>JAINUW010000398.1:0-218169 GCA_020205615.1 Panax quinquefolius | reverse complement strand
CATTTGTTTGGACAAGCTGCTTTGTTGTGCTTATACTGACAAAACGCTTTGTCGTGCTTGTTAGGATTAGTGGAAAAGCTAGGTTAGTAACCCTAGATTAACAAACCCTAAGCCTAATTAAAAAAATCCTAACCCTAATTTGTAAATCTAATCCTAATTAGCTAAATTAACCCTAATTAGGTTATACTAACACCTAATCATGATTACTAAACTTTAATTAGATACTAATAAACATTATTAGACAACTCTAATCATTTAAAACAAAACCATAATCAAGATTAGTGAAGATTAGGGCATAATTAAGCTACTAAATTGGTCAACAAGCTTATAAGTAGGTTATGAATCAGCCACACAAGTCCTAAAACCTCACATAACATGCTTCCAAACTCGTAAGCACCAGAAGAGTCACATATCAGATCTTTTAGGAGGCAAGTAGGTGGAAAAATGACCAAAAAGTCAAGTTAAAGAATTTTATAAAAGGAGACCCAAGCTCAGTGTAAACTCATGAATTCTATAAGCCTAGACACTTTTATAAACATACCAAATCAAGCCTGGGTGGTAGCAGCAACCAATTTAGAAGCTAAAATCCAAAATCAAGCAAGAAAGGTGCAAACCCTAATTCTTAGCTAGATCTTTGATGCTTTGATAAATTTGTTGTTTAGATGTTTAGAATTATGTGTTAGTATGTTATAAAGTATGTTACGTTGATAGAATACGTTTTCATAACATCTAGATGTCTTAATTAAGCATTTTTAGTAATCTAGGAATTTTGAAAATCAAGCCTGATAGTCGAATGTCAGAGCTTGTAGATTCATATGTGTTTATGATTAGGTCTATAATTTGTATGTTATTTATAGCCTGATAGTAGGTCTTTAATCTGGAAAAGAAAATAGTTTCATTAGAACCATATATTGTAAGTTATAGGTGGTCAAAGGTGGTTGACCGATCACAGAGTTCTGTTTTCTGGGTTACCCAGAAAACTCAAGAACAGGTTGAGCCGGCTACTTTGACCAGCCTTTTGATCGCTTTCAGTTTGTTATTTTTGTAACTTTTTGTGATAGACTAATACCCTAATATATATACTACATATCCATGGTCTTAAATTACTTAAACAACTCATAGGATTACTGGAATTAATGATCAAAAGTCGTTGACCGAGCTTGACCAAGTTGTATGGGTTACCCAGAACACTGATGAACACGAAGAATAGCTATTGGTTGTACTTTGACCAATTTAGATCAAGACATTATTGTCATGCTTTGTCCAAACCAATGTTATGTATATGTACCTTGACATATATACTACATGTTACAACAAACACAACACAAATTTATTACACAGAATCAGAGATATTGAAGCCATAAAACCGTTGACCGACCATGACCACTGTTCTGGGTTACCCAAAAACTCAAGAACAGCTCTGACAGTGACTTTGAGCCTCTATAACTTCTTGTTATATGTAGATTTAAGAATGCAATTAGGCTTATGTTGTACTACTGTATGAGTACTATAACAACAACACTTGTTCAAACTCAGAATCATAAAAAATAGCGAGATAGATTGAGGTCAAACCGGTCTCTCGACCATGACTGGCCGGAAACCCAGAAGCTCAAGAACATCTATAGCGACACTTCTTGTCACTATAGGTCTTTAGTGACAGACAGGAAATTGTTTTTTTTTTTAAATTAAAATTATAAAAATTAAAAATAATTAATAATAAATACAAATAAATACCAAAAATAGCTTTAAAAAATATAATAAATTATTATAATTAATTTTTAATATTTTTACATAAATAAAATAAATATTTTATTTTAATTGGATATTATTAATAATTAATTTAATAATGAAGTAATTAGAATAATTACTTATAAATACTAAATAATTATTGAAAAATAATATTAATGATATAAAAATCATAATAAGTAAATATAAATTACTTAAAATAATAAACAAAGTTTTTGTAAAATTCTAAGTAAATATTAAATATTTAACAATAGAAATAAATGATTTAAAAATCATTTAAAGGATAAATAAATACTTAAAAATTATTATAAGCTTATGGAAATTATTATAAGGGATATATAAATTATCTAAATAAATAATAAAGCTTATAAATAAAATTTAGTTAATTTAGCAACTTATCTAATATTCGGTAAAGACATTAAACACCAAAACACTATCAATCTAACCCGGACTTATGTAAATGTTGTATTTGAGTATTGTTATCAATACTAACATGATAGATTTATATGAATGAACATCGTAGGTGTTTACTAAACGAATCAAGTAGCATAACTTGACTGATCTACGCTCAGGCAAGTTTCTTATACCCAAATTATTAATTTAGCAAGTTCTCTATCTTAAATCTCTTATTACGCAAATTTCTCAAACCATGTTTATTCATTAAACAAGACTCTTATCTTGATATATTGTTGATATGATATACTACACCTACATTTGAATTACCTCTTATTGTAAAGTTATTGCTATAGCTTCAGCATAACTAAGAAATGAATTATTTATTCATATGATATTGTTTATTGAGTATAAATTGTTGTGTCAAACCAAATTATTTTGGTAAGACATCTTATACTGAAGTTGGGTATCCCGTAAGGGATCAATATTCGGTTGATAATATATTGACATTAATTTGGGTGCATTTGAGCACTGGTAGGATGAGATGCATACTCCTAGGATATTGAGTAGGTTGATCCCGTAACTCATATCTAAAACAAAGTTTCTAAGTCTGTGTGACTGACAAAAATAAAAATTCAGAAATGGTTGAAAAAGAAATCCAGAAAATGGTAACAACTATCAGTCAAATTTTGAATTGTTATACTTCTTCAAATCATGTATTGTTATAAACATAAAACCTGTTGAGATTGTCATAGCTCACCCTTGCAAATTATTCCCTTTGCAGTATTAGATGGTAACCCTGGAACATCTGGAGTAGACAAAGGGAAGCGTCCCGCTAGAATAGGTTATATTTATGTCTAGTTGAATACTTTGTAATAAGAAACTCTGGGTGAGAATCATGTAATCGAACCTTAATATTCATATATAACATATTTAAATTCCACAACCGTGTTTTCTTACATATATAGATATAATTAAGAATTCTTCAAATCTACTTTGAGATCCTTGGGAACTATTTATCTGAGTGAGGGTATTGATAGCATGGACTGTTGATGTTGTTATTAATACTCTGGATTTTGGATAGATAGTTACTATCGATATGATAGTATAAATTCGCATAGCATAGACTATACATCTGGGTGAGGGTATCTGTAATATGGATTATTCATGTTATTAATAGTACTCTGGATTTTGGATAGATAGATTCTATTCACAGATACAGTTCATATATCCAAGTGAGGGTATCCAAACACAGTAATAGTTCTCTTGGGAATTGTTTTCTGTTATGGGATACTGTGAATCTTGGAATTATGGGAATTATATCTGATAGTCACTCAATTGGATATAAGCGTATAATCAGATACCATGGGTGCATAGATTTAAATGCATTATATTTTAATTCATAGTAAGCACCATATCAGATATCGTGAGAGTATATATATGGGGGCATTACAATCTAACTCCATCATCTCACGAAATCACCCACGATAACAATTACCCCCTCATTCTCCTTCAAATCTGAGTACATCTAATACTCTATTTATAACCCTAAAATACACCATCACACAACCATCTCACATCAATTCCATTGAATCGCTAGACCAAAAAGCTGGGGTTCACCAAGTTCGGGTCTTCAAAGCATAAGAAAGGCGAAAAACCTCAAATTGGAAAACCATCACTGTAATTACATCACTCAATTGGGGAAATACATTATGGGTAAGCCACTGATATTCTTCTTCTTCAAAGTTGGGTCTCAATTGTCACTTGTAGCTATTGTGAAGTGGTGTTGCACACCACATGTTCGTCAAATTGCTCAAAATAATTTTGAGGGGATTTTGTGACTGAAATTGATAAGAATTACACCCAAAACACCATTGAAGCGCTAAAGGGGTGAAGGTTCAGGTTCTTCACCACCCACACATGCCTTCGACAGACGGAAGTTCATAAGGGCCAACACCATTGACAAATACGACTACTTAGTGCCCAAAGCACTAACTTGTGAGCAGGGTTTGGCACCAGACTCATTCGAAAGGAAAATACATAGGAAAATACATGAGCAAGGCTAGGAGGTGCTCATCGACGATCCTGACCCAGCGATAGTAAATGTGGTGAAAGATTTTTACGCAAATGTTGAGGATAAGGCGCCATACAGGGCATTTATGAGGGGTAAATAGGTTTCATTCAGTCTAGAGGCTATCAATGAGTACTACAGCCTATGAGCCCCTACTACATGCGAGTATACTCAGCTACGCGACAGCAATCCCGATTATGACCAGATTTTGACTGAGATATCTAAACCGGGAACAGTTTGGGTAAAAGGAAGAAAGGGTGGCACTATTTTCCTGAGGAAGGACTTGAGCCGATATGGCAAGATCTGGTATGCATTTCTATGCGTAAAGTTGTTTCCTTTAACGCATACCAGCGAGGTGACAAGAGAAAAAGTTCTACTGATGTACGCGATTATGAAAGACTTCGACATCAACATAGGTTCCATCATATATTTTTCTATATGACGATGCCTACGAGGGCCATTCTCAGGAGGACTGCCACACCCATCCTTCATATGTGGGTTGTGCAGGTAGTCAGGCGTTAGATGGTTTGGGGATGAACTTGTGCAGCAGCCACTCTAGTTATTAGACTCTAGAATGATTAGACGATACACTGTCTAGCCTGAAGGGGAGTCTCATCCATGAGATGTCAATTTTGTATTTCTTGAGGCTTCTAAGGAAGAACAAGAGGCTGAGGGCACATCAGAGGATGATAAGTTCCAAGATGATGAGATGACTGGAGAGTAGGAGACTGAGGTGAGTAGAAGGATGGGTAAGTAAATGTTCAGTTCTCAGTTTCGCAGTCTTCAGATATAGATAGATAGGCAAGAAAAAGATGATAATAGGAAGATTTCTAGACTGGCGCCTAGGCAGGACCATATGTTCAATGCTATGAATAGGTCATTCGCCTCTTTGAACGCGTCCTTACAAAGTCTAAATCCAGCTGTTGTCACTCAGTTCTAGTACCAGACACCAGAGCCCATGCCACAATATCCTCCATCAAATTCAGATACAAAGGAGCGCCGAGTATTTGTGCCACGGCTACCGTCGCCACCATCACCACCATCACCTCACACTTAGCTTATTACAGGGAAGTCCTTTTGTGCTTACTGCTATATTCTTACAATGAGGGCATTGTAACTGCTAAGTTTGGGGGATTTTAGTATTGTTATTTGTTTCATGTTTTAGATTTATGTTTATGTCATGTATTTAGTATATGTTTAGTTTGTCTTTATGTTCAGTATGTTTGCATTCATGTAGTGTAATTGCATAGTAGTTTTCCATAGTAGTGTGGTATTGTGAATAGTTTATTGTATTCAGTTTCTTGTTCTGTTATTCTTAAAAAATGGAAAAATTTTAAAAATTAAAAAAATAGTAGTTAGTTCACTGTGTTGATTTTGCATTTAGTTCATCTTGCATGATTCTAGCTGTTAGATAGTTACAGTCTGTTTTGGCCAATGATGAGGTTGGAATTGTGTAGACGAGTATGCTATTAATTATTAGGGCTTTGATGTGATTTCCTATTATAAATTGAATCTTTTTCTGTTTGAAACTGGTGTAATAAGGATAGCACAGTAAGAACAACTTTGTTGACTGTTTGAGTCTAAATTAATACATAATGGAACTCTAAAGGATGATGCTAGTTTGAATGAAAGAAAAACATGAATAGGCAGAGGTGGCTAAATTTAGACAAAAATCTAAGTTTGGGGGAAAAATTAGGATATATAAGCTATAAAAAAATAATATAAAAAAAGTAAGAATAAACATCGTGGCTAGTCTAGTTTTGGCCTTTGTTACTTGAGTAAGTAAGCCCGAGGGGATGTCTTTACACCTAGCGCCCTAAAGGCTAAATGGTTTGGGAGTCATTGGTCGAAAGCTCGTTAAGGTAGCATTGAAAAGCCTAAGGGGATTAGACATTGCACAACCATGAGTAATATAAAAAGAGAGAATAAAATGGGAAAAAGAGAAAAAAGCTCCCATAAGTGAAAAATAAAGCATAAGTATCCCATTTTGACCCTTAAAATTGGTAATTATTTGATTTTAGTCAGAACTAGCCCATTTTTAGATTTCTTGAGTTTACATTGTATGATGCCTTCAAAGAGACCTATTATGTGTTAAATTTGATTTTATATCAGTTAGTATGGTTGCTTAGCACACACGTACTATATCAGTGATAATAGTCTAAGATTTGTTGATTGATGGGGAAATTACTGATTTATTTTGATATAATGTATTGTCGTGTTTACTTGATTTCTCTAAGGCTGGTTGAATAGACTTGTCTCTGTCGTCTTGCTAGATTTGTAGGCATGTAGCTGCATTTCATTACATTGCATTGCATATTGTGATTGTGCTCGAAGACTAGCACAGTTTATATTTAGGGGAGTTTGATGAGTAGGTTTTATACCTACAAATCGGCTTCTAATATGGACTTAAACATTGTTGATCCTGTCTATTTTTGTTCAGTTTTACTTGTTTTTTGTTTGTTTTGTGTTTAGGATTGCATTACGTGACATGATGGAATATTGGTGGCATTATGGCGAGATTTGGGACACAAAAACTAAGAAATCATAACACGATTGTCCGTAGTAGTACCCCCCACTACCGCTACCGGGCGTATATTAATTAAGAAAACCCCGCCTGTATGGGGTATGGGGAGAGAAAAGACTTACAAAATGATTGGAACTCAGAATGGTATGTGGATGGAACACTTTGGCATGGATTGGGACTATGTTGGGCGTCGTTTTATCAGTGTTTTACATGAATTATGCTGGGATATAACACAACATAACAGAGATCAATTAGGACGATTAATCAATCATACTTGGAACCCTAATTTTCTGAAGAACATTGGAGGAACATATTTGAATGTCAAGATCACAAACATTACATAATTGAAGGCAAAGAAGGGTGGTTTTGTACTATTCTATTTCTTTAATTTGAATTTTATAATTGGGATGATGAATTACTCTATCTTTTCAGTTTTTAATTTGTTTATGACGAACTAAATTCTTAATTTGGCTTGCAATGGATCTTTAGTGTTGAAAAATGATTATCATGCCTTAATTTCAGTTTATTAATACTATCAATTTAGTTTATCTATTGTGATTTGAACTTTAATTTATGAATTGCTTGATCACCAATTCTGTGTGGATTTATATGGACTCGAGAGATGATGTATAAATCTAGTCCTAATTGCAATAGCACGTGTTCTTGAATTCTGTGTTTGATGGATTTCTTGAAGAATGTTTAGGATATAGATATACCTAACATCGCATGTAATCGCGTAAAGAACTTGGAATTAAAACCTTATTTGATTTTAATTCACATAGAGATATAGTGAATTAGTTAATTAGGGTGTTTGGCTTAATTCTATCAATTTGTGGATTTAAGTTAATACGGTGTTAGTGCATCGAGAGATAACTAATTCTACTCGAGTGTTTTTGATTAATAAACTGAGATACTAAATTAAACTGGAAAAAGGTGTGATAATCAGAGTGAAATTTAAAGTGAAATTGTAAGCCTAATTCTCCATTATCTACTTGAAGTTTTCGGTTATTTAGTGTGTTGATTGGTTTGGATTGTTAGTTTCTTAGTTTTTATTAATTATAATCCTTAATTTGAATAGTTTAAAAAAATTAGGTTAATATAAAACTGGTAATTGTTAATTGAATTAAGTTGAAATGATGTTATGAGATAATATAATTTTAATTGTGATGCCTTGTGGGCAATGGAAATTATTATGAGTTAAGTTTCATAAATAGTGTGAATAATTCACTTAATTAAAATGGTGAATTAATACAAGTATAATTGATTTAATAAAGTGAGAAGGTGATATAATGTTAATATAAATTTTTATGGTATTAAATAAATATTTGATGAAAATTGTTATGGGATAGTTTATTTAAGTGTGATAAAATAGATGAGATTTATAGGTATTTTATTACGCTGAGAGTATAATGAGTGATATTCTAATTTAATTAAATAATTAAATTAGAGGAGTGAGAATTTGTTAAATAATGTTATGATTATAATGGTTGAATGGAAATTATAATTTTATTGATAAGGTTAATTTTATTTCTTAAAGAATTAAAGGTACATAATCTAGTTTATATTTCTAGTTTATGTGTTCTTGAGTTTCTTTTAAAATTGAGGTTTTGGTTAATGAATTTGTGTGTTATGATGTTATATATGTTATTAGATTTTATAATTTTATAATGGTCATCTAAAAAATGATTTTTCAGAAATCAAATTCATGTATTTATGCTAAAGAAGAGGAAATTGGGTTTTGATGGTAATATGTATTTTGGTGTACTTTGAAACTAAAATTGATGATGAATTCGTGATTGAAACTTTAAATTGATGGATGATTGTTGTTCTCCTCTATAAAATGAAAATAATGCAACTTGAACGTATCGAATTGGTTAAGAAACAAATTTGTGATGAATGAATACACTTAGCATGTTAAAAATATGAAAAATTAGTATAAACCAATTAGAATTAGTATAAACCAAGTCCCACGTCGACTAAATTGAGAATTTTACCCCTTTTCTAAACATATAACTAGAAGGGCTTGGCCCTTTGTTTCATTCACTAACAATAAGGCCTCCAATTTTGAGAAAGGTTTTGTTGTGGGAGGACTTTTTATAAATATCTCCTTAATTAAATCTTGGTTGAGTACGTATTCAGTTTGTGGAATTCGTATTTTCGAATATGTTTCATATTTAATTTTTGGTAATGTTATTATTTTAAATATTGTATTTAGTTTGTTAGTTAAAGTTTAAATTTTGGAAGTTTAGTTAGTAAACTAGTTAGTTTACTATGTTTATTTTGGCTTGGAATTGATTATGTAAATGAGTTCTAATGATTATAATTAGAGATGTGGAGCCTAGATCTTAGACGAGTCTGATTATGTTAAATAAGACTTATTTGTAAAGAAAGTTGGGTTGGAACGAGTCGAGACGAGTTTTGGATGCCAAAACGAGAAGTCCAAAAAACTAGTGGACTGCTGATCCAAAAACTAAAATTCGGGGTTAGCTATGTTATTTAGAAAATTCTGGGCTTTTAGTATGTTATAGTACACTAAATAAGCTTTTCATAGACTCTGGAACGGACTAATTTCGACTTCGGAGGAAAGATTTATGACCATTCAAAGTAGTCGCGTCAAAACTGTCTAACCAACTCGGGGTAGTCACCTTGAACTAATTTTATAGAATTCTGTGTTTAGAATTTGGAAAAGGTCAAAGAATAAAAGTTGTATTCCTTGAAGTTATCTTCGCGTGGGCTCAAGAATCGCTCAAAAATGTTTTGAAACGGAAAAGTTATGACTGTTTTAGCAAGAGAGGGTAAAGCTAGGAAAGAATGAAAAACAGTTTTGCACGCCCCTTTTTGAACACTATTTTGGACTGTCTATCTTATCCAAAATGGGTGTCCAATAACTTTTAAAAATAGGTTAATACGATGTTTACAGCATATCCAAAGTATTTACATTACAATTACTATGTGTTGTTATGTGACTAATAGTTGATGTGTATGCTTATATAATTGTGTAGGGCACGTGAAGTGCAGATAACTGTAAGTTGTTAAACTATTATTGGTAAACAACGGTCAAGGCAAGTCTTTCAGTTCCTATTTGCTATGTGAATTTGATGATGAACTGTTTGAAATCTTTATTACAAATAGCATGGTGTGTTATATTAATGTTGAAAGTATGAAATGTTAAAGTTAATTTATGACTACGTTGATTGAGTAATGAATGTTGATTGAGTAAGGAACTCAATCTTTATACGTGTTATATGAACTACAACATGTATGTTATGTTAGTCCAATGTTTATGAGATGTATATCGAGCATGTTATTATGTGTTATGTGATGCATGAAAACTGTTAGATTTTGCTGGGCTGTCGTGCTCAACCTTGCAAATAATCACTTTTGCAGGTTAAAGATTTAAGGTAAAGTTATGTGCTACTTGAAATATATGAATCAGATGTGATACTTGAATATTTATATACTTTGGTTGAGTTATTATTATTTGAACCATGTTTAAGGTTCCGAATAATGTATTAATGTTGAATTGTAATATCGTTTTGCGATGTAAACTCTTATAGTATTAAAATAATTCTGAGATATTTAGATGTAAAGGTTGAAAGTTTTGGGAACGAGAATAATTTGTAATAGAAAATTTTAATTTTAATACAAAATTTTAATTATTTCGCAAATTTCAATGGTTGTATTATCGTTTAATGGTGTAAAATTAGAGGTTGAATGTATTGTTAACTACTGAAGTCGACAATTAAATTGAATGAATTTTGTGGTCGTTATAGTTGGTATTAAATCTCACATTCTCCAACATATGAATATATAATTCTCTTCATACCAAATCACATAATTCAAAATATATACACTTTATAATAAGAATTTTAATTATTAAATTCTTATTTTAATAACTTATGAAAATTCGGGTTGTCACATCCTTCCCTCCTTATAAAGATTCCGTCCTCGGAATCAAAGAAACCTCCCTTACTCGGTTTTCACCAATTCTCTTTTCAAAATTTATCGTTAAATATCTTCAACACATTACCTTAATATAGGTTTTATATTTCCTACCACATTCATTACTTCAATAAATTCTAGGTTTTATTTTATAACTTTCACTTGAACTCAATTATATTTTGAGTATTATATATTCTTTAACCCATTCATTTCATTTTCTAAGGATCGTTATCATAAACACTCGGGATATTACAGTTGAAATCTATGTAATCTGAAAAGTCGTTGATCGCTAGGGAGGCTTACCCTTATTGTAAAATAAATATTATTTATGTAATTGAATTAAATAATTTAATTTATTTATTTGAATAAAATTAGAATTGTTCTAATTGATATATTCACAACCTGGTTTAATATGAAGTAAATAGCTTAAATTTATTTAAGAAGTAAAAGAAAATATTTATTTAAGAAGTAAATAACATAATCGTAATAATAAGTTAAGTATATTTAATTTAATCAATGGTGATAGAATAAATTAAATAGCTTAAATTTTATTATTTAATATTTTAGAAATATTAAATATAAATTAATAAGAGTGTTCTTATTATCATTACTATTATTATTATTTAATTCCTAAAAGGGTTTGAGAATTAATTAATAAAAGTACTCTTATAAATTCCTAATTGGATTAGGAGTTTAAATAATCAGAAGAGTTTAATTAAAATAAATTCATATTCCTAAATAGTTTAGGAGGGTTTCCTACATCTATAAATAAGAAGAGTCTTTATGGGTTAGAGTTAGACACACTTCCAATAGTTGGGAGAGTACTTACAATTTATATAGTGATAGAAACTAGGGTTTTGTCAACACCCGTCTTCTTGAATACATATTATTCCTTGGTGGATCACCTCTAGAGGTCAAACACTTGGGTGACTAATGTTGATCAAATGAAGGAATTTAATTAGTGAATTGAAGGAGAATACAAAGGTTTTGGAGTTTAACTCGTAATTGAGGAAGCACGGTTTTACGAGGATATGATTCTGATTCTCTATCTCTTTCGTATAATTGATAATTGAGCACAAGGATTGATCCTGGTGATGGTTTGTATAAAAAAATTTAAAATCCGATTTTATCGCTCTTCCACTATATTTGTGTAATTTGATTGCATGCTCGTGTTATATACAAACCTAATAGCTAGTTTACGGATTTGGGGGTGTCACGATGTCTCTATAGCAGTCAGTACTTTGAAATGATACGTCACAAACAAAAGCCGACACATCTCTTCTCTAACGTCAACAATATCAGAGATCTACAAGTATCTAAACATTAATGGGCAACGGTAACTTCCAAACGGAAAGATTTCAAGGAAGATCTATAAAAGACAAGCAAATTCAAACAAATAGTATAAAGAACGAACAATCAAAAAGTTAAATTGTTGTCATTTCAAAAAGTTTCTACTCTATGATTTTGAACATCTTATTTTTCTACTAAGTCATTCTATGTCGAACTTCAAGCAACTTAACAGCACCTAAAATACATTATTTTTACTGTGATTATTTGGTCTTAGTGACCTTTGTAACCAAGTCTTAGTAACTTAAAAGAATCTTAATGATTCTATTGTTGTAACTATTCTTCATGAACGAATCTTAGTGATTACCGCATCCTTAGTGGATTATTCCTACTCAAGAAGTAGAAGAGTAGATTGAGAGATTTTGTCCTCTGAACTACTTAAAATATCTTGTCTAATTAACTTTTAGCATTTACTTTCTCGTTGCAATATTTTAAATGTTCTACGATTCAGTCTGTGATTTAGTTCCACATTTGATTGTTGAATTTAGAGTTGAAATTTCTCTATAATCTTTGAACGGATTTTTCTAAACTATTATTCCGCTGTGTAAATGTAACAATCCAGAATTTTTAATTATAATTTTAAATATTTATTGAATTAAATAAATATTTTAGTTAATGTATTTATTGTTAAATAAATATTTGTTTAATTTTTTTATTTATTTATTAAATAAATAATTCATGAGTTGTGGGAATTAACTTAATTAAGGTAATTTGTTAATTAAGTTGATAATTGGTATTTTGGTATTTCCAAGTTAATTAAAATAAAAGAGTGATGAATTAATTATTATGAGATAATATTCTAATTTAATTTAAAAATTAAATTAGAGTTGGTAAGATTAAATGAATGGTTATAATGTTGTTTTAATTTGATTAAGTAATTAAAGTGATGTGATGATTTATTAAATAAAATTATAATGGAAATTATAATTTTGTTGTATTAGGTTATGTGGCAAATTGATTTAATAAGTTGTTGTTAGTTTTAATTTAATTAAATTTGAATATGGAAATTTAATTGAATAAAGTATGACAATAAACTATATTATAAATGAGTTATGAAAATAAATTAAAAGAATTTTAATTTGTTTTTACCAAACAAAGCCTTAGAGCTTTTGAAATTCTTATTTTAATCTTGTTTTGCCAAACAAGGCTTAAAGAATGATTAAGTCATTATTTTTAATTGGTTTTGCCAAACAAGCCTTATGGCTTTTGAATTTTAAAAATGATAAAAATTTATTAGTGTAACTGATGGTTAATTAGGCATGTTATATTTTGTCAGTTTTTTTTCTTTTACGTATTATTCTTGGTCTATCTATTTGCAAAGTAAGAGCAGAAGAGAGAAAGAACATTGAAGAACTAGAGAGAAAAGAGAGAGTTTGAGAGAGAATTTGTAAGAAGTTCTGCAAGAACAAGAATGAGTGGTTGTAATCATCTTCTAGTTAACCTAAACAAGAAAGCAAAGGTATAATCTTATCTTCTAAGGTTTTGTTTTTATTTTGTGAAAAGTTCTCTGTGATTGATGTTTTATGAATAATTATGGAAATTATGAGTTGTTATGTGTTTGTAGATGATTATAAATTGTTTTATATCATTCATTCATAATTTAGTGTAATTAATTTCATGGAAATATCTTTAAAGAGAAGAAATTTGAATTACAGTGATATATATATATAGCTTATTTTAGAATTAAAATTGATGTTCAATTCATGTAATAAACTAGTAATTGTTGGTTGATTGTGAAAACATGTGAAGAAACAAAAACATTATGAGTTAAATTAGTTGTTTTGGTTGTCAAACGAATTCACAGTGATGAATTTCGTTATGAATGTCAAAGGAAAAAGAAATAAAAAAAATAGTGAAATTAAAGGTTGTAATTTTGATGTTTAGGTTGTTTGTAAAGCTAAAAACATGTTAGAAATCTTAAATTGTGTTTCTGTGAAGTTTATGTAACTTATATGTGTGGAAATTGGTTGTTAGAATTTTGTTTGAAAGCCAAATTGGCTTTCTGCTTTGTGCAAATCGCGAACTGCAGAATTCAAAGTCAAGTACCCCCGCCCGGCGAGTGTTACCAGTTCAATTACCCCGCCGTAGTGGGCCCCTACCCCGGCGAAGGGTAGCAGAATGGGGCAATGTGATTTTTGTTAGGTGCAGCCTATTGTAGGTTAACCTAACCTATTATAAAGAGTAGTATAGCATGTTGAACACGTAGTAGAATGTTATATCAGCTTGTTAACGTTCATAAGTTGACATAGCATAATAAGCTGATAAATTGTTTAAAAGTTAGAATATGATGTTCATTCGAGAATTTAGTCTTATGATGTGTAATTGATAGTAGTAAGAGAAACTTAAACTCAGTTAGTGAGTTATTCTAAAAGTGGGAATTAAACCTATAAAGTTAATATTAGTGTAACTAATGAGTATTGTCAATATATATGGTATGTGTAGGATTGTTTAACCTACACACGAGGCAAGTTCTCTAAATTTACCTTTACGATTACGCAAGTTCCTAAACTTTATTCTTTATATAGAGAAAGTTCATTATCTTATCTTGTCTATTATTATCCAAGTTTTTTGAAACCTATTTATTTTGTATGATGCAAACCTTATCGATACGTTGAGTTCCCTAACCTTATTTTTATAACTTGATATTGTTCACGCAAGCTCTTTAACCTAACAATTATTTTGAGAGGGTTTTCTATCTTTAACTTGTTTCTTATTATACAAATTCCTAAATTCTATCATTCTTATGATGAGTGTCGATGTCGGGATTTTTATTTGTCCCATTTCTATTCTTGTTCTTTGGTGTTCTCATGTTATGTGAGATTTGTTTGAAAAAACAAGGTAAAAAGGTCCGACATGTATCATGTCGACGATTTGACTGTAAAAGTCGCCAGTTGGTGTTTTTAACTGGTTGCACTAACGCAACCGAGAAAAAGTTTGCACATTGACCCAGTGATATGACACTGCTAAACGGGTCTGTGAAACAGAGATTCATTTGGGTTCGGGGGTTTGATTATGCGGAGGGAAGGAGTTAGGCACCCCCCGACATCCGTGTTGCCATAGTGACCGCCACTTTTTAAGAAACTGTTATATGAATGTGTGTGTGTGTGTGTGTGTTTCTGTGGATCAATGTGCAATTTATTTGGAAGTAGTGTGAGGCCTCGTTCGCACCTATATACAAAGGGTCTGAATTTATATGAAAAATTTAATTTTAAACATGATATAACAGTGAAGTTTTGTAAAAGAGGTTTTTCAAACCATGTGCTCAATAGTAATTGAGACCTTTTCATACTTCCATTTTATTATTAAATGTTCAGCTTGTTTTCTTTTATTTTCAAGATGCGAAGCATCTTCGAGAAAATAATATATAGCGATGTCGAACTCCTCATGGGCATGACAACCATCTAAGGAAATTCAAACACCATGAATAATGTACAAGCTGCTTACAGCTGAAAATGTCCATCACGGGAATCGAATCTAGATTCAGCAGACTGAACTTGTGATCACATGATTCCTACGATCACATGATGCCATGATTTATATGAAAAGCGATGGCGATTATATATATAAAAGTCAGAAATATATATACAGACATGATCAACCACCACGAAGCACCTCCATGGGGGATCAAAAATATAAATAAAACAATAAATGTGATCACTGCCACGAAGTAAACTCCAGGCGGGACTGAATGTAAAGAAAGCAGTAAAAACGATCAACCGCCACAAATTAAACTCCAGGCGGGACGAAATATAAATAAAGCAGTAAAAGGCCACAAAGTAAACTCCAGGCCTGACAGAAATATACATATATATATATAAGCGGTAAACGCACAGGATGTTTCTCAATCCCGGCTCGGTTTATCATTTCAACGATTTGTCGCTATATATATATATAAGCAATAAACGCACTGAATATAAAATCCAGGCTCATCGAACAGAGTTCGACAACAGTTCATATATATATATATATATATGAACTGTTGTCGGATTATATATATATATAAGCAAGTAAACGCTCCTGACATAAGTCTAGGCTCAATCGAGGCATAATTCGATAATGTTAATCCATATATAAAAAATATATACGTATATAAGTATATATATACAGACAGAAATGAAAACCACGGACCAAAGTCCGGGCATACACACACAACACGACTCTCAATGTTAAGAATAGTGGGTGCAAAGATGAAGAGAAAGGCTTTATAGAGTGTGAGAAGGCTTATAGTGGGCTGCCAAGGCAGGTTTCTATGACTCTAGATGGATAAACACTCAGCTCTCGTCGGTAAAATATAGCTATATGTGAGCTAACAGGTGTTTAAAATGAGAAAGCACTCAATATGGGGTGTGTACAGAGCAAATTGGACAGGGCTTCCTCGCCTTTTTTCTCTTACAAATGGCCACCCCAAGCTCTATATTTATAGAGCTGGAAGCCGTAGGTGTACCTGCGGCAGCCGTAGATGCACCTGTGGTCGCTGGCCACGATGCACTGCTGCTGTAATTGGTGATGCACTTCTTGCCGCATGGGGTACCTCGGGCTCCGCATGTTTTGCTGTCTCGTAGTACGTGCACTCGTACACTATGATGTCCGCTTGAACTTGCAGAACTTGAATCCGAGCATCCAAATGAGGTGTACAAGACATTCTTTGGACCGCTTTTGTCGAGAGTTACGCAATGACATGGGATTAAAGGTTGTACGAAGTCAGGAAGAGGGGACTATGCCCATGGTCTTCAAGCTTCAAATTCTATCCGGTGTGCTGCCACACGTAATAGTCCCTCGGGATTGGAACTCCTTTTCTCTTGTGGGACATTGTTGTCTAGAAATGTATGTATGAAATGTTGATATGGCGCGCTGGGGTTGAGGTGGCAAGATGACTATTTTTCCCCTCATCGGGGATATCTCTGGTTTGGGCTGGTAGCAGACATTGCTCAGGGTTACATCTGAAATTGGACTGCTGCAAGTGTTTAAATTCTATAGGGTCATGTTTAAGTGTGCATGTCATCCCGGTGTTAGCTCCGGGTCTTTGGAATGAGTGCCTCGGCAGGAGGTCTAAGATTGAAACTGATTGCATGCATTTGAAACAAGCATTTCTGGAGTTATCGCCGGAACTACAATGACATTCCTTGGGATTATCCCAAGGATGAAACTCAGGGTTATCTCCGAGGTTGGAATTGATACTCCCAGTGTATGTTCTGAGGTTGCGACTGAACTTCTGGTAGTATCCAAAATGGATGTCAACTGTCTTCCAAGGTTATCTTTGAAAGACGAATCTGCCCTCCTGCAATGTCAGTAACAGGTGTACTGAAAATTTTGATTGTCTACAGATGCCCCTCTTTATCATATTCATGCGATGCAAGGCATGGATATGATAAATAATCCTAGACACTTGAAATGCAACAAGATAAACATGATGCCATGTGCAGCAACATAATGCAAATGCATGATGCATGTGTTTTGTTGGATTGTTCTCCAACATGATGGAATGATTGTTGGTTCTCTGTTAATCCTACCGGGGATGACAATCACTGATGTCTTGGACATGTGATCCAAGTCTTCCAGGATGTTGAAGTTGGGGTTATCACCAAAGTCTTGAATCCTTAATACAGACTTTACTCTGCAGATGTGCCTCTCGTGTGCAAGAGATCTGTGGGGATAAACCTTTATCTATTTGAGGATGTGTATAACATATTCCATCATCGGTCCTCTCCGATGAGGATGGTCTTCTCTGGTTTGTGTCACTAGCATATACCATGGTCCCGTTGGATTTACTGCCAACAGTATGTATTGTCAGGGTTGCTTAACCTTCGTTGATGTGTGTATCATCGGATAGATCTCTGCTGGGCAAACTGTCAAGGTTACTTGACCTTCATTGATGTGTGTATCAACGGATATATACCTACTAGGCAAACTGTCAAGGTTGATTGACCTTCATTGATGTGTGTATCAATGGTTGAATTGCGTTGTAACCCCGTCAGGGAAGGTTGTGGACTGATGGATGAAATCATCGAATGGCTTCTGATGCTTCGATGGTTTACTTGCCATCAGTTGAAATAACGTCAAGGCTGCTTGACCTTTATTGACACGTACATCAATGGTTAATTTGCATTCTAACCCCCGTCGGGGATTCGTTCATAGACGAATAATGCGTTGTAACCCCCATCTGGGAACATAGATGAGTGAAAATCTGTGTTGTGACCCCCGCCGGGGATACTTTATCAATGATTGAAATCGGCGTTATGACCCCCGTCGGGGAAGGCGTCTTTTAGGGTTACGACCCCGTATTTGGCGGCATCGGACGTATGTTCGATATTTCCAAGCATTATTTTCAAAATTTGAGGTCACTGGTATAGTATACCTTGCATTCAGACAAATACCAATGAGTGACATGTGAAGCCAAAGTTTAGCCTGTGAAAACCAAGATTTCAGGCTACTCCGCTTAGTCGCATAGCATTTTTATTCCTAATTTGACCTTTTTAGCTTGTGAAACCTCCTTTGCAACTCAAACTGAACTGAGCCGGAGGGGTGGGACCCATGTAGGGGTGCCGCCTGTGGACATTCAAGTTCCTTTGTTAGTTGTTGGGCGGTTTTGCCCTATTTCCCTGTATTTTAGCTGTACAGAGATGTATTAGATGATGATATACTTAGGAATGTATGTACAGTTTTCCATTCCCTATATCATATTGCCATCTATTGTATCATGCATGTTATTTATATTATTCATATGTATGTATATCCAAAGATATTCAGCATTGACCCCTGGATGGTCTTATGACACGGCCCGTACAGATGTCTTCCTTGACAGTTAGCCGTATTGATCATACCCCACCATTATTGGTGGTATCTGGTATGCGATCGTGGTATGATAGCATGTCACCATCAGAAAGGGTGACTGCAGATCGTCTGTTACAGTATACTATGACCTTGTTGATGTTTCAGGTTCTTGCAGGATTTGTAGAGGGCATGCTGGAGCACTTGGTATCGGAGAAATAGGTTTTCGGACTTGGGACCCAGGAGTTGGCTCCTACTTTGGAGGAGTATGCACGTTTGATGATGTTGCCACTGGACAGACCTTGCGTGCATATGGCGATTGGAGACATGAGTAGGTAGTTCATGACCCTTACTGGATTGAGGCGTAGGGTGGTGCAGGATGAGCTCACATCTGGCCACGTTATATCCCAGCATTTTCTATTTGATAAATTTGGCTCAAAGGATAGTTATGCACGGCATTCCGAGGACTTCACCACACCGGAGGATCATTGGCGTTTGGCCAGAGTAGATGTACTACTATTGTGCATACTGTCATATGTCTACATGCCACGATATATGGATGAGTTGGACATAGGAGTCATCATGGCAGTGAGAGCTCTGAGGGAGGGTCACATCATTATACCGATGATTATAGTAGAGACTTTGAGGTCAGCCACATACTATTGCACTTATCCGGACAAAGAGTGTTTACAGCAAATTTCTATTACGTCAGACGTGTGGTTTATGTCACACTTGAGACTGATTGGCATATTTAGACGGCTTGGGTATTGTTTCACCCATGATATAGCCAAGTGTAACGCCCCTAGAAAATCGAACCATTTGTAAAATAATATTATTTATTATTATTATGTGTTAGTAAAATGAATGTCGTTCTATAACCTAGTAACATCGGAAAGTCGTAGTATTTTAAGTACGTGGGAGAATTAAAGTGTTTGAATTTCTAAAACGAAAATAAAAGTTTTTCGAGAAATTTTCCAAAAAACACTATTCATCAATTTTCTGCTCGGGAATTATTTTTGAACTTCCAAGAAATAAGTAACGTTATAATATCAAGGGGAGATGGATTATGTAATAATAATCTAAGTATGGAAAACACAATATTTCGCATGCGGACTTATTTTGAGGACGTTAGGAATATTAAGCGTTAAGAATAGAATGTATTGATTATATGATATATAAGTATTATACGAGGTATTGAAAGCAAGTATGATACGAAGTATTATACAAGTATGTATGAAGAATGGAATAACGTATGTTACGAATTAATATACGAGTTAGAATAAAAGAATTATACGTATAGTATATATGTCTTTTAATTAAATGGAATGGACTTGTAGGATTGTTAGCATATTGGTAGAAGTCCAATAGAAATTGGATGTGCAAGCCCAAGTGTTTGATAATTAAAAATCCTAGCTAAAGTAATGCAAGCCCAATAGAAATAAGCTAAACTAATTGAAGCAAGCCCAATGTCATGATCCATTGGATAAATAGGATCCATGGAGCAACCAATGTGAATATGGGTAAGACTTGGTAAGCAAGAACTTTAAGTGGTGACCAAGTATAAGATAAGTCTTGTGGTGGCCAAGTAATAGAAGTGATAAGCAAGTTTACTT
The DNA here is from genome assembly GCA_020205615.1 of Panax quinquefolius. NCBI lineage: Eukaryota > Viridiplantae > Streptophyta > Magnoliopsida > Apiales > Araliaceae > Panax > Panax quinquefolius. The sequence continues at coordinate 197,765 of JAINUW010000398.1, read as the reverse complement.
AGGGCTAAAGCAATGAACAGTAAGGAGGTTAGTTAAGGAGGTGGGAGGTTATAATGACCATAATACCCTAACTTTGAGAGCTCTATAAGTAGCAAGCTCACAATTCAATTATTGCTTGATTAAATTTCATCCAACTTCTATCAAGTTAAGTTCTTAAGTGTTAGGGAGAATAAGCTCACATTAGTCAAACATCCTTTGATAAATCTTCAAGGAAGAAAAGTACAAGTTCTTCTAGGGTAAGACTCTTGTCTAATATACCTTCATCTTTATCATAGTAGGGTGATAAGAGAAGTGTAATTAATGAACATGTATGCTAATAACATATATGAAGTGAGTAATGAATGGACTTAAGCCGAATAAGTTATGAATAAGTAACTTGAATCTAAATAAGTTATGAATTTATGATGAACTTGTAATATGTTTGTCATATGAAGTTAGTATGTTAGATAGAATGTGAAAACATTGAGTAAAGGACTTAAATCCATAATAAGTCATAAGGAATGGAAATTGTAGTTTATAAGTTGTTATGTCATGAACTTATAAAGAATAAGTCAAAACCTAGTTTGAAAATAAGTTGAGGTAATAAGTGGTTTGAAATGTGCATATGATGGTTAGAATCCATTTAGAATAATGAGCAAATTATTAGTAATGAGGTTTTGCTGGAATTCTTACAATTAGACGATAAACGTCGAATTTGTGATATTTTTGGAATGGAAGTTGTATTTTGTGTTTGAACTTGGAAACGTTGGTTTTCGATGGAGACAAGTCATATTTGGCATTATAGAGTTGCAGACTCGAAAATGACCGGATTCCGACTTAGAATGAAGAAACGAGCATTGAAAGTTCACGAACGTTTATCGTTTTCGTTAAAAATGAACTAATAGGTGAAATTTTAGCTAACGAAGTCAAATAGATAAAATTCTTTCATGAACACGTAGAGTATGTAATTTGTGAACCGTAGGCTCTTGAACGAGTCACAATTCAGACTTATAACGAAGAAGTTATGCGTCCCGGAGTTTCGCAAAATTTCAAAGTCTGTAAAATTGTCTGAGGCACAGAGTTGGTATTGCGGCATAACCTGAGCCAAATGGTGACGTGAGCAACGCAAACAAAGGTGTCTTGACATATCTTTGAGTCGCGCTTCTGACGTGAGAATGAGAGTTATGTGTGGGCACGGCAGCCAAGTTCGGATGCTGTCTAACGCTAACTTGCATGCAAGACCGTAACGCGAGTTGAAGGGCTAAGGCCACCGTATGCCATGCCACCAGATCCTAGGGTTTCAACAGACAAGAATGTTTACAAGTATAGCATAAAAGATAACTCATTAGTAATAAACTAAGGTGTAAATATAACATTGTTAAGGCATTATTAAACACTTAATGTATGATGATTAAAGGTTGATAATCAATTGAAGATGAACGTAATGAGAATGATGTAATGAAAAGCCAGAACCAATAAGAACAAATCTAAGTTATAAATTAGATTGAGAAGAAGGGTAAGATACATTAGGGACTGTGTATGTTTATTCATGACCTAATGTGTTATGTGATGTTATTAATTACTGTAGAGACTTAAAGATTTAAACCAAGAGCGAGTTATTAACTGTAGCAGACGCTGAAGGCAAGTATTCTAACCCTTGTTCCAGTTCAGTCTAGACAAGCTTTGTAATTCATGTATCCTTATGCATGAAGTCTTATATGATGAAGTCAAAGCTAATTCTTTCGGCTAGGCTTATATTATGTATTCATCAAGCATGGTTAATGTTTACCAAGTTATTTTAGTGTGGTTTTCAAACAAAGACTGAGTATGATAAAATGTTTTGTCGTTTAACGACAGGCATGTGAGGTTGCCACAACTTAAATGTATACACGTTTAATGAATGTAGTGTTGATCAATATAGAGTAATATAGGCTGATCACCTAGACGTGCTCGTAAGAAATGTCAGACTTATGAACTTCGTGCCGGGACGTCCTTTTCAAAAGAACTTATGAAATGCTCAAGGTCTTGGACTGGAATTGATGTTTTACTGAATATTGTTGTTGTAAAACGTTGTGAAGGAAAAGAAGTTCTATTTTAAATTATCGATAGTACTTCATAACTATTGTTCAGTTATTGAAGATATACGATTCCTATGTTTCAAGCATGTGGTTTATTAGAATTGTTGTACTTACGGAGCTAGTCATGCTCACTCTTGTTTGAACCATATGAACACAGCTAAGATCGAATGGACCGAAGACTCCGACAAGGATAAGGGCAAGGCGAAGACAAACCCATAGAATACTTATGTAATAGTATAGGGTGAATGATTGTAATATATTTGATATTATGACAAGAACAATGTAATGGTTATAAAGAACTTGGGGGAATGTTAATATTATTTTGAATATATAGAAGACATATTCGTTCCTTTGAGACTTTTCAATTGAGTGTATGTGTGAATGGTAGTACCGTGTAGCACCATCTGTCGGGTTGGAAGAGACCCGGATTTAGGGGCGTCACAGGTTGGTATCAAAGCATTAGGCTATTAAACTTAAGGGGGGATTAAAAACCTTAAGTCATAACCTTAAGAGAAGTCAAAGAAGTAAAGAAGAAAATAACCCTATAAAACTGCGTTATGATTATGTTATGTGTTTTTATTATTCTACTGATGTGTACTAATCAACTTAATTATTTTGTGTAGATGTCAGGAGTAAATGGGATGCAGTTAGATGTACAGACAGTTAGTGAAGAGTCGGTTAACCAAGTAGAGATTATACCAAACCCCATAGCGGCAGAACCCGAAGTAGTTGTCATTGAGTCAGAAGACTCAGAGGATCCTAACCTCATGTCAGTATTCGATGGTATGATCGAAGATGAAGTGGAGGTAGTGTCCTTCAACCCGGTAGCTATAGCATCGGAGATGGCTCCGGGGGAGTCAATGATGTCATTATTTATGTCAGTGTTGGATAGAAATATCCATTACTGTCAGGTGGTTAAGGAGCTGAAGGCAGAGCTCAAGGAGGAGCTAAAAACCAAATGTCAGAAGATAGGGAGAATATCCTATATCCATAGGAGTTCTCACATAGATTTCAATGACAGGAGGAGTAGGTTATCCTAAGTAGAGAAGCGAGGCCATGAGCGCGCGACATACTATCAGCCGTGATATTATTGCCGGTCTTGCCAAGGCAGACTTCGATAATGCCTTAAGGCAGATGTAATCTAATAGTAGCTAGAGTAGTTTAAATATATAAATATTTTGTACTTAGTAGTAACATAAAGCCCTCTTTTTGTATAGCAAAGGGTAGACTTTTGTAAATCCCAATTTTTGGAAAGCAATAGCGGGAAAGTAATGTAATCAGCTTAGGCTGTGTAATGTAAACAATGTAGTATTATACTACAAAGAATGAATATAAGCCTTTTTATGGAACATAATGAGCAATGGATGATTGAAGTTATTGTTTAATAACGAATGATAACTAATGAAGAAAGGAATAATAACGAAATGTGTTGTTTATTGTATCAACAAAATGCAGTCGAGAAGAGTGCAACGAAATCAAGGCGCTAATCAACCAGAGGGAGGTCCGGTTAACCCGATGCAGGAGTTTGTTAATCTTCTAACAGCTGCATTTAATAGAACAGGGCCTAATATCCACGTTAATCCGGGAGTAGCACGAGCTACGACCTTTAAGGATTTTAAAAGCATGGGTCCGCCAGAGTTCAAAGGAACTACGGACCCTATTGAAGCACAAACGTGGGTGAAGGAAATAGAGAAGGCATTTGTGATAGCAAATGTCGACGAGGCCCAGAAGGTTGCCTTTGCGACCTATATGATGAAGGGAGAGGCCAACTTTTGGTGGGAGGCCAATCAGGCTGGGGCCGGGATCGAGAATCTAATGCAGGTGAGGTTCAAGGAGATATTCTTCGAGAACTACTTTCCCACGAGCATGCAAGGGAGGATGGAGATGCGGTTTCTCGAGTTGAAACAAGGGGACATGTCGGTTCCCCAATATGCCGCCAAGTTTAATGAACTGGCAAGGTTCGCTCCACGTCAAGTGGATACCGAGGTTAAGAAGGCGCAACGGTTCGAGCAGGGCTTGAAACTCTGGCTCTATAACCGTATTTCGGTGTTCCAGAGTACTTCATTTGGAACCATTTTAGAGAAGGAGATAATCACCGAGGGTGGTAGTGAGGCATTGTGACAATACCACAAGGATAAGAAGAATAAGGGGAAAGTGGACAAGGGAGTAAAGGTCGAAGGAGCCAGCGGTAGTGGCGAGGGACAGAAGAGGAAGGCATTCAGCTCTAGGAATACCGGAGTGAAGCAAGGAGACCCGAAGAGGAGGATGGAGGCCTGCAAGACCTGTGGAAAGACTCACTTAGGAGTTTGTCTCAAGGGGAAGGTCGTATGCTACAACTGTAGAAAGGAAGAGCATGTCTCGCCTAACTGTCCAAGTCCGAAGAAGAACCACGGGTGCTTTGTGTGTGGGTCAACTGACCACATGGCAAAGAACTGCCCAAAGAAGGGGACGGACGGGAACCGGGGCACTAATGGCGGTAAGTTAGCTATTAGTGGTCTAGCGCAGCCGGGTAGGCCGATGGGCCATACCTTTAATATGACAGTCCAAGATGCAGTTGCATCAGGGGACATCGTCGCAGGTATTATTCCGATCAACGACATAAATGCTTACGTGTTGTTTGATTCGGGTTCTACTTGTTCATTTATAGCTTGTGATTTTGCTAGACGATTAGAATTACTTCCCAAAAAGTTGCCAATACCTTTAAACATTAAGGTAGCAAACGAAGAGATAATTCCTGTTGAAGATATTCATAGGAGTTGTTGCGTAGACATTCGGGGTTGTAAATTATCGGTAGATTTAATACCGATAAAGTTAGGAGAATTTGATGTAATTCTCAGAATGGATTGATTGGTAAACCATGGGGCAATTATATATTGTCAGAAGAAATGTGTGAATATTAGAACGTTACGGCAACCTCGGGTAGTATTTTACGGGAATAGATCGCCAGGACGTTCGTGTTTTCTAACCATGACACAAACTAGGAAATTATTGAGGAAGGGGTGTGTAGGTTACCTGTATCATGTTGTTGATACCCAGAGAGTGGTAGCAACCATGGAACAAATACCTATAGTTAGAGAATTCGCCGATGTATTTCTGAGTGAATTTTTGGGTCTTCCGCCGGATAGGGAGACAGAGTTTGTAATAGACATCGTGCCAGGAGCGGCACCAATTTCCAAGGCATCATATCGTATGGCGCCAATGGAGATGAAGGAGTTAATGGTGCAGTTACGAGAACTGTTGGACAAGAAGTACATTTAACCGAGTGTTTCACCGTGGGGAGCACCGGTATTGTTTGTCAAGAAGAAGTACGGATCGTTAAGACTTTGTATCGACTATTGAGAGTTGAACAAGTTAACGATAAAGAATAAATACCCATTGCCCAGTATCGATGATCTCTTTGATCAGTTGAAAGGGGCTAAGTATTTTTCTAAAATAGATTTAAGAACGAGGTATCATCAGTTGAAGGTTAAGAAGGAAGATGTACCAAAGACAGCATTCAGGACTCGTTATGGTCATTACGAGTTTTTGGTGATGTCGTTTGGATTGACTAATGTACCAACTGCATTTATGGATATGATGAACAGAGTGTTCAAATAATATTTGGACAAGTTCTTTGTGGTGTTTATCGATGATATTCTAGTCTATTCTAAGATGCCAAAAGATCATGCTGAACACCTAAGATTAGTGTTGGAGACACTAAGGACGGAGAAGTTGTATGCAAAGTTCAAAAAGTGTGAATTTTGGTTAGAGAAAGTACAATTTTTAGGTCATGTCATTGATCACGAAGGGATTTCAGTAGATCCAGCAAAGGTGGAAGTAGTTGTAAGACCCCGAAATTTTTAAATAAAAAGGAATTTCCATTATTTATTATTTTGAAATGGTAAGGGTTGATTTGATTAATGTGGATAGTTAAGGGTTAAATACGCAAATATTTCAAAATAAGCAAGTGGTTATAAAATATTCATTATCGTCGGGGAAGATTCGTTTGGTCGTGGAATATTAAATGCTTTGTCGAGGAATATTAAATGCGACAATAGCGACCATGTGTGGAGCCCCATAACGGAAAGCGATTGGATGAAGAAAACGCAAATATATAAGTTGTTTTTAAATAACGCAGCGTAGTTATTACAGATTATCTTGTTGGAATACCCGATGGTTAAAACACACTAATACTCGTTGTTGAACAAGATGGCATACCACGTATTGCACCAATTATTGATTCTTACGTGAAGAAAGCACTACTCAATAATGGTTACGATAATTCTTTATTCGATTATTTTATTGAGTTAATAATTCTTTGCGTTGATATTTTATATTCTTTGTTGTTTGATAATTGTCATTACACGTATTTTTCAATATCGAAGCAATAATTCATATTATCTGAATAATATTATTAGATAACATTATTGGCAATGTCTAGAAAGTTACATACAAGGAGAGTTTGGTCACCTAATTGCGCGCCCGATGAAGAAGAAATTCTTATTGAAAGCCCCTCTTTCTTGGGAACTGCACAGGTTGTCGATATTGTGATTACTGTAATATTATTTGTGAATAATTAATTATTGATTCATATGATGAGAAAAATATTAATTTTATGTGGATATAGATGGAGAAAATTTTATAATGTGACAATTGTTGAAAATTGAAATTTTATCTTTTACGATAAAATAATTCGTTTAAATATATTATTATATTTTAATAATATAATAATGGTGATATTTTACAACGAATGTGGGATATATGAGTATCTGAGGAGGAAGAGTATTTTTGTTGTAATAAATGTTTAAAACATGTTAAACATGTCGGTGGACCCCATTTATTGAGTGAAATTTGATTATAGCACAGTAAAATCACCCGTTTGTGAATTTCGGTCAATTTCTATTTGGAATTTGGAAAAACTTTCTTACGTAAAGTTGTAGAATTGAAATTCCTATAAAAACTCATGCGAGATTCGAATTTTCTGATGAAAGGGCTATTTATTATGAATTATTGAAGTTACGAAGCTCAAAATAATTAATTTTTGAAGTTTTAAATATTTTTAATAAGAAAACGTTTTTTTGAGTTAGGCAAGGTGAGTCACTCTTGGTGGCTGATGGTTTGAATCAGATTTTGGGTGTGCGTAGGAATTTAATAATTATATATTAATATTTTATTAAATTTTACGCTTTGGTGTTCTAAGCGATTTCCTATAAATAGGGTCTTGGGTTAGAATTGAAAATCACACCGAAGCGAAGTTTTTCTCTCTCTATATTATCGGCGTATTCTTGTGAGTATTTTGAGTATACTTTGAGTATTGTTAGGCGGTGCAAGTTCCTTCGACTTATATCCTCGTTTTATTCGACTAAAATCTTGATCTTTCGAGGTAAGGGATATTATTTTTTTCTCGAATGATATTATTTCTTCAATATCATTATCTTTGAAATATTGATCTGAAGTTTTTATCAAATTTGGAACTTTTTCATGTCGGGGTTACTATTCATGGGTTACTATATTCATGAGTTACTTATTCACGAGTTACTATTCATGAGTTCTTATTCACGATTCTACTATTCACGAGTACTATTATTAATGAAGCGTGAAGATGTTTCTATCTTTTGGTGTCGGGGTTACTATTCACGTATCTGGCCTTATTCACGTATCTGACACTATTCACGATATCTGATACTATTCATAGAAAAATAAAATTTCTTCTTTTAAGTCCAAAACATCTATTACGGATACTAACTCGATTGTATCCATGTTTTGATCATTCTTGAATTTTACACCACTATGATTATTTTGAGGTATTTTTGGGCGTGGATAAAACCAAATACGAATCCTTAATCCTTAATCCTTGTCATTTTGTTTCACTTTGGATTCGTTTCTTTAAAAAAAATATTTTTCATTATCCTCGGTCTTAAATGATGATATTATGGAATATCTTTGGCTGTAGTGCAAAGATGAATGATTTCTTAAGAATATCTTTGGCTGTAATGAATGATTTCTGAAGAATATCTTTGGCCGTGAGTCTGCAGAGATGAGCAGTGTTTAAATGAACATGACCAATGATGAATATCTTTGGCTGTGGTGCAAAGATGAATATTTGATTCGGATGTATATTGATTGATGTTCTGGGGATAAAAGATAGGCGATGAACTTTTAAATTCATACATAGAAGATAGTAGTTTGCATTCTCTACTTAACTCTTCTAATGAATTATTATTTCATTGCGAATATTGATTTAAAATTTGTTGTCTATTGTATTCTATTATATTTTTCCTGTTGAAGACTAACGATAATTTGTTGTATATTATCTTAGTCATAATATTCTTTCTTGAGCTAGTTGAGCTCACCCTTTTCCTTTTGTTCCATTTTTCTCGGGAGGCGAGAATATAAGCGAGTGCAGTTGGGGTATGGAATGAAGGTTTTAGAAAGGATTGTTTAGTAGTCCTCACCATTTTGTAAAATAATGTATCAATAAATGTGATGAGGATTTATTTGAGTATAGATATTGTCTAGAAGATAATATTTGTATTCAAACTCACAGATTTCTTGTTGTAATAATAAAGTTGTAGTTGTTTTACATGCCCATGTATTGACAACTTCGGAATAGGTGATGTATACCTATTTTGGAGGCGTCCACGGTTGGTATCGAGCTTAGGATATGATCTCTGGCGGAGATCGGGGAATAGAACTAGGAGGGAGGCAGAGTAAATCCTTCGCTAGTGTGTCCTACCTACCTAAGCTTATTTGTTAGTTGGTCGATATATATAGGATATTATGTGATATATTGATTTCCTTAATTAACCCTTGTTTTATGGCGGTGATTTGAGAATGTCGTTGAGAATATTAACAATGGAAATGAGGCCCAAGTGGAGATGCTGTACTCACCAACAAGGAGAAGCGTGCATGCAGCAGTGGCAATGTTCCTCCTGTGAACAACACCATTGAAGCGAGATGATGAGCGAGGGATGTTTAGAAGTTTTTGCGATTCATGCAAAATCGAGACGAGGAAACTTCGTGTTCAAAATCTGAGGAGAAATGATAGCAATTCACGGGTTGTCCTGACCCAAAGCGATTCAAAGTTGGGACCACGAATTTAAGGAAAGCGAGATCCGATCATGGCGGAAACATGGGTCAAACAAATTACCAAGATATTCGATGTCTTGGGATGCGGAGAGAACGAAGGTTCCATTCGCCACCTTTATGTTAAAATGGCGAGGCGGACTCTTTGGTGGGAGTCGTGAAGCGTACCCATCCAGTACTTTTCGGCGTGTCTTGGGAGGCGTTTGAAAGCTATTTAATGACAAATACTTTCACGAAAGTGTTAAATCGTATGAAGGAAGTGGAGTTTATTAGGCGGAGGCGAAACAACATGGCGGTGTCTCGATGCGAGGCAAAGTTTGCGAGTTATCGAGTTTGCACCTCATTTGGTGGAGAATGAGGAGCGTATGGCGCGGATGTTTCTTAGAGGTTTGAAACCGGCGTCGTCGATATCTCATTTCTCATAAATTTTCTCTTTATTAGGATGTTGTAAGCAGGGCTCAATTATTAGGCGAGATAACGAGTACGGTCAACTGAGGACCCTGACGAGGATCGTGTCGGAGATAGCGATCAGCGAGAATAATGATAACTGCGGAGAAAAGCAGAATGCGGACAAAAATGGTAACCACTCTGGTGGTAATCATAGCCATGAAAATAGAAGAAGCGAGTCGGGGAGGAGATTTTAAAAAGAGGAGATTTAACAACGACCATGTAAAGATGGCGGTCTTAGCGCGTGACAAGAATGGTTCTAAGGGAGGAGAACGACCACCGGTCATATACTACAAATCTGCGGAAAAAGGGACATATCGATCAAAGCGCCTACAACAGATTCAAGGTATGCTATAATTGTGGAAAGGAAGGACATATAAACGCTCGAGATTATGCGATGTGAAACCTAGTTCAGTGAGGGACGGTGACTCAAAAAGACATCCCAAAAAAGTCAAAGTCAACGATTAGGGAAGAAGCGTTTGTTGTGATAGGTCATAATCGAGGAACCCAAGCGAGGTGATCACGGGTAAGCTATTTATAAATTCTTGCGAAGTTTATACCTTACTTGATCTGGGTGCTACCCCATCATTTATCTCTCTGCATGTGCTCAACGTTTAAACTTGACTCAGGAGAAATTAGACTTTGACTATCTGTGGAAACTCAGTTAGGAAAACTTTCATCACATCCATCTTTGTTTATAAATCTTGTTTGATTCAAGTTGGCACCATCACCTTACATTGACCTTATCTCTTTAAAGATACTTGCTTTTGATGTGATTTTAGGGATTGATTGGTTAACTACTCATCATGCCAAAATTGATTGTTTTACGTAAGGTTGTTAGTTTTCATATTCCTAACCAACTTGACTGTTATGCAATTCAAGCAACTAAACCATTAAAATCAATCACTATCATATCTAATCATAAAAGCTATTAGTTTATTGAAAAGCGGATGTCAAGCTTTCTTAGCCCATGTTATGGATTTGAATAAAGACACGTCAAATTTGAATAATATTCATGTTGTTATTGACTTTCTGACGTATTTCCCAAAACTTCCGGTCTACCCCGAGCGTGAAGTTGAATTCTTTATTGATCTTGAACAGTACAAAGCCCATTTCTAAAACCCCATATCGAATGGCTCTATTGAACTTGAGGAGTTAAAGGTCCAACTACGAGAATTGTTGGACATCGGTTTCATTAAATCTAGTACATCTCCTTGGGGTGCTCTGTTTTATTTGTAAAGAAGAAAAGCGGGAGTATGCGACTTTGTATTGACTATCGGGAATTGAACCATGTCACCATCAAGAATAGGTATCCTCTACCTCGTATTGATGACTTGTTTGACCCGATTCTGCAAGGGCACAATTCTTTTAAAAAATCGATCTTAGATTACGGATATCATCGGTGAAGATTAGAAGCGAGGATATTCAAAGCGCCTTGAGAACTTCGGTATGGGCATTATGAATTCTTAGTCATGTCTTTCGGACTAACTAATGCTCCTACTGCGACTTTCATGGATATGATGAGCCGAGTATTCAAGGAATATTTGGATCAATTCGTTGTTGTCTTTATTGATGACATCCTCATATATTCAAAAAGCCGTGAAGATCATGAGCACCATTTGAAGTTTGGTACTCGAAGGCTTCGTGAAAACCAACTATATGCCAAATTGAAGAAATGCGAGTTACGGCGAGGAAGTAGCATTCCTTGGGCGCGATAATTGTCGAAACATGGAGTATCTGTTGATCCGTGAAGATTGAAGCAATCTGAAAGTTAGAACAACAAAAGTCGGTGGTGAAAGTCACGTAGCTTTTGGGCTTAGTTGTTATTATCGGAGATTAAGTGGAAGGGTTTTCTCGAATCGCTACTCCATTAACTCATTAACTCGGAAGGATACAAAATTCGTTTGGAAGCGAAGAATGCGAGAAAAGTTTCTAAGAGCTTAAGAGGAGACTTATTTATTTTTGTTCTAACAATACCATCGGTTCGGATGGATTTGTTATCTCTGATGATGCTTGGGCAAAGGGTTAGGATGTGTTCTCATGCAACGTGGGAAAGTCATAGCCTATGCCTCTCGACAACTTAAAGAGTATGAGAGGAATTATCCTACTCATGATCTAGAGTTAGCGGCCGATCGTTCAGCTAAAATATGGAGGCACTATCTATATGGGGAGAAAGTGGAGATATATTCGGACCATAAAAAGCCTTAAATATTTCTTCACTCAAAAAGAACTCAACATGAGGCGGCGTGACGTTGGCTCGAGCTATTGAAAGACTACGACCACACTATTCATACCATCACAGTAAAGCGAGCGTGGTAGGCGACGCGTTGAGTAGAAGATCATATCTTGAGGAGCGAGTGCGATGATGTCAAGTATCGCATAGAGCCAACTTTAATAGAAAAAGTTAAGGTTGCTCGAGCCATGGGCCGGAGATGATGCGTATGAAGAAGAAAGTACAAGAAGGAGCTATTAGGGCGAGAATTGATGAAGAAGGAATACTTGAGTCCACTCTAGACTTTGTGTTCCTAACGACTACGATTTGAAGTACAAGATTATGATGGAGGCACACAATACACCATTTGCAATCCATCTGGAAGTACTAAAATGTATCGTGATCTTGACATACATTTTGGTGGAACAATATGAAGAGAGAGATTGCAAAGTTTATCTCGATGTGTTTAACTTGCCAACGTGTAAAGGCGGAGCATCTTGTACCTAAGGGTCCGTTGCAACCACTTGAGATTCCGAATGGAAGTGGAACACATTACTATGGATTTAGTTCTGGGTCTTCCTACGGTTTCTCAAAGGCATCAATGCTATTTGGGTTATTGTTGATAGATTAACCAAGTCTGCTCATTTCTTGCCGTCTGGGAGACTTATTCCCTTGAGCGTCTTGCTAGTATGTACGTGAATGAGATTGTGAGGTTGCATGGCATGCTGTATCCATAGTTTGGATCGTGACCCAAGATTCACTTCAAGATTTTGGGTTAGCTTGCAAAAAGCTATGGGCGCAGTTTGCGATTTAGTTGACATACCATCCCCCCAAGCAGACGAGACAATCGAGAGGACTATTCAAACTCTTGAAGATCTATTAAGACTACTGTGTCCTAGACTTCAAGGGTAGTTGGGATAAGTATTTACCATTGGTGGAATTCTCCTATAACAACAGTTATCGAGGCAAGTATAGGTGTGGCTCCATTGAAGCATTATATGGGCGAAAATGTCGTTCTCTCGATATATGTTGGGATGAGGTGGGTGAAGCAACATTGTTGGGACCCGAGTTAGTACGTATATGACTACCGAAAAGATCCAAATGATTAAACAACGTATACAAAGCGGCACAAGATCGACAAAAGAGTTATGCGGATCTTCATCGAAAGGAGGTGGAATTTAATATAGGGGATCATGTATTGTTGCGAGTTGCTCCATGGAAGGGAGTTACAAGATTTGGGAAGAGAGGAAAGCTCGATCCACGATTTATTGGTCCATTTCAAATTCTTGACCGAGTAGGAAATATAGCCTATAGACTTGCGTTACCTCAAGAGTATGTCTCGTGTTCATAATGTGTTTCACATATCGTACTTAAATAAATATGTGAAAGACCGAACCACGTTATAGAGTTAGAACCCGGACGAGATAGCCAAGACTTAACGTGTGAGGAGGTACTGTCAAGATTTTGGATAGGAAGGAGCATGTCCTGCTGGCATGAAAGGTCATACCACAAGTTAAAGTTTTGTGGAGGAATCATGCTTTATAGAGGAAATGACACAGGGAATTGGAAGCGGAAATGAAAGCGAGGTATCCTCACCTTTTGAAACACCGAATGCGTCGTCGTCGATTTCGAGGACAAAATTTCATAAGGAGGGAGGTTGTAAGACCAAAAATTTTTAAATAAAAAGGAATTTCCTTTATTTATTATTTTGAAATAGTAAGGTTGATTTGATTAATGTGGATAGTTAAGGGTTAAATCATAAATATTTCAAAATAAGCAAGTGGTTATAAAATATTCATTATCGTTGGGAATATTAGTTTGGTGCGTGGAATATTAAATCTTTGTCGGGGAATATTAAATGCGACCAATAGCGACCATGTGTGTGGGCCCCATAACTTGAAGCGATTGGATGAAGAAAACGACAAATATAAGTTATTTTTAAATAACGGCGTAGTTATTCACAATTATCTTGTTGGAATACCGGTGGTTAAAACACACTACACTGTCGCGTTGTTGAAACGATAGCTGCGGTATTGCACCAATTATTGATTCTTACGTGAAGAAGCACTACTCAATAATGGTTACGATAATTCTTTATTCGATATTTTATTGAGTTAATAATTCTTTGCGTTGATATTTTATATTCTTTGTTGTTTCAATAATTGTCATTACACAATTATTTTTCATTATCGAAGCAATAATTCATATTATCTGAATAATATTATTAGATAACATTATTGGCAATGTCTAGAAAGTTACATACAAGGAGAGGTTTGGTCACTAATTGCTTGCAGGATGAAGAAGAAATTCTTATTGAAAGCCCCTCTTTCTTAGGGAGCTGCACTGGTTGTCAATATTGTGATTACATAATATTATTTGTGAATAATTAATTATTGATTCATATGATGAGAAAAATATTAATTTTATGTGGATATAGATGGAGAAAATTTTTATAGTGACAATTGTTGAAAATTGAAATTTTATCTTTTTACGATAAAATAATTCATTTAAATATATTATTATATTTTAATAATATAATAATGGTGATATTTTACAACGAATGTGGGATATATGAGTATCTGAGGAGGAAGAGTATTTTTGTTGTAATAAATGTTTAAAACATGTTAAACATGTCGGTGGACCCCATTTATTGATGAAATTTGATTATAGCCTTGTAAAATCACCCGTTTGTGGATTTCGGTCAATTTCTATTTGGAATTTGGAAAAACTTTCTTCTGCAAAGTTGTAGAAATTGAAATTCCTATAAAAACTCATGAGATTCGAATTTTCTGATGAAAGGGCTATTTATTATGAATTATTGAAGTTACGAAGCTCAAAATAATTAATTTTGAAGTTTTAAATATTTTTAATAAGAAAAACGTTTTTTTTTTTTTTAGGCAAGGTGAGTCACTCTTGGTGGCTGATGGTTTGAATCAGATTTTGGGTGCGTAGGAATTTAATAATTATATATTAATATTTTATTAAATTTTACTGCTTTGGTGTTCTAGCGATTTCCTATAAATAGGGTGCTTAGGTTAGAATTGAAAATCACACCGAAAGCTGAAGTTTTCTCTCTCTATATTATCGGCGTATTCTTGTGAGTATTTTGAGTATACTTTGAGTATTGTTAGGCATTCTGCAAGTTCCTTGACCTTATTCCCTGTGTTTAAACTAAGTAAATCTTGATCTTTTTCGAGGTAAGGGATATTATTTTTTTCAAATAATGATATTATTTCTTCAATATCATTATCTTTGAAATATTGATCTGAAGTTTTATCAAATTTGGAACTTTTTCATGTTGGGGTTACTATTCATGGGTTACTATTCATGAGTTACTATTCACGAGTTACTATTCATGAGTTCTTATTCACGAGTTCTTATTCACGAGTACTATTCATGAAGCGTGAAGATGTTTTTGTATCTTTCTTTTGGTGTCGAAGTTACTATTCACGTATCGGCCTTATTCACGTATCTGACACTATTCACGATTATCTGATTACTATTCATAGAAAAATAAAATTTCTTCTTTTTTGTCCAAAATATCTATTACGGATACTAACTTTCGATTGTATCCATGTTTTGATCATTCTTGAATTTTACACCACTATGATTATTTTTTTAAGGTATTTTTGGGCGTGGATAAAACCAAATACGAATCCTTAATCCTTAATCCTTGTCATTTTGTTTCCTTTGGATTCGTTTCTTTAAAAAAAATATTTTCATTATCCTCGGTCTTAAATGATGATATTATGGAATATCTTTGGCACAGTAGTGCAAAGATGAATGATTTCTTAAGAATATCTTTGGCACATGGTGCAAAGATGAATGATTTCTGAAGAATATCTTTGGCCGTAGTAGTGAAAGATGAGCAGTGTTTAAATGAACATGACCCGGTGATGAATATCTTTGGCTGTAGTGCAAGAAGATGAATATTTGATTCGGATGTATATTGATTGATGTTACGGGATAAAAGATAGAGCGATGAACTTTTAAATTCATACATAGAAGATAGTAGTTTGCATTCTCTACTTAACTCTTCTAATGAATTATTATTTCATTGCGAATATTGATTTAAAATTTGTTGTCTATTGTATTCTATTATATTTTTCCTGTTGAAGACTAACGATAATTTGTTGTATATTATCTTAGTCATAATATTCTTCTTGAGCTAGTTGAGCTCACCCTTTTCCTTTTGTTCCATTTTTCTCGGGAGCGAGAATATAGCGAGTGCAGTGGGTCGGGTATGGAATGAAGGTTTTAGAAAGGATTGTTTAGTAGTCCTCACCATTTTTGTAAAATAATGTATCGATAAATGTGATGAGGATTTATTTGAGTATAGATATTGTCTAGAAGATAATATTTGTATTCAAACTCACAGATTTACTGTTGTAATAATAAAGTTGTAGTTGTTTCTGTACCATGTATTGACAACTCAGAATAGGTGATGTATACCTATTTTGGGGGCGTCACAGTAGTGATGAATTCGGAACAACCAAAAACGCCGACTAAGGTGTGTAGTTTCTTAGGATTAGCGGGATACTTTCAGAGATTCATCCGGGATTTTTTGAAGATAGCTACTCTGTTGACTAACTTTACAAGAAAGACGGTGAAATACGTGTGGACTGATAAATGTGAGGACAGTTTTCAAGAACTGAAGAAGAGATTGAGTGAAGTGCCTGTTTTGTCATTACCCGATGACACAGGAAATTTCATAGTTTATAGCGATGCTTCGCATAGAGGACTTGGTTGCGTGCTCATGCAGCATGGCAAGGTCATTGCGTATGCATATAGGCAGTTGAAGGATTATGAGAAAGTTTACCTACTACGCGATCTCGAATCGGCCGCAGATGATTTTACTCTAAAGATATGGAGACATTATCTTTATGGAGAAAAATGTGAGATATACACGAACCACAAGAGTCTAAAATATATCTTCACACAGAAGGAGTTGAATATGAGGCAGAGGAGATGGTTGGAGTTGATAAAGGATTACGACTGTGAAATCCTGTATCACCTTGGAAAAGCCAATGTAGTTGCCGACGCCTTAAGTAGGAAGGGTCGGGAAAAGTTGTCTTTGTTAACTGCTCAAACTGATTTAATAACAGAGATGGCTAGGATGGAATTAGAAGTGAAGATGCCAAGTGAAGCGGGACAAATACTTTTTGCGACGGAGATGCAATCTACCATCGTAGAGAGAGTTAAGGAAGTGCAGCTCAAGACTTATGAGTGTGACTGAATGAAGGAGCGGCTAGACAATAAAGAAGATACTAAGTACATTCTTGATAATGAGGGATTATTGAGATTTGATGGAAGAATTTGGGTTCCGAATGAGACAGAATTAAAAGAGCAGGTGTTACAAGAGGCTCACAGTTCGAGGTTTTCGATTCATCCTGGTAGTACTAAGATGTATCAAGATCTTCAACAGAGTTTCTGGTGGTCGAACATGAAGAGAGAGATAGCCGAGTATGTGAGTAGGTGCTTGACTTGTCAGAGAGTTAAGGCCGAACATCAACGACCAAGTGGCTTGCTACAGTCATTAGAAATTCCGGAGTGGAAGTGGGAGAATATTACGATGGATTTTGTGGTAGGACTTCCGACTACTCAGAAGGGTTATGATGCGATTTGGGTAATAGTGGACCAGTTAACGAAGTCGCCTCACTTTTTGTCAATTAGGGTCAAGTATAACTTAGACCAGTTAGCTAGACTTTATATTAAGGAAATAATTTCCAGACATGGAGTACCAGTATCAATTGTGTCAGATCGTGATCCACGATTCACAACGAACTTTTGGAGGAGTCTACAAGAGGAGTTGGGAACGCAGTTGAAGCTGAGTACGGCATATCATCCACAAACCGATGGACAAAGCGAGAGGACAATTCAGACATTAGAAGATATATTAAGATCTTGCGTCATGGATTTCAAGGGTAGTTGGGATGATCATCTACCATTAGTAGAGTTTGCGTATAACAATAGTTATCATGCAAGCATAGGTATGCCGCCTTACGAAGCTTTGTATGCAAGAAAGTGTAGAACACCATTGTATTTGGATGAAGTGGGAGAACGCCGAATGCTAGGACCTAAATTGGTGCAGCAAACAGCGGACATTATTAAACGGATACAGATGCGTCTAGTAGTAGCTCAAGACAGACAGAAGAAATTTACTGATTCGCATCGAGAAAATAGAGAATTTGAAGTACGCTCTTACGTTTTTCTGAAGGTATCTCCCTGGAAAGGAAAGATACGCTTTGGAAAGAAGGGAAATTTAAGTCCGAGGTTTATAGGACCTTTCGAAGTATTAAAATGGGTAGGTGAGGTAGCTTATATGGTAGCGTTACCTCCAGACTTAGAATGAATTCATAACGTGTTTCATGTTTCTGTATTGCATCCTTATAAGCTAGATTATAAGCACATAATAGAGTATGAGCCTATTCATATCGAGAAGGACTTAACGTACGAAGAGATGCCGATTCAAATCATCGATAGAAAAGAAAAAGTTCTGCGGAACAAAGTTATACCTTCGGTGAAGGTGTTATGGAAGAACCACGATGCAGAAAAGCAACGTGGGAACTTGAAGAAAAGATGAAAAAGAATTACCCTCATTTATTTGTGTAATTTTTTTTATATAGCATGATTCTGGGGACAGAATCCTTATCAGGGGGAGAGAGTGTTACGCCCCAGAAAATCGAACCATTTGTAAATACTTTTAATAATGAATAAAATAATATTATTTATTATTATTATGTGTTAGTAAAATGAATGTCGTTCTATAACCTAGTAACATCTGAAAGTCGTAGTATTTTAAGTACGTGGGAGAATTAAAGTGTTTGAATTTCTAAAACGAAAATAAATATTTTTCGAGAAATTTTCCGAAAAACCCTATTCATCAATTTTCTGCTCGGGAATTATTTTTGAACTTCCGAGAAATACTTAACGTTATAATATCAAGGGGAGATGGATTATGTAATAATAATCTAAGTATGGAAAACGAAATATTTCACATGCAAACTTATTTTGAGGACGTTAGGAATATTAAGCGTTAAGAATAGAATGTATTGATTATATGATACATAAGTATTATACGAGGTATTGAAAGCAAGTACGATACGAAGTATTATACAAGTATGTATGAAGAATGGAATAACGTATGTTACGAATTAATATACGAGTTAGAATACAACAATTATACGTATAGTATATATGTCAAGGTTTTTAATTAAATGGAATGGACTTGTAGGATTGTTAGCATATTGGTAGAAGTCCAATAGAAATTGGATGTGCAAGCCCAAGTGTTTAATAATTAAAAATACTAGCTAAAGTAATGCAAGCCCAATAGAAATATGCTAAACTAATTGAAGCAAACCCAATGTCATGATCCATGGGATAAATAAGATCCATGGAGCAACCAAGGTGAATATGGGTAAGACTTGGTAAGCAAGAACTTTAAGTGGTGACCAAGTATAAGATAAGTCTTGTGGTGGCCAAGTAAGAGAAGTGATAAGCAAGTTACTTATGGCTAAAGCAATGAATAGTAAGGAGGTTAGTTGAGGAGGTGGGAGGTTATAATGACCATAATAACCTAACTTTGAGATCTCTATAAATAGCAAGCTCACAACTCAATTGTTGCTTGATTAAATTTCATCCAACTTCTATCAAGTTAAGTGCTTAAGTGTTAGAGAGAATAAGCTCACATAAGTCAAACATCCTTTGATAAATCTTCAAGGAAAAGAAATACAAGTTCTTCTAGGGTAAGACTCTTGTCTAATATAGCTTCATCTTTATCATAGTAGGGTGATAAGAGAAGTGTAATTAATGAACATGTATGCTAATAACATATAAGAAGTGAGTAATGAATAGACTTAAGCCGAATAAGTTATGAAATTTTCGTGAATGGAAGTTGTATTTTGTGTTTGAACTCAGAAACGTTGTTTTTCAATGGAGACAAGTCATATTTGGAATTATAGAGTTGTGGACTCGAAAATGACCGAATTCTGACTTAGAACAAAGAAACGAGCATTGAACGTTCACGAACATTTATCATTTTCGTTAAAAATGAACTAATAGGTGAAATTTTAGCAAATGAAGTCAAATAGATAAAATTCTTGCATGAACACGTAGAGTATGTAATTTGTGAACCGTAGGTTCTTGAACGAGCCAATTCAGACTTATAACGAAGAAGTTATGCGTCCCGAAGTTTCGCAAAATTTCAAAGTCTATAAAATTGTCTGAGGCACAGAGTTGGCACCGCGGCGCTAACCCAAGGCCAAATGGTGACGCAAAGCCTTGCACAGTGTCTTGACATCTCTGATATCGCAGAAGTCGCTACCGCGACGTGAGAATGAGAGTTATGTGTGGCCATGCTGAAGTTCGGATGCCAGTCTCGCTAACCCACACCGTAACGCTTGAGTTGAAGGGCTATAATGTGCCGTACATGATGCCGATCCTAGGGTTTCAACAGACGAGAATGTTTACAAGTATAGCATAAAAGATAACTCATTAGTAATGAACTAAGGTGTAAATATAACATTGTTAAGGCATTGTTAAACACTTAATGTATGATGATTAAAGGTTGATAATCAATTAAAGATGAACGCAATGAGAACGACGTAATCAAAAACTGGAACCAATAAGAACAAATCTAAGTTATAAATTAGATTGAGAAGAAGGGTAAGATACATTAGGGACTGTATATGTTTATTCATGACCTAATGTGTTATGTGATGTTATTAATTACTGTAGAGACTTAGAGATTTAAACCAAGAGCGAGTTATTAACTGTAGTAGACATTGAAGGCAAGTATTCTAACCCTTGTTCCAGTTCAGTCTAGACAAGCTTTATAATTCATGTATCCTTATGCATGAAGTCTTATATGATGAAGTCAAAGCTAATTCTTTCGGCTAGGCTTATATTATGTATTTATCAAGCATGGTTAATGTTTACCAAGTTATATTGGTGTGGTTTTCAAATGAAGACTGAGTATGCTAAAATGTTTTATCTTTTAATGACAGACACGTGAGGTTGCCACAACTTAAACATATACACGTTTAATAAATGTAGTGTTGATCAACATAGAGTACTATAGGCTGATCACCTAGACGTGTTTATAAGAAATGTCGGACTTATGGACTTCGTGCCGGGACGTCCTTTTCAAAAGAACTTATGAAATGCTCAAGGTCTTGGACCGGAATTGATGTTTTACTTAATATTGTTGTTGTAAAATGTTTTGAAGGAAAAGAAGTGCTATTTTGAATTATCGATAGTACTTCATAATTATTGTTCAGTTATTGAAGATATACGATTCCTATGTTTCAAGCATGTGGTTTATTAGAATTGTTGTACTTGCTGAGCTAGTCATGCTCACTATTATTTGAACCATATGAACACAGCTAAGATCGAACGGACTGAAGACTCCGGCAAGGATATGGGCAAGGCGAAGACAAACCCGTAGAATACTTATGTAATAGTATAGGTTGAATGATTGTAATATATTTGATATTATGACATGAACAATGTAATGGTTATAAAGAACCTGGGGGAATGTTAATATTATTTTGAATTTATATAAGACATATTCGTTCCTTTGAGACTTTTCAATTTAGTGCATATTTGAATGGTAGTACCTTGTAGCACCATCTATCGGGTTGGAAGAGACCCGAATTTGGGGGCGTCACAACTTCATACTCATTTCAGCTTGTGGAGTGTATAGACGCTGCATCTTGGTCAGCTTTCCTGGTAGGGATCGGAGATCTATTTTCTATATTGCCGTGTACAGGGCTCAGCTCACCCTACAGCTTCATCACTCATGCTCCGGGCATGGATTATCTTCCTCTGGCTGGTTTGAGAGGCATGATCACTTACCATCCACTGGTCGTGATGTGTCAATTTGACCAATTCCAGGACTTCCATTCTTTTGAGGGGGCATCGATTTAGCGCTTCGCTTCTCGCCACTTATCAGCAGAGGATAGGCCCAGGTTGTATGCCTGTTGGGATCGGTGTGAGCTAGCTGAGTTTTCTGTTAGTCATCCGGGTTGCTCTATAAAGTATTCCGCATGGATGGAGACAGAGACTGCATCGGCTGTGGTAGTATCCACAGTGCAGGGGATTGATTCCAATGATGAGAAGCCTATGGAGGAGGCTGATATTCCCATTGGGGAGGATTTGACTACTGGGTTACTAGTATTTGTGATGGATTCTCCCACTACAAGTGCTACTGTGATTCAGCATTTAGCATAGTATTTGGAGCAGAGTCTACATCTAATGACCTTTGAGAGAGATCAGGTTAGGGCCTTGATGTTGACAGCTCTTGATGGGAGAGACACAGCTCTATTAGAGAGAGACGAGGCCAGATCAGCTAGAGATGCATTGATTGTAGAGTGGGATGCTTCCCTATTTGCCCGGGATGTAGCCATCACAGACAGTACTTCAGTGAAATCCCTTACGACTGGCATCCTTGCCCATATGAGTACATATATTGATGATCATCATGCCGCCGTGTAGTTAGCCTCAGATCTGCTAGCTCGTGTAGATATCATTGGGCAGGAGCTTGCAGCGTTACCTCTTTCTTCAGAGAGGGATGCTATATTAGATCTGATAGTTCGCATACACATAGATCCGTAGATAGACTTGTATTTTCCTGCACGGACTAGCTTAGCCATTTTGTCATGTACAACACATATTGTAAATATTAAACAGTATTATATATGGCAGAGAAATATATTTTGATTTACTTCCCTTTCATTTGTGCCTTGATACTTGCTTGATATTTGCCTATTTCTTCAGGGTTTATGATCTTGATGCATTCTGAATTTATCCTGGATGTGTGGACATTGAGACGTCGCAGGATCTTTCAGAACGGATCATTGATCTGTGTGTATCCCTACCATATTTGGTGTCTTGACACTGGTTTCTATATGTAGATGTGGAGAGGAGTGTGGCTTTTCCTCTCTGAGATTGACCGCACCACAAATGGTCTCCATTACTCCTATTTGTGAAAAGCCTAGTTAATTCCATCTCTTATGGATTGGTGTTGCTCTTTAAGGCACAACCGTAGCTTAGATGGTCGCTGAATCTCCTATTTGTGAGGAGAGGTTAGGTAGTTCCATCCCTTTGATGCGAAGCGAGGTGAAATGTGGTGGATTGAAGTTTGATCCCGATCTACCATGTGAAAGTAAGTATTTTTTATTTTGGTAAGGGGTTAGACCAAACCATAAATGGCTGTCTACATACTCCTATTGAAGAGGAGATCAGGTCTGCGTAGTTTGAACCTGGTGTAAGAGGTTCAACGCTGAATGTGAAATGGGTAAATGGGTGTAGAAGCTTTACTGATGAAGAAGCATGTAGAAGTGTTTTTGTGGTTTTTGTTTTTGTAAAAAAGGGCAAAAATGCTTTTGTTGTTTTTTTTATTGCAACCGGACCATATAGAATATGGTTGCCTACGTACTCCCGGGTATCGGGGAGATCGGTCGATGTAGTTAGCCCCTCGGGGCGAATTGCGGTAGAAGAAGTATGAATCCCATATGCGGGCTATCTTTGCGGGGAGAAGAAAGTTTGATCCCATGATTGGGACAAAGCTGCGGTGTGGAAAAAGTTTGATCCCATCTTGAAGACAAACTATGCGTGAAAAAAGTTTAATCTCGTCTTGAGGATAAAGCTGCGGTGTGAAAGGTTCAATCCACAGGGGGATAACCTAAATTGTGAAAGTTTTAAAATGAGGTGAAACCAGGCTGCTGGTTTGAAGTGTATATTTTCCTGAGGGGCAGAAGAGTATGTAAAAACGGTTAGAAAATCGGAATGACTGGTGATTTGATGATCTAAAACCATGATGTTTACTTGATGATATCCTCAGACATAGTACCGTTTCATGGTGTTCGAGTTAATGAGCTGTGGAAATTCATCGCCATCCATTTCCTGTAGTCTCAGAGCGCCTCCTGTGAATACCTCCTTGACAACAAACGGGCCTTCCCAGTTAGAAGAGAATTTTCCCTTAGATTTATCTTGGTTGTCAATGATCTTCTTCAAAACCAAGTCGTGTTGTTTAAATTATCATAGCTGAACTTTCCTATTGTAGGATCTTGCGATCCTTTGCTGATATAACTGACCATGTTAGATAGCCGTGGTTCGCCTTTTGTCTATTAGAGACAATTGGTGATACATGTCTTGTACCCATTGGTCTTTATCCAGCTGAGCGTTCATCAACACTCTGAGGGATTCCATTTCCACCTCTATGGGGAGCATTACTTCCATCCCATAGGCTAATGAGTAGGGGGTGCCCCAGTGGAAGTATGCATTGAAGTTCTGTAGGCTAATAAAGTCAGAGGAAATAGGTCAGGCCATCCTTTGTGATTGGCGGACATTTTCTATATGATCTTCTTGATGTTTTTATTAGCCGCTTCAACAGCACCATTCGTCTTTGGATGGTAGATGAAGGAGTTAAGGTGTTTGATGTGGAATTTACTACATAACTCCTCCATCATTTTATTGTTGAGGTTCTTAGCATTGTCTGACACAATGACCTCTGGTTGTCCATATCGACAAACGATATTATTTTTGATGAAAGCAATGATGACTTCTTTGGTAACCCTGGGGAAGGAGGCTGCTTCTACCCATTTGGTGAAGTAGTCGATCATGGTGAATATGAATCGATGTCCATTACTGGCTTTGGGCTCGATGGGCCCGATCACGTCCATTCCCCACATTGAGAAGGGCCGTGGCGAACTTCGTATTGTGGAGTTCCTTGGAGGGGCGTGGATAGCATTCCCATGAATTTGGCATTGATAGCACCTCTTGGCGTGATCATCACAATCGACTTTGGCGTAAGCCAATAATGCCCTGTTCTGAGGATCTTCTTAACAAGTAGGGGTCCGCTCATGTGTGGGCCACATACTCCACCATGGATCTCATCCATGAGCCTCTGAGCTTGGTCTTTGTCCAGACATCTGAGGAGACCTAATCCTGCATCTCTTTTGTAGAGTGCATCTCTGCTCAAGTAGAATTTCATAGCAAGTCGATGGATCCGCCTCTTTTCAGTCAGGCTCGCCTCAGCGGGTGTAGATCCATCTCGTAGATACTCCTTGATGTGTTGATACCAGGGTTGTGGATGGGAGGTAGCTCATCGATACTTCTCGACATAGTTCCCATAAGTTGGGGCCTTTTGCGAGGCAAATGTGATTTTTGGCATGTTTTCCTTGTCGGTATATGAAATCGAGGAGGCCAACGTTGCTAGTGCATCCATAAAAATCATTCTATTACGAGGAATGTGTAGAAAGGAGATTTCTTCGAACTCCAAAGCCATCTGTAAAACTTGCCGATGGTAAGGCAACATATGTAGTTCTTTGGTTTGATAGATTCTTGTTGATTTCTTGATTACCAACTCTGAATCCCCAAAGACAGTTAACCGCCTGATGCCCATTGAACGGGCAAGTTTTAGCCCCATGATACAGCCTTCATACGTACTTTCGGTTGTGTTTGTTGGTCTTGACACAAAACTGTGATTTGGCGGCGACGGGATCTTTGCTCCCCGTCTGGGATACTAGAAGCTGCTCCGACTCGAGAACCTTACGTGTTAACGACTCCATCAAAATACATTTTCCATGTGTGGCATGCATCGTCTTGATGGTGTTGTTGAATTTATGCATTACCCCTTCATCGGGAAATATGTTTCGAGGGTTTGTAATCCCTACTACGGTCGGCGGCGACGATTGATCCATAATTCCTTGACCTTTGATAGACTTTTTGCGTCACGTGAGCGATGTCAAATTGTTGTAGGATCAAGCTGCCATCTGGACGGTAGATAATTTAGTATGGGCTTCTTGAACACATACTTGAGAGGATCCACGGGATATGAGATGGGTTGTGTGACCATGGAGGTAATGTTGTAACCTCATGGAAGCCCATGCTAAAAACCACAACAAGTCTTCTCAATCGAGTGTACTTGTGTTCACTTCTTCTTTGAATCTTTTCTTTGAGGTAATAGATAGCTCGTTCTTGGCCTCTATCATCTTTTTGCCCGACATCATCCGCCCATAGCATTGTCATTAATGGGCGGTACATGAATAGGGGAAACATCATCCACAGGAGGTACCAAAATAGGGCGTTAACCAGTTGCTCTTTGATTGTAAGAGAAGGCTTTACGACACTCATCGTTCCATTTCATGGAGGAGTTCTTCCTTAACAATTTGAAAATGGGCTCACACGAGTTGTTGTGAGTTGAGAGATAAACCTCTAATGAAGTTGATTCTTCCCAAAAATCCCTTATTTCCTTCTCTATATACGAGGAATGGGCATTTCCTTGATGGCTGGATTTTGGTGGGATCATTTCAATCCCTTTGTGGTGACTAGGAAACCTAGCAACTTTCACGATTTAACATGAAAGGCGCACTTGGGCTGGATTCAACTTCAAGTTATACTTACATGACTTTGTTGAAGAGCTTTTTGAGATGGTCTAAGTGGTCTTCTTCCCTTGGGGACTTGACAATGATGTCATCCACATAGATCTCTATCTCTTTATGCATTAAATCGTGGAAAAAGAGCCATCATAGCTCGGCTGATAGGTTGCCCGAAGCATTGATGAGGCGAATGACAACCATCTATATGCATAGAGAAGGTTCCCCAGGCGTGATGAAAGCGTTTTCTCACGATCCTCCTCGTGACCATAATCGATGATATACCCATGAAAAGCAATCGACAAAGAAGTACATGTCGTATTGAAGCGATATTGTCGATAAGAATGTGGATAAAGGGCGCGAAAAAGCTATCTTTAAAATGAAGCTTTGTTCAGGATCCGATAATCCACATAAACTCGCACCTTTTCCTCCTGGTTTAGGCACGGGAACAATGTTGGATATCCATTCGGATATGTGGACACCATGATAATGCCGACTTGAAATTGTTTCACAATTTCTTCTTTCACCTTTAAACTCCACTCGGGTTTTAATCGCTTTGAGCTTACACTTTGGCTGGCTTAAATCCCTCCTTAATGGGAAGGCGATGAAGGACAATGTCGATGGACAAACCCACCATGTCTTCGTGAGACCATGCAAAACACATCCTAGAATTGGGTTAATAAGCATGACCATATCATTCCGTTGGTTTGGGGTTAGAGTGCGAACCAATCTGGATTAACTTAGGGCTTTCTAAGGTTCCAAGATTGAAAGAAATGGTTTGATCGAGATTAGGTTTAGGTTTGTCTTTAACCCATTCCTTAATCTCTGAGGTGTCTCGATGTCCTCTTGGATTTCCATCAAGTCAGAGTCCAACTTTTCATCAAAGTTCACTGATCCTTGTGGAGAAAAAGGCACCTCATCAACAAATACAGAGCATCTAAATTGAGTCTGAAACAAAATATGCTTTCACTTAATATATGAAACTATTTAATCATACAAAAAGTGTTAGCATGTCTTGATAAAATAACTGCTAATATTTGTACGAAAAAGTAAGCAATTAAAGTTATCTATAGAGGCGGAGGATTTACGCCGTTTTACCCTCGTCGACCCGATGCATGGAGTCTTGCTCCAATTATCGAGGTAAA
The DNA here is from genome assembly GCA_020205615.1 of Panax quinquefolius. NCBI lineage: Eukaryota > Viridiplantae > Streptophyta > Magnoliopsida > Apiales > Araliaceae > Panax > Panax quinquefolius. The sequence continues at coordinate 170,461 of JAINUW010000398.1, read as the reverse complement.
GTCTGATGGATTTGCTTGATGATGGAGGGGTTGTCATCGTCCTCCTTTTCTCGAATGATGACCATAACATCTGAAGCGATCATCGTCTGGGGTATATCTGTTTGTATGTTCATCATGGACAATGATGCGTATGCTGACATCATCATCAAAGCGATGTCATGTTTACGTTTTGTTTCCTTTCTTCCACTTTGGGATCGAGAATCGGGACCTCTTTTGCTTTGAATGATCTTGGTTTGGGAAATAGCATAGCCATAACATGGGTTTGGCACCTTCTAGGAGGCTATGTCGATTCGTGAGGTGCGGTGGAGAAAATCGTCGTGTGGCGGAAGCTTGAGGAATCTGCTTGTGCTTATGAGGATTCTATGGTTGGGCTGGCGAGAATAGCCTAGTCCGGATGTCCCGGTTTGTTGGACACTTGAATTGGGTGCTTAATACCTGCTTGATTTTACCCGAGCCCTTGTCGGTGATGACCCAATGACATCATTTCTTGAGTGGTAGAAATAACCTCGGCGAAAATCTTGGAGTGCGGGAAGTGGTGCTCCAATAGGATGGTATTGCGTGTTACTCACTTCAAAGTATGAAAATAATTGGCTCAACTTGAATTGAAGGCGATGATTGGTAGATCTCCTTGTTCGGGACATTACGGCTCGGCGTTGTTGATAGTGACTAGGCTATTGTTGACAATGTATTTGAGTTGTTGATGTAGTGTAGAAGGGCGGCTCGACCATGTGGATCCATGGTCTCCCCGATAGCGGCGGTTGTATCTGAATCTATCTTGAGGGCGTGAAGGATACATTGAATGTGTTTGGACCAATCTCGATTAGCGACTCAATCTCTCGACAAAATTTCGTCGGGATCCATCAAAAGCTTTGATAACCGTATGGCTACTTGGATCCGTTTGAGATTGATGTTCATCTTCACTAAGGTGGCATAAGGACGAGATATTGAGAGATGAACCTCCATCTATCAAAACTCCGGCTAACATATACAGAGGATAAAAACTATAATGTCTGATGGCTTGCGATGGCCGGTCCCTTGGGGCGGTATGTAAATCATCGATGAAGGATATCACATTGTTGTTAAAAATGTGATCAACGGATGTTGAAATTTTTCCACATCCACTTGATTTTGGCAAGTAGGCTTCTTCCAAAACCTTGATAAGATCTTCACTGTGATCCTCGGAAGAAAAAGTCCAAGTCGATGTTGAGATCGATGTGGAGCTTCTCTTAAGCTTAGAACCACCTTGGCTTCATTATGGCCCATAGTGCGGAGGAATTTCTCAATCTTCTCCATGGGAATCTTCCCTTTTGCTTTTATGGTGGGCTTCATCACCCTCGAGGAAGATACGATGGATTTTCCTTGACACTTATAGCGATAGTATGAGATGTGGATCCTTGACTTCTCCATAATTCCATGGGACTTTGTGTAAAAGCTAATAACGAGGATATTATGGTGCGAAGGGTAAAGAAATTGGCTCTGGTGCGACCACTTTCAAAGGATTATCGACTCCTTTGAGTTGAATTGCTTGTATGGGAAATGGTTTGATGATCTCATCGACCTCGGTGGATATAACTACTACTAATCCCTTCCATTTGGTAGGACATGTATTCCCACTCTCGAGTATCACGTGTCATCGTACGCGATTCTTGCGAGACACTTGCTCAATTAGATTACGAATAAGGTGGCGGAGTGCCCAACATTCTTACGTCTTTGTGTGCGAGAATGTGAATGATATTGACATAATCCATCGGAGTTGACCCATCTTGAACGGGGATTAATTGGAGGTAGAAGGGAGGTGATTCTTCCTTCGTTGATTATCATCTGAAATATTTCCTCCATAGGTTGGCCCAGGTATGTAAATTCCCTTTTATTGGCAAAATCCCAACAGGCTTTAGATTTTGCTCTCTTAGCAACCTTATCCTCCATAGCTTCACTTTCTGAAGGTGATGATAAAGCATTCATAACAAAAAAAAGGAGATATGCATGCTCTCTGTGACTAAGCTGGCGTGTGACTTGATCTTGATGGGTCACCGATTCTACGCGATTATTCAATTTGCTTACAAAGAGCTTTCATCTTTTCGTTCCATAACAAATTGAAACTTTCGTAATCCCATCTGTCGACCACACCGTCTTTGATGGTTTGGGATGATTCACCATTAAAATTGGAACTACATCCGATTGCTCCAACTAATCATGTTGACCTCTTCTTCTTTGTGTTGAGGAAGAGGGTTGTCTTGCACATGAGGTTGATCTGGTTTGGTAACCACGATCTCACCATTGTCTATCAAATCTTGGATCTTGTGTTTTGAGGCCCAACAATCTTGAGTATCATGTCCGGTGCTCCGGCATGATAAGCACACTTCAGAGTAGCATTGAAACCCCTCCCATTAGGGTTGGGTTTGGTGGAAGAAGATCGTGATTTTCTTACGAGTAGTCGAGAAGCAAAGAATATTCTCGGCGAGTCCCCCAAGGGTGTGAGAGTTTAGGCGCTTTGCATCTCCACCTTTAGGCAATGGAGGGTTTGAAGGCTGTGCTTGGAAAAGGGGAGTAGTTTCTCCTCTGTATAGGCGTATTACATTTGCCTTTTTGACCTTGTAGTATCGAGAAAACATCCTCCTCTTTCTTTTTATGGACCCTCAATGGACCCTCAGGTTGTTTCCATAAGTTCCGGATTGGATGTGCTCGTAAGCTGCTTTAAGAGCGGCTAGGTCTTGAATCTTTCTTGACTTCAATCCCATCTCGACCATCTCTCTCGTGTTTGATCATTTGAGAAAAATGGTTTGCCATGCCGGCTAAACTCTCTCTCATAGAAAGGAGCTTCTTGTATATACATGAAAGTCATGACCATTTACGACTCTGTCGTAGAAGGAATAACTTGAGCGAAGAAAGGCGCCTCCACCTTTGAGCGTACTCTCTGAAAGACTCGTTAGATTGTTTCTTGACCTTGGTAATCTGAGTACCGGTCAGGAGCCATCTGAGATTAAAAAGCTGTATTGAGTGAGGAAGGCGTGAGCTAGCTCTTCCCGACTATGGATCTTTGAGTTGTCTAATCTGGTATACCATGAACGGGCTTCTCTAGTTAGACTCTTTTGGAACAGCTACATTCTGAGCTTCTCATTTTTTGCATAAGATCTAAGTTCTCCAATGAACACCTTCAAATGTGTATAAGGATCCCCTAATCTGTCATATTTTTCGAAGTCAGGGGTTTTGAATTTCTCTGGATAATGAACACCAGGGAATATGCAAAGATTAGCATATGAAACACTTCCACGTGTTCTAATCCCTTTGAGAGCATAAATAGTTTCTTCCATTTGAAGGACTTTCTTCCTGATATCACCAGTGTCTGGATCTCCTTTGAGATGGGTGTTTTCGGGGTCTTTGTTGGTGTATCAAGCGAGGTTACGGATTTGTTTTATCGAACCTTGTGTTCCTCCTTGTGTAGAGGATTACGTATGTGTAGGCATTTTTGAGCCACAGTAGGTGATGATGCAATTCTTTAAGCGAGAACAACCAAATCTGTAATTTGTTTACTTAATCCATCAAATTCTTCTCGAAAAGCGACATTAGGCTAGTCGGAAAGAAGACATGATTGGTTGTAGGCTGCTCGTGGCCTTTTTGGATTTTAGAGCGGGTAACAGGCCCAATTGTTTCCCTACAAAAAGACTTATGTAGTTTAGTCTTAGGGATAATGTAAATGTTTACATGCTTTATGTGATATACCATTTTAGGAATATTATCCTGCAAAAAGCGGATGTTAATTGATAGCATGTCATGTATGTGCAAATATTCTTCATATTTTCCATTACATAAAGATGAACATGGAATAAAATTACAAGTAAATGCTTTTACAAGTAATAGAAAATGGAAAGCATGAAGAGACTTTCCTCCGCGTTTGGTTTATCAGAGGCTGACCTATCTTAGGGTTACTCTCGCGGCTTTTTGGCATGAAGGTTCCCGGATCATCATGATCTACTTGACGGGAAGTTAATCCGGTCTTTCAATGGGAAGCGAATCTGGGTGGTGCCTTTCACGAGCCTCGTTGGAATTAGTCTCCCTACTGAGTCCGATAATCAAACAAGCAGGATAGCCTCTGGTGGAGGAACCACACAACATACATTCACATACAACGTGTCTCATCGTTTATGAAAATGATGACATGTCTGAAACACTAATATCACAGATAGATATATTGCGGTCACGATAAAGTAAAATGCATTCGTACATTTCATCATAAATGTAAATGCAACATTCACACACAAGCATATAATAGTTTTGAAAAGCTTGTAGTAGCGGCTTAAACCCTCTTCTTTGGTGTCCCCGGTGAGTCGCCACTATCAAACGTCGGGATTTTTATTTGTCCTTTTTACTTTCTTGTTCTTTGGTGTTCTCATGTTATGTGAGATTTGTTTGAAAAAATAAGTGAAAAAGGTCAACATGTATCATGTCGATGATTTGACTATAAAATTAGCCGGTTGGTGTTTTTAATTGGTTGCACCAACGCAATTGAGAAAAAGGTTTGCCCATTGACCCGATGATGTGACAACTTGCTAAATGGATCTGTGAAACAAGATTCATTTGGGTTCGGGGGTTTGATTATCTTTGAGGGAAGGTGTTAGGCACCCCAGACATCCGTGTTACCACGGTGACCACCACTTTTCAAGAAATTGTTATATGAATGTGTGTGTGTGTGTGTGTGTGGATCAATGTGCAATTTATTTGGAAGTAGTCACGAGGCCTCGTTAGCACCTATATACAAAGGGTTTGAATTTATATGAAAATTTCAATTTTAAACATGATATAGCGATGAAGTTTTGTAAAAAGAGTTTTTCAAACCACATGCTCAATAGTAATTGAGACCTTTTCATACTTCCATTTTATTATTAAATGTTAAACTTGTTTGCTTTTATTTTTGAGATCTGAAGCATCTTGAGAAAATAATATATAGTGATCTTAGAACTCCTCATGGGCATGATGACCCATCTAAGGAAATTCAAACACAAGTGAATAATGTACAAAGTTGCTTATAATTTGAAAATGTCCATCACGGAACCGATCTAGATTGATGGTAGATCGAATCTGTGATCACATGATTCCTAGGCTCACATGATGCCACATTTATATAAAAAGTAATAGCGATTATATATATAAAAGTTGTATAAAATATATATATATCTGAGACATGATCAACCACCACGAAGCACCTCCATGGGGATCGAAAATGTAAATATATAAAAGCGGTAAATATATATATAGACATGATCAACCACCACGAAGCACCTCCATGGGGATCAAAATATAAATAAATATTCAATTCTTTTGTTGAGCAAAGTTATAGCCTTAGCTTATTGCTGTTCAAGCAAGGTTGTTATAATATTCAATGTCTATGCTTTCTAGTTCATTTCTAAGACATTATTGAGATGTATAATGTTGATTTAGCTTATGACTCACGATTATTCCATAGCATATTGTTATCACACTTTTGATTCAACTAATCATTAGTTGATGTTCGTTGAACTCTAAATTACACTTGAAACTTATCCAAACAAAACTTACTTTGGTTCGGACATGTATTCTAAAACTGAGAAGAACAACCCTATTATAGAGGAATATTACGCGAAGCGTTTAGATATTTGTGCACAATACATGGTACGAAGGGCTAATCACCCTAATAAAGTACGGGCATTCCCTACAGTCTTATGATTGATTAGGTTTAAGTTGAAAGAATACTTATAACCTTGGACATAGTTCATGGTCTTCTGACCCTCAGATATATTTCAAATTCTGTTTTCATTTCTTGATTATTATTGATAGAGAATATTATTCAATTCTATTGAGCATATTCATTGGCAGTTATTATGTTGATATTATTCATTGTCATTTCAAGTGAGCATTTGTTTTGCTTACTCTTGCATATATAATCATTGCGGCTAAAGTTGAGAATGTTGATGAACCTACCACTAGCAAAGGGAAAGGAAAATTGAACAAGTGTTGAAGACTTGTAAATTTATTGACTTTTATGATGTTAGACTTTATTTTAACTACTGTGATGTAATTATTTACTTTTTTGCATTTGATGTATGTTTAAGGTAGATGACCTGGGATTTTATTGGATTTAATGATGTAACCCTTTAATGGGATGTTTTATTGTTTAAATTTTATTATTTTTGGGTAGTTAGAAGTGTATGAGTAGAAAGTGAACACCAAATCGTGTGGGAACAAAGTACCCAGATTATTTATTGTAATAATTCTGATAATCATTTCATATATTATTTAAATAATATAAAATCATATTTTCATGGAAATAATTAATAAAAATATTTCTACTATAAAATTAATTATTATAAGAATATAATTTATAATGATCAATAATTCTAAAATAAAATTATTTATAATTATTCATGTAATAAATATATTTTATATTCATCACATAAATACATAGACATTACCTTGCACGCATTCTCACCTTTAAAATAAATAAATAAAAATAATAAAAATTTATACGCAAAATTTCTGATTTAATTATATAGAAAATATCGGGTTATTACATTCACCCTCCCTTATAAAGATTATGTCCCCGGAATCACCATTTTTAAATCTATACATACAAGGGTACATAACATATACAATTATTGCAAGTAGATCTCGATCATAATTGATCAAACCGATCTTTAACTATTCAGCCAAAAAGCTTGTCTATCTGATTAAACTAGAACTCAATTTCCTCCTTCAAAATATCTTTATAAAATAATTTACTATGTATATAAGAAAAATCATATATAAAAATTAAAAATTGGTTCGAATAATACCTGGAATTGCATCCTCTATAACACACCAGTCCCGCATCGGAAGATAGGGGAAATATTTGTCTGCATATAAGGAAATAAGTTACTACCAATAGTACCTTCAAGTCATGACCTTTTGGGTGAGCCTGTGGTGGGCTAAGATGACCCAAGAAGATACTGTTGGGCTAGTGGTTTGAGGCCTTATTTTGATGGATTTGATTCCATACGGACTTGGGATTTGACCCGAGATTTGTTCCGGACTCGGGATTTGACCCAGGTTGTTACATATGGTATCAATGACGACTCTCGGCTTCGGATCGGGTTATCTCGATCCGGTTCTTGGAGGTGGGGACACGAAGGTTTGGTGGTATTATCCTGATGGAGAGATGGAGGTCCGGAGGTGGGGACACGAAGTCAGACGGTATTATCCCACAATGGCTATAGAGGCAAAGATCTTTGGGCTATGTGTGTGATCGGTTCTGACGGGGACGTCAGAAATTTAAATGGGGGAGTTTGTAACACCCCAGTCCCACATCGGAAGATAGGGAAAAATTTATGCATATAAGGAAATAAGTTACTACCATAGTACCTTCAAGTCATGACCTTTTGGGTGAGCCTGTGGTGGGCTAAGATACCCAAGAAGATACTATTGGGCCAGTGGTTTGAGGCCTTATTTTGATGGATTTGATTCGATACGGACTTGGGATTTGACCCGAGATTTGTTCTGGACTCGGGATTTGACCCGGGTTGTTACATCCTCAGCTGCCACGGTATCTTGAACGGTCACGTTAAAGACTTACGGTTGATTTTGTTGAAGTTGGTCCCGTTGTCGCAAATGTCCTACTGCCTTTTTTCCGTATTCGCATTCCTTACCTCCATTCTCTTTTTCGGATAGTCTTTCACCGTATGCTCCATTGATTCACAAATAAAACACCCACTATACATTCTAGGGTTGGAGTAGTTGGGAGAGATATGTCCCTCCTGCCCACACTTGATTAACCTCCTACCAAAAATTCACCTCCCCTTTATCGTATAGGTGGCAAAAGCTGTAACTACAAAAAAATGGGCCTTTAGCAACGATTTTTCGGGCAACGACTTTATAAGTCGTTGCTATAAGTATATGTTTAGCAACGAAATTTGTCCTTCGTTGCCGATTGTGTCAGGCTTTCACTTTTTGCAACGAAATTCATAAGTCCTTGCAAAATTTCGTTGCTAATTCATTGGCGGGAAAAAATTTCGTTAGAAATTCGTTGCAAAATTTTCGGCCACTTGTTTCCTGGCATCGTGGGCAACGAAAAAAAAAATTGTTACTAAAAATGGGGCTTTAACAACGCTTTTTCAGGCAACGACTTATAAAGTCGTTGCTAATAGTGTATGTTTAGCAACGAAATTTGTCCTTCGTTGTAGATTGTGTCAGCATTTCACTTTTTGCAACGAAATTCATAAGTAGTTGTAAAATTTAGAAACAAAATTCGTTAGAAATTCGTTGCAAAATTTTTAACCACTTGATTTCTCCTCATCGTAAGTAACGAAAGTTTTTTGTTGCTATATTTCGATTACTAATATGGACCACATTCATTTGCAACAATTTTATTTTCATTGCATATTTTATAGAACTTTTTGCAACGACTATTATTAAAATGTTGCCTTAAATAATAATAATAATAATAATAATAATAATAATAATAATAATAATAATAATAACAATAACAATAATAATAATAATAATAATAATAATAATAATAATAATAATAATAATAATAATAATAACGAATAATAATAATAATAATAATAATAATAATAATAATAATAATAATAATAATAACAACAACAACAACAATAACAAATGATAGTAGTAGTAGTAGTAGTACTACTACTACTACTACTACTACTACTACTACTACAACTACTACTACTAATAATAATAATAATAACAACAATAATAACAAGAATAATAATAATAATAATAGTAATAATAGTAATAATAATAATAATAGTAATAATAATAATAATAACAGACATAATAATAATAGTAATAATAATACTAATAACAATAACAGTAATAATAATAATAGAAGTACTACTACTACTGATAATAATAATAATAACAATAACAATAATAATAATAATAATAATAATAATAATAATAATAATAATAATAATAATAATAATAATAATAATAGTCATAATAATAATTTTTTATTTTATTTTACACGTGAACGGGCTGACGTGACCCAAGCACATGGGTCTAGTTACTATTATTTTGCAAGGAATAGTATTTATAACTGAACAAATCATTTCCTTCGAATTAAAACAGATACCCTTTTCTTTGTTACGTACATACATAAATGTACATAAATAATAATAATAATAATAATAATTTTTTATTTTAAAAATATGTTGATGCACAGATTCAAACACATGACCTCTAATTTGGAATATTGATCCAATGACCACCCAAGCACATAGGCCTAGTTATTATTATTTTGCAAGGAATAGGATTTATAACTGAAAAAATCATTTTCTCTAAATTAAAACAGATCCCCTTTCCTTAGATTTGTTACGTACATATACAAATGTACATAACTAATTGCGTGATAATAATAATAATAATAATAATAATAATAATAATAATAATAATAATAATAATAATAATAATAGATCACAATAATAATAATAATAATAATAATAATAATAAATAATAATAATAATAATAATAATAATAATAATAATAATAATAATAATAATAATAATAATAATAATAATAATAATAATAATAATAGTAGTAATAATAATAATAATAATAATATTACAATTATTACAATAATAGTACAATTATTACAATAATAATTATTACAATTATTATTATTATAATTATTACAATTATTATTAATATTACAATTCTAAAGACGATTAAAAAAAAGTGTGTATATATATATATCATACACATAATAATAATAATAATAATAATAATAATAATAACAATAATAATAATAGTACCACCACCACCACCACCACCACCACCACTAGTAGTAGCCACCAGGCCCACCACCACCACCATCAACATCACCGAGACTACTACTACTACTACTACTACTATTACTAATAGCCACCACCACCACCACCACCACCACCACCACCACCACCACCACCACCATAATTAATAATAATAACAAAATAACAACAATAATAATAAGAAGAAAATAACAATAATAATAATAATAATAATAATAATCATCATCATCATCACTATTATTATTATTATTATTATTATTATTACTACTACTACTACTACTACTACTATTACTACTATTATTAATGTTATTGTTATTATTATTATATTTATTATTATTATTATTGATATTTATTATTATTATTATTATTAAGTACTATTATTATTATTATTATTATTATTATTACTATTATCATTATTATTATTATTATTAGTATTATTATTATAATTATTATTATTATTATTATTATTATTATTATTATTACTGCTATTATTTTTATTATTATTATTATTATTAGTACTACTATTATTATTATTACCGCTTATTATTATTATTATTATTATTATTATTACTGCTATTATTTTTATTATTATTATTATTATTGTTATTGTTATTGTTATTATTATTATTACTGTTATTGTATGTATACTTAATACTCTCCTAGTTTGTACTATATGCATTTTGCCCTATCCCTTGCCCCTTGCCCTTGCCCCTTGCCCCTTGCCCCCTTCCATTCCCGATTCCTCCCTCTTCTTGCCTCTCGACTCTCCGGCCTCCGCTTCTCCCCGTCATAATCTCCGGCCTTCGCCGTCTGTCTGTCTCGCCGTTTCGTAGCTCCGCCTCTCCCCATCGGCCGAAATAGGTGATTACTAATGTGAATTTGAAGTGACTTTGGATTTCTTCGGTCTTGTCCTGCAGTTTCTTAGAATTAGGTGATTACTAATGTGTAAATATACATAAACAAATTTGACTGTGTGGTCGGTATCATTCCATCCCTTACTCTTTATGAAAAATTATTTGAATTGATTTGGGGATTAGGAGGTTAGATTGAAATTTGAAAACTTTTAGAAAAATTAATTATGTTGGTTAATTGTCGTTGCTGGTGTAGGTGATGTGTTACTTCATTGTGTTGTTGATTCGATTTTGGGTGCTTTGGGGCTTCCTGACATCGGGCAGATTTTTCCAGACTCGGATCCCAAATGGAAAGGGGCGGCTTCTTCTGTTTTCATCGAAAAAGCCATGAGATTTCTTCACTCTTATTTTTGGGTTTTGTTATTTGATTTATTTTCTAACTATTTGGATTTTCATTTACTGGTTAGGAAGTAGTTTTGTTGACTGACATTTGTACAGCTGTTCAAATTTAAATGCTGAATTGAACTATATTTGGTAGAGAAACTAGTAAGCAACTACACTTTGGCACAATTTTGGACTTGGATTGGGTTTTAGGAAGAAATGTTGGGTAAAAGATATGATTGGAGAAAAGAAGAGGATGAAAGGTAGTCTTTCTTCTTTGTACTAAGAAGTAAATGAAAGGTCTTTTGGTAATCCTTTTGAATTTTTTAGAAAAAATTAAGAAAAAATAATGTAAACTGTTAGTTTTTCGTTGTGTTTAAATGGTGATACTATAATTCTTTCCAGTAAGGGCATTTGTCGGAAAATATACCTACTGTATGAGTAAGCACTAACAACTTCTGAACACATTCATGAACAAGACTCACGGGGCTGTTGGAAGAGCATCACAACCATTGAATTACATGCCTGGCTTAACGGGCCCAAGAATGCCTATTTCTTTGATGTATACTGTAAGATTTTACAAGGGTGCTATATACTTCGCTAATTCAACTTGTTGAGTATTTTCAGTGCTCAACTGTATTGAATTCATTGGTTCAGTTATCTGCTCCATCCATTGGCCAGCTGCAAATAAATGGGGACACCACAAGCCAGTATCAGCCGATATCCCAGACTAATGTGCCCAGTTTCCCTGCTGGGGGACAAGCTTTGGGTGTTAGGGAGTCGGAGCATAAAATCTGTAACACCTGTGCTGCAGTCTGGGGAACAACTTTCACATGCTGCGTCAGTTCCAGTGAGAACCTTGTGCTTTAAGTTGTAATATTTATTTTCATAGTCCTGAGAATCTGCGGTAATCTTTCACCAATGCCTTTCTACTGTCTATACTCTAAAATTTCAGGCAACAGCCGCACATCATAACCCCCCTGAGAAAACTCCATCAGATTGGATTGAGCATACTCGTGATGGAAGAAGGTATGGAGTTCGTTATCTGTAGCATTATCTAGGATAGTGTAGTCATTTAGTTTTGTAAATTGCACGGATGAAAAACTGTTTTGTACTTGAAAGTAGCTTGAATTATGTAATATTAATGTTGCTAAATTTTTGTTTTCCTTATTCAAAATAAGTTATGGAGATGCGGAAAGTTGCAAAAACACAAGGTATTTCTCTCTGAAAAAAGGAACTAAAAGACTAATGCATAAACCTAGAAACTGATAAATCTGAATAACTTTACAGCATGTTAGAAACTTAGATTGCCAGAATTAAAATCAGATCTCAATGATACATGCAGACCAGGGTTAATATATGTATGATGTGTGAGAGAAAATCTGTCTGTTTGTAGACTACTGGAGTTTGACAAGCATTCTCATGCAGACCATGACCAAAAACAGTATTTTCATTTCTGAGGGATAATTTCATAAATTTCCAATACTTTCATGCTTCAGTCAACTTATGCCAGAAACGGAATAACATGTTTTTCTCCCTTTCTTGTTTCTGCTAACACCACACCTAGCTCGTATCAAATGTTTATTCGCCACCAGTTTTCATCAGTCCTCTTGACTTGGGCCCCAAGTACAGTGATAAATTGGGGTCAGGTTTCCATGAGTATCGTAAGACATATGGTGAGAATTATTACTTGTGGCAGCTAATATTGTGGCATAACCAAACTAATGTTGAGCCAGATTGTAGCCTAGCCAATGCGAGCAAAGGTTGTTTATCTCATGTTTTATAAAGGATTCAGTTGAAAGCTTTCATTGATAATGTGGTTTTGTTATACAATTCAGGCAATTGAAGTGGTTGATCTGGACCAGAAAATTGAGATGGTTGGAGAGCTTGATGGTCATATTATGCGCTGTGTACGTGATCAGAATGGGAACCATGTCATCCAGAAGTGTATTGAATGTGTTCCTGAAGATCATATTCAATTCATTATCTAAACATTCTTTAATCAAGTTGTGACTCTTTCGGCACATCCATATGGGTGTCGTGTGATACAGGTTGATATTCTTTTTATCATCTTTTCCATTCTTAATTCTAGACTTGGCAATTTGAGCACAATGATTATTTTATATTTTGTGGTGATGCCTTTCTGCATGACAGAGGGTACTTGAGCAATCTGCGAGGACCCAAAAACACGAGTAAGGTGATGGATGAGATTATGGGATATGTTAACATGTTGTACGGGATCGATTATGAAAATTATGTTGTTCAGATTTGCATTCAATTTTCTCGAATTTTCGGTGTTTATGCATATGTGCTACTTACGCGCAATGCTATGATATCATGATGATTTGTATATACTTCCAAAAGCGTATACGTCCTGGAAACCATATAAAACCTTCTTGGATACACAACTTCGATACTTGAATGTTATCAATTATATTTAGTATGTTTCAATATCCAAAATTTACACGATGGTAAGCATACTCGATGAGTCGTCAAGATATTTACCTCTATACTTGTAATTACCATTCAAGTTGTTTTGTTTGCCATTATCATTATAGTAATGAAGGTTTGGTTTATCAAAGAAGAAAACGTTATGGTAAACACACTGAAAAATTTGGTATTTTTTTTTAGCTCACCACGAAATAATATTGCAATAGCATGATTGTAGACAACATTATAGGTACCTGTGGACAATAGCCGAAAGTGGAAGCTCCCTAGACATGCACATTGGTATGCGTTGTAGACTAATGCTGCAAGGCTGCTTTTATTAAAATTTGTACTCCCACCATCCGGAAGAATGAGTACCATTTTCAATGAAAATTACATAGAAAGCAAACATTTTTGGGACGGAGGGAGTATAAATGTAATTCTTATATTGTATGCTTAATGTTGATCTTCGTACTTTTTCTTAATATTGTTGTCAGGACATGGACTGTTAGATGTAATCCTGAGTATGAAGGGTTGATTGCGGTCTCTCTCTCAGTAATCTGTTTCTTTAACTACATAATTGTAGACACTATATAAATTTTTGGAAGTATAATTTTTTTTACTGCATTGCATCTTTTATTCCCAAGTATTCTCCAATGAAGGTTAATCATAGATTCATCATTGTGAACTATCTAATTTATTTTAGAAGTAAACATAATATTGCTTTTTGCACGAGATTATTCGACTATTTTCTATTTTGTACTACTTTTGTAGGTGTTGCTGATGACCTTACAAAATGCACCACCAGGACTTGAGGGACGAGATTTTCAAAGGTCTGGGCTGATGTTTTAATATTGGCAGAATACTTGAAGAATGAACCATGATTGAAACTCTTGTTTAAGCTTAAGTATTGTTTTCTATTATAAACATTTCTTTCTTGATTATTTTTTTCATATATGGCACTAGTGTTAACCTCTTGATGGCAGATAGTGTAAACTAAGATAGGCTTTGTAGTTTTCAGTCGTACGAAGTTTTATTGTAAAGATGATGAATGATCATTGTATCAGATGATTTTATTTAATTAATAATATTTTAGTTTTTTTGTAATTCTGTCATAATTTGTTATGGAGTTATTGAGACATAATTTTTTTTGTTTATAAAATAATTTTAAACAAGTTTTAATATAGCAACAATTTTTTATACATTTAGCAACAAATTTTCGTTGCTAATGACACTAAAAATATATTATTTGGCAACGGAAAATTAACCTAATAACAACGGAAAGGATATTGTTGCTAATACTAACATAAAAGATAACATTTTTTATCGTTGCAAATTATATCAACTTTCGTTGCACATATAAAGAAACGACAACATATAATGTCGTTGCTTAATCGATTTACTTTCGTTGCTATTGAAAATAACCAAAGAACAAACATTTTCAAGCATTGATTGAGCGTAATGTCGTTGTCAAATAATGTAATCAAGAACGAAAATCGTTGCTAAAAAGTTTACATTCATGACGAAAAGCAAGCTTAGGCAACAATTTTTCATAATTCTTCGCAACGAAAATGTGTCGTTGCAAAATGGTGTCAATTGCAACGAAAATGCATGGTCGTTGCAAAAAAAAAAAGAGTTCATTTTGTTGCCAATTAGCAGGCTTTTGTAACGAAATGGAGTTTTTAGCAACGAAATTTTAATTATTCTGCAACAATACATTTTATTGCTAAAGGATCGATGTCTCTGTACGAAAGCCAAATTTCGTTGCAAAATGTAGTACTTTTGGCAACGAAAAAAAAATATTCGTTGCGGAACAATTAGCAACGCTCATTGCGCAACGAAAGACGCAACGACAGTATAGTCGTTGCCAAAACCCTTTTGCAACGAAATTTGGCACCTTTAGCAACGAAAATTAGTTGTTGCTGAAGGCCCATTTTTTTGTAGTGCATCCCACGTTTTGGCATTCACCATCCCACTATATTTCTCACACACCCACTACTTCAGTCCATTACTCCAACCC
This sequence comes from Panax quinquefolius, assembly GCA_020205615.1. Lineage (NCBI taxonomy): Eukaryota > Viridiplantae > Streptophyta > Magnoliopsida > Apiales > Araliaceae > Panax > Panax quinquefolius. The sequence continues at coordinate 154,985 of JAINUW010000398.1, read as the reverse complement.
ACAAACCTCTCCCTCACACCATTCCTATAAATTCACTCCCTCATAACCCTTATTCACTACCTACTCTCAACTCCACCTGCTATAACTACGAATTAAGGTTTTAATTGAGGTAAATGTATAACAATTGAGAGTGAGTGCCTTGTTTTCTAATTCCTCCCTTCCTAGCATCATAATAGAGTAAAATCATCAAGTTTGTGGGGAATAAACCATTGTGCACACCACGTGTTCGACAGTTTGTGTGAGCCAAGTTTGGGGAGGAATATTGTGCTAAGGCTTCCTAATTCAATGGCATCTAAACCCACATCAAAGAGGCAACGGGGAGAGAGTTCCACAACAACACCACCATTACGAACCTTCGACCGACGCAAATTTATAAGTGTCGTCGCTGCCGACCGTTACGACTATATGGCAACAAAAGCACTCACACCGGAGCAGGGGTTGGCACCGGACCACGTCGATGGTGAGATGATGCAACAGATATATCGGAAAGGTTGGAACAAGTTCATAGAGGAACCCGAGGCCGTCGTTGTAAGTGTAGTCAAGGAGTTTTATGCAAACGCTGAGGATAAGGCCCCTTTCAATGCTTTTGTGCGTGGAAGATTAGTACCTTTCAGTGCCGATGCCATCAACACATATTATCAGTTACGGGTGCCTCGACATTGCAATTATGCTCACTTACGTGACAATGATCCCGATTATGAGACCATTCTGAAGAAAATGACTAAACAAGGCATAAAATGGATCAAGGGTTGAAAAGGGGGCACAGTTTTTCACAGCAAAGATCTCAGCAGATATGGTATGCCTTCTTGTGTGCCAAGATGTTTCCATCCACACACACGTCCGATGTAACCAATGAGAAAGCACTGTTGTTGTATGCTATTATACAAGATTTCATCATCGACGTTGGGGCTATAATCAATTTCTCAATCCGCCAGTGCTTACGAGGACATTTTTTGGGCGGCCTGCCACACCCGTCACTCATTTGTGGGTTGTGTAGGCAAGCAGTAGTTCAATGGTCCGATGATGTACCTACCCTGATGCCGCTTCAAATACTAGATTCGAGAATGATTGCACGGTACTTAGTGTGGGAAGGCGGCGAATCACATCCGAGAGGATTAGGCTTTGTATCTCCCTCAGCTTCGGAGGATGAGGCTGACGATGAAGATACTTCAGATGATGACAAGTTTCAGGAGAATGCACCAATGGGAGAAAAAGGAGCAGAGGACGTTCCACAGTTCGAGGCAATATCTAGCCCTCAGTTCTTCAATTTTCAGCGACAAGTGAATGAGCATAACAAGCAAGCACGACGAGAGATGAGGCGGCTAGCAGCTAGGCAGGATCACATGTTTGAGGCTATGAACCTATCGTTTGAATCATTAAGCATGACGCTCCAAAGCTTCAATCCAAATGCTCAATTTCCATACCAACAGCTTGCCCCAATGCCATGATTTCCACTAAGTGTCTCCGATGAAGAAGAATAACAACCACCACCACAGACTTAGGCGATTACAGGGAAGTCCTTACATTTTATTTGCTATATCTACACAATGAGGGCATTGTTATTTTTAAGTTTGGGGGATTTACTTTCATGTTTACATTTCATGTTTGCATAGTTAAGTTCATTAGCTAGGTTTGCATAGTAGTTTCTTTTTTAGTTTAGGTTTATCTAATGTTGCATTCACGTAAGCATGCATTTGCATAGTAGCTTAGGATCATAAATAGTTTTTATTTAGTTATTTATTTATTGTTGCATTCATGTTATGTTCACCATTCATATATCTAAAAAAAATAAAAAATTAGTTAAATAATGTGTTAATTTTTCATATGTCCAGCAGTTGTTGTAAATTCATTTTATTTTGGCCAATGATGAGATTGAGATTAATTCGAAAGTTACAATATTGATTATTAGAACCCTGATGTAGTTTCTGTTTATGAATTCGATCTTGTTCTTGTTTGAAACTGGTATAAAAAGGGTAGCACGTTAATAACATCTGTGTCGACTGATTAGTTCAAATTGATACATAAAGAGTGTCTAAAGGATAATGCTAGTGTAAATGAGAAAATTGCAAGGATAGGTAGTGAAGACGAAGAATTAGGCAAGAACCTAAGTTTGGGGGATCAAGTGGGGTATATAAGCTTATCTAAAAAAAATTGATGAATAATTGAGTCTTGTGGTGGGTTGAGAAGAATCATGCAAAGCACTTGTGACGCCCCCAAATCCAGGCCCCTTTGAACCTCAGATTCGGTCCGCCACAATACTACTATTGTCAAACTATTTATATCTTTTATTCAAAACTTAATGAATATAACTTTACTTATTACAATTTAGAATATAAATTCTTTCTATTTCCAGGATCTATGTAATGACCCCAAACTTTTATAAGTTTCAAATCTTGGTCATTTACCATTCCTGTCTTACATCATACTCGATGTTATATAAATATATGGAATAATTTAAACTTTTTCAATCTCCTTTGAAATAAATCTTTTATTGATGTCTTAACTTGAATCAATTACAAATCCCTGAATCGAATTATGTTATGATTCACTCTATTCAATTTCTGTATGAATTCTTACACCTCAATTCGAACTCCTCTATGTACCGCCTAATACAACTTTACAAGCTAATATATATTACACATCGTAAACTACTATCAAGTATATCTACTAGAACCTAAACATGGTTCAAGAGCATATATTTAATTAAACAAATCAATCTCCTTTGATGTGATTGAACTTTATCAATCAAGTAGCACGTAATCTTTACCGTGTGTCCTTAACCTGCAAAAGTGGTTATTTGCAAGGGTGAGCTCGATAGCCCAGCAATTCTAACAGTTTTCATGCAGCACATAACATATAATAGCATATTCAATTCATGCATTCATAATCAATTAATATTCACTATGCATGTTACTTCACACATAACACACATAGAGGTTTATATCACAAGCATATCATCAAAGATCAACTTTCACATTTCATACATATCTCACATGCATTTCATATATTTACATCAACATTTGCATAGCATAATATAGCTCAACTAATAGTTATCAAATTCGTATATCAAATAGGAGCTGAAAGACTTGCCTGATTCGTAGTTTATCAACTACGACTTAACTGCTTATAGTTATCCGCATTTCGTGTATTCCTACACAGTTATATAATCATGAATTAATATCCATTAGTCATATATTTCATACAGTCTTAATGTAATAATAATGTTACATTGTTCTTTAACTAGGTTCGTAAAACCTACACTTCACTTTCTCATTATACCCTAAGTATGTATAGGTATACCTTAGCTACACATGATTCATATCAACATTCATAAATCTTTATCACACACTTGACTCGCTATGTGTTCGACACATATTTAAAGTCTATAGATACACGATCTACATCGTTCTTACATTTTATAAACTTTAATAAAATTAGCAAAATTTGAGTTTTATATAACCACTACATGCTCACATGCTTAAAACATCATTTATGTCAAGTATTATAGCTTTAGACATTCATTACACATATGCTTTAAAGTTCAGATCAAGGTTAAAATAGTCGCATCATCATCGCTTGCCATGGCAATTGTACTTACATTTAGGTCTGCAGGATGGGCGCAATTTGCTAGCCGTCCCCAACCCATACCAAAATTGAGTATTTATTTTCTGGTTTCATCAGAGTCCTTAGCATTCATGACTGTTAACACATAACTAACCCACACGTTAAGAGGTCTTAGCATAAGTTGGGTGTTTCTTGTGTTTTACTTTAAGTTATTTTCACTAAGTAGGTTCATGTACAAGGAATGAACTACCTTAACCATTTCATCGCTTATAACGTGTATGCTCGTATTTATTCAACTCATTAGTATAGTTCATCAGTTGAGAACTCATTACAATTCATACTCACACGACTTATACAGTGTCTAGCTAGATGAGCACACATGTAAACCATGTTTATACAAGCTTAGTTTCGCAAGGCATTCAAGTTCATTTTTAAAAGTCATTCTAGATTAGGTGCAACTCTAAATCTCATTTCATAGCTAACTAAGCCATGTATGTATGTTATTACATTTAGAACTTTAAGTCCATAAGTTACTTTAAGTCCGTTCTCAAAGTTTCAAGTTTTCTTTAGAAAACATTTTCAATACTTCAAAGACTCAAGGTTCGTAAATATTCGTTTTTCCAAAACTTTAAGTTTGTTTTCAAAAAACATATTAATTCGTGCTCAAGTATTCCCTTATGAGTAAGGTAATCTTACATGTCATGTCTAATATCTTTTATTTTTATGTTTTATCACTTAGAATAACATATTCCATCACCGGGAGCACTATACTTACGTATGTGCTCAATCGACGCCCTCTGATCGCCTCCTATTATGTAACAATCACAAAGATGACTGTTTTGAACCTTCCCAATGACCTCAATTTTAAACACTTAAAGAACAAATGTTGTAGGTCTATTCGACCTCGTTCCGGATCATCTTGAATCACCTCAATCGGAGTTCGTATGAAAACGTTATGCCTAATTTACTACAGCAGGTCAAAATAGTCTACCCGACATCAAGCTTTGAAGCAGTGGCATGCGCTTTAAATGGCCTTAGGGCAGCCTTGTTGCGCCTCTAGAGTCGAAACGGCCCTTCGTTTCGCGCACTTCAGCGATTTTACAGACCTCATCTCTTTCCAATCATCATTATATGAGTTATACTCATCCAATTCAGTCCATTTTCGATTCTACAGGTTCGTAACTCATAAAACTACAAAATACCAAATAATCAACCATTACCATAAACATTAAATAACCCAAATATCAATCTGCAACTCATGTTCATACTCAGATTTCGTGTTTTGAAAAGTTTAGTGAATTCATTCACTACGAATTCATTTTTAAACCAAATTGGTTCGTTTAACTTTCGTTGTTTTCGCATTTGACTATATTAACAACATCTAGCAACAATTTATGGATTACAAAAACACTTAGTCATCAATTTTGTGACTCAAAAGCTATTTTTTCTTGTTATTACTAAGAAATTACAAAATTTAGAACACAAGAACTTATATGTTAGCAAGATTACCTCTTGAATGCTTGGAATTGGCTAACTATAGCTCCTCAATCCTCCCATTCTACTGACTCTCCAATACTACTGACTTCTAATAGCTCACTTCTCAGACATCTTCAACAAACGGGAATGAGAAAAGGAGGGGTTCTATTTATAGAGAATTCTCTACACAGTCCATAGCTTTGCCTCCAAGATTAAACTAATGGAAGAAGGAAGAGAACAATGGACAAGAAGGAGTTGGCCAACAACCATGTTATAGCCATCATCACTGCTATCTTGCTTGGTGAAGAAGAGAATAAGCCAATGGCCTATACACGGCTGATTATTAGAGTGTGACATTGATTTTGGGACAAGAGAAAAATCTCAGCAACTTGTTATTCTAAGGCTTGGTTTGGTTCTTTTAATTCCCATAATGTAATATTAAGGTACAATTGTTACCATATTAGGAATTTAAAGATAAATTTTATACTCACATCATACAATCCATGTATATTAAATACATGTAATAAAATATCGCAGTTAGGTATCATTGCCCGGGTATCCCCCATAATTATTTTTACTACTCGTATAACCACATTATCACATTATTTAATATTAATGTTTATTTAAACATTTAATTTCCTTCCCCGTTCCAAGGATACACAGATATTAAATCATTTCTATATTAAAATCACTTATGATTTTATTGTACCACTTGATGCCTTATATCGTTAGTCCCAATTAAATGTCACACATTATGTATTCTTAGGCCATAGGTATTATATACTACTACTCATATTTTTCCCATATTACACATTATTTAGTATAAAGTTTTTGTGACACACTTTACCTCATATACTGGAGTTATATAACTCAAGCTCAATATTTCTATAATAAAATATTAGGGGTCTAGACCACGTTTGGCTTTTCCCCAATTCCACATTATTTTATTATTCATTTAATATAAAGTTTATGTCACACTTTATCATAATGCTAAATTATTTAGCTTACTTAAATAATTATATACTTATAATATGTACAACCTTTACACTTATAATAATTAATATTTACTCTATTAATTATTTAAATTATACATTATCATTATATAATTACTCGATTGTCCTAAGACAACTTCTTCCATCTCTAACCAATAATTATTTATAACTATATTGGTCCTCTTCTATTATTAACCGCTTATCTTTCAAAAATCACAATACTATGTAATATATTTAGAATATAAAATATTAATTAACATATCTCTTTCATTCCTCTTATGCTAATTAATCCATTCATGGTCAACTAAATCACCATTTAGGACCTTTATATGAGTCTCTAGCATTCATTTCTTGAAATTTAAATTCCACAGACTTACTCGAAAATTTTCTCTGAGGCCGTGGCAGCAATTTAACTTTGGTCATAAGTTTAATGGCAATGGCAATTGCATGCATACCAAATTCTCGAAGCGAATAAGTTACAGATTAGCGAAATTGAAACCTTCCACTTCTAAATATTTTACACATCCTCCTTAAGCGTTAACTCGTCTAATCATAAATCCCCTCTTTGGTTTCACACCATCGATTACTATTTTCCTTAATAATTTAAGAATAACACTTCGAGTTTTAAAACTCTATCCCCCTTATTAGTTTAACCAACTATACATTTCCTTTATGGTTTCATACCACCAATAATGCAACGCTCGAATATAACACATACATACATTCCTTTAATCTTCACTTCTCGCCGTGTATCAATTCACTCAATAATTCTCCAACCACTTTTAAAGGTATATCGATTTTCTTCCCTCGTCAACAATGTGCATATATACAAGTCTAAACCTAACACACATCAAATTTTTAATAGTATTCAATATAGTACACTGAGTGGTTTCCCACAAACAACTAACAAATTAGTTTCCGTCTTGTCTACACTGTTTTCACAGTGAGTTAGATCGGTTACCAATTCGTATATACCTCCGCTCTCTGAAGGAATCGTTTAGCCCAGCTCCTATATGTCAACCATTAAAGAGTATGATTGCATTACCTTAGACTTGATACACACTCGTACAAACACTCGAGAAATTGGTGATTATCAAAGATATATTTTAATGTCACCAACTTACTATTATAAAATAATTTCACATAAATTATTTAACATCAATAGATAAATTTTTATCCATCTTCTTACTAATTCATCTCTACAATATATAACAAATATATAATAAGGTTATATATTTATTAAACACATCAATTACTTATTACATAGTTCATTTTACCCTATGTAACTTAATACTACATATCTCGTAACACATTATATATTTTTATTTGAACCCTTCACATGCCTCAAGAATTTTTATCTAATAAATTCTTATTTTAATATTTTCTGAAAATTCAGGTTCTTACATCCTCTCCCCCTTATAAGGATTCCATCCTCGGAATCACCGAAACCTCCTCTACTCGGTGCTATTTCGAATATTACATATTCTTTTGAATAATTTTATCCATTCTCTTTTCAGAAGTTTCATTATAACTTGCGCACTTGCATTCTACCACATTCTCCTTTCTAAGGAACACTCTACTCACTACATTCATCACACAAAATAATAAGTCTTCCACGATTTTTCAATAATCGGGAAGTAGTATGAATAACTCAGATTCCAAATTATGCTGAGGGGTCACACTAGACCGTGAACCAGTGCTTCATCACAATCCTTCGCACTACAAACCAGAATGTTTATCAATCACAAAGACTGAAAACACCCTCCACATGTATGCTAGGTGGCCAGCCTATTGTACCACTACGTTGGGTCGCAACATAGTGTTTTGTAATGACTACATGCGTTACGTTCGGAACCATTGTCCCCGAAAACATGTCCCCTTATAGGGTTGTTCACCTTAGCTTTTTTTTATCCACATCTGAATCCGCACCAGAGCAATCTGGCTTGGCGTAAATAATCAAGAACGCTTGAATTTTCACAAATATTAAACTAGAACATCACATAATTTAATTATTTCATTTCATTTAATTATTTTATAAATTAAATATTCAAATAATAAAATTAACATTCATTAATTTAGTTAACATACACATTTAACTAAATTATTTTACCACAATTTCATCAATTATTTATTTATCTCAACAAATAAATTAATTAATATATTTATTTAATTCAATAAATATTTAAAATTAATTACAAAATTGTCGTTTGTTACAGAGTATGAGCATGAATGACGAACATAACTAAAAATCAATAACTAACTAACTATTGTACCTAAATGAACTAAGCGATAGTAGAATTATGAATTAAAATACAAATTGAATAAGATAAAACAAAAATACTGTAAATGGAAAGAAAATTGGGTTGCCTCCCACTGAGCACTTGTTTTTGAGGCTTTTAGCCTGACTACTCCCTATGTTATCCTGGATCAGTTGGGATATTCATGGCATGCTGCTTGTTTATCTCGCAACACCAACAATGCTTCATGTCATGCCGGTTCAACTATGTTTTTTAGATTGAAGTTGCCTTCATATCCTCGATCAGCGCTTTTAGGCCACCAACCTCTCTACAATCCTTGTGCTTGATATGTGTAGATGTCTTGATTGAACTACCCTCTTCCTCCTTGTCAGTAAGAATTAGAATTTCCTTGAATACTTTCACTGTAACTAACTGATCGAATACTTTCATGATCAATTCTCTGTTAGGCACGTCAATCAGTGTTCATCCAATTGCAAGGAATGGTCATCCCAAGATGATAGGGATGTTTTTATCTTTTTCAAAATCTAACACCACGAAATCAGCTAAAAAGATCAATGAGTCAACCTTCACCAACACGTCATCTATTATCCCCAGTAGATATGTTATCGATCTATCTACGAGCTGTAGACTGATGTTTGTTGGCTTTGCTTCCTTTAAACTCTGCTTTCGATAAATGGATAGTGGCATAAGATTTATACTTGCTCCTAAATCACATAGAGTTCTCCCCACATCTTGATTACCAATCATACACGGAATTATGAAGCTCACCGGATCTTTCAAATTAGGAGGGAGCTTTTTCTGCAGAATTGCACTGCAATCTTCAGTCAACACCACTATTTTGAATTCCTTGAGCTTGCATTTCTTCGAAAGTATCTCTTTCATGAATTTGACATAATGTGGCATCTACTCAAGTGCTTCGGATAATGGAATATTGATGTGAAATTATTTGAATATATTCATAAACCTTGAAAACTGATCCTTTAACTTTTGACTTTCCAACCGCTGAGGAAAAGGTACAGGTGTTGAAACTTTATCATGTATGTTTTCATTTGGCTTGTCCACAACTTGTTCTTTAGTTTTCCTAGCTGATCTATTCCCTTCAAATTCACAATCATCATCTGTGTATGCTTTCTTATCTAAGTTAGAACCCAATTCCTTACCACTCCTAAGTGTAATAGCATTACACTACTCATGATTTCCTCTAGGGTTCTTTTTAGTATCACTAGGAAACGTCCCTTGCGACCTGTTGTTCAAAACCAATGCAAGCTTTCCCATCCGATTCTCTAAGTTCTTTATCGCCGCTGCTTGCATTTTCATTCCTGCCTCGTTCCCAGTTATGTACTTCAACAACAGCTCTTCCAAATTCGTCTTTTTCTCTTGATGCGAAGCTGCTTGTTGATTCTGATTTTGAAATCCAGGGGGATAAAATGGTCGTGGAGCCTGCTGATTTTGGTTGTTGCCCTATGAAAATTTAGGATGGTTCCTATTCCCCGGATTGTAGGCATTCTGATATTAATTATGAGGAACTCTATTATAGATGCCTACGAATTGAACTGCTGCAGTGTTAATGGCACATTGCTCAGTAGGATGTTCCCCAACACACAACTCCAAACATACGCAACCTGCTGAGTCTGTGCACTTGTAAGAGCATCCATCTTCTTCGATAATGCATAAATCTATGCCGCTAACGTTGTTACCCCATCTACTTCTAACACCCCAACTACCTTAGGCTGTGTCATTCTCACTGTGGGCCACTAGTATTTTTTAGCTGCCATAGTCTCTATTAGATCGTATGCCTCCCCATAATTCTTAGCCATGAAAGCTCCTCCAGAAGTTGCATCAATACTAGTTAGGAGATTACCAGTCAACCCATTGTAAAATGTGTTCATCTGCAGCCATTTGGGTAGTCCACGATGTGGACACTTCCAAAGTAGTTCCTTGTACCTTTCCCATGCTTCATATAAAGACTCCTAATTCTGCTGCTCAAACATAGTAATCTCATTCCTCATCTTTGCAGTCTTTGCCGGTGGAAAAAATTTGGCCAAAATTTTTTGAGCAAGGTCGTCCCATGTTGTAATCGACCCTGGAGGTAATGATTGTAAACATTGTTTTGCCTTATCCCGCAAAGTGAACAGAAATAAGCGAAGTCTGACTGCATCATCTGATACCCTGTTGTATTTGAAGGTGTCACAAATTTCCAGGAAGCTGACTAAGTGTTCATTCGGATCGTCGTTAGCTAATCCCCCAATTACACTGAGTTCTGTATCATTTTTATGGTCATAGGCTTGATCTCAAAATTATTTATTGCAATCGCAGGCCTGGTAATGCTCGACTGAAGCTCAAGCACTCTAGGAGTAGCATAATCCCTCAGCGCTTTCTGATCCTCTGTAGCCATTGTTTCTTCGTTATCAAGGTTATCCTTAGTGTCCTTAATCCACTTACTAAGCCTTTGAAACCTTTTCTCGATATCGTCCTCGAAAGGAAGCAAGTCTGGCTTCTTAAACTGAGTTTGCATACACTAATTCAGAGAACCTGAAACAAGAAAGAGCAAAATAAAAAGAAAATTTGTTTAAGTAAAACTGAACTAATTAAACTGATATTGAAAAATAATAAAATCAAAACTAGTCCCCGACAACGGTGCCAAAAAACTTGTTGGGTAAATGCTAGATATGCTCTACACGCAAGTGTACGTGGTCAACAAGTAATATAATGATAAATAGAGTATAATTCCCATAGAGACTAGTATGAAATTTAATCTAACAATTATCATTTTTATATTAACCCAATTTTGTTAAACTATACAAATTAAGGATTATAATTAATAAAAACTAAGAAACTAACAATCCAAACCAATCAACACACTAAATAACCACAAACTTCAAGCAGATAATGGAGAATTAGGCTTACAATTTCACTTTAAGTTTCACTATGATTATCACACCTTTTTCCAGTTTAATTTACTGTCTCAGTTTATTAATCAAAAACACTCAAGTAGAATTAGCCATCTCTCGATGCACTAACACCGTATTAACTTAAATTAACAAATTGATAGAATTAAGACAAACACCCTAATTAACTAATTCACTATATCTCCGTTTATTACGCGATTACATGCAATATTAGGTATATCTCTATCCTAAACATTCATCAAGAAATCCATCAAACACAGAATTCAAGAACAAATGCTATTGTGATTAGGTCTAGATTCATACATCATCTCTCGAGTCCATATAAATCCACACAGAATTGGTGATCAAGCAATTCATAAATTAAAGTTCAAATCACAATAGATAAACTGAATTGATAGTATTAATAAACTGAAATAAGGCATGACAATCATTGTTCAACACTAAAAGATCCATTGCAAGTCTAATTAAGAATTTAGTTCATCATAAACAAATTAAAAACTAAAAAGATAGAGAAATTCATCATCCCAATTACAAAATTCGAATTAAATAAATAGAATAGTACAAAACCACCCTTCTTTGCCTTCGATTCCGTAATCTTCATGATCTTAACCTTCAAATCTGTTCCTCCAATGTTCTTCAGAAAATTAGGGCTCCAAGTATGATTGATTGATCGTCCTAATTGATCTCTATTATGTTGTGTTATATCCCAGCATAAGTCATGTAAAACACTGCTAAAACGACGCCCAACATAGTCCCAATCCATGCCAAAGTGTTCCATCCACGCAGCTACAGAGTTCCAATCATTTTAGAAGTCTTTTTCTCTCTCCCCATACCCCTTCCAAGGGCCCGCCTCGGTAGGGGGTGCTTCTATTTTTGGCCCATGTACCCCCTTCTCGGCGAGGGTTTTCTTCACTAATATGCCCTTGACCTTTGGGGCGATATTCTCTGATTGTGTTTGATTTCTTAGCTTTTGCATGCCAAATCTCGCCATAATGCCACCAATATGCCATCATGTCACGTAATGCAATCCTAAATACAAAACAAACACAAAAAAAGTAAAACTGCATAGAAATAGACATTATCAACACTGTTTAATTCCATATCAGAAGCCAATTCATAGGTATAAAACCCACTCATCATATTTAGATTCTCAAATTCACAACTCTAAATAATTCAAATTAGAAACTATTTTCTAATTTCATTATGCATTAGCTAAGGACTACTGGGTTGTCATTTATCGAATCACATAGGACATTCTCTCATTTTACTAGAAGCGGTAGATTCTTTGTTGATCATTCATTATCTACATGTACAACTTATTATACCCAAGCATAAAAGACTTTCCAGATAATACAGATTTCAACACTAATCATAAAAGAACCTTTTAGTGAATAGTTACTGTACAATTTAATCCTTCTGCCATACAATGTCCCAATTAAATATAAAACATAGAATTACTGTTAAAGTTTAATTTATTTAATTATATATATTTTGATTCTCAAATGCACAACTCTAAATAATGTAAATTAGAAACTACTTTCTAATTTCATTCTGCCTTAGCCAAGGACTACTGAGTTGTCATTTATCGAATCACATAAGACATTCTCTCATTTTACTAGAAGTAGTAGATTCTTTGTTGATCATTCATTATCTCCAGGTACAACTTATTATACCCAAGCATACGTTTTGATATACCCTAAAAGTCTTAAGGGACATGTTAAATAATAAATCATCATACATAAGATACTATGATTATCTCAAGTTCAAGGATAACTTGTACTATTATCACTAGTGGAATTCTTATTGATAGACAACTAAAACTCCATTAGGTATTCCTTTAGCGAGTCACGTTAAGTGAACTTTGTTAGGAATAAACATATGAATGATATTCCTATTTACATATGATTTGATTATGATATATATATATATATATATATATATATATATATATATAATGAATATGCAAGTGTGTTTGCATTAAGAAAAGCTGTAAAGTCCTTTGATAGACAATAGAAACATATGTACAAGGACTTAGAATGAATTGATCAAATATGTTAGGTTGATCCTACATAAGAAAAACAGCCTTGTAAAGTCCTTAAAAAGAAATGATGTATAAGGACTATAAATATAGGAAGATCAAGCATGTTAGGTTGATCTTATAATGTAATAGATAGTCTTGTCTGATCATCGAGCACTGCAACAGAAATTGTAGTCTGCCAGCAGAGTCGAGGATTACTCGAGAGCTATCGAGGTAGAATCGTAGTCTGCAAGATAGTAGATCTTGGAGTTCGTAGACTGCCAGGAGAAACGAGGAAGGATCGTAGTGTGTCGAGGAGCACTTCCTCAGAGCTGTAATCTGCTGAGGAAGTCATGTTCAGAATCGTGAGACAACTCCGCCTTTCTGAGTCGTGAGGCATCTATCGAAGCCAAGTCAAGAATCGTAGACTACACTCGGAGTCGTAGAGTCTACTAATGTCAAAGCTAAGTCAAGAATCGAAGACTACACTCAGAGTCGTAGAGTCTACTGATCGTATCAAAGGCAAAGTTCGTAGTCGAGCAAGATCAGATGAAGACAACAAGCACAACGACAAAAATTATAGTGTCAAGATTTGATCTCGGAGTCGTAGTGTCTGCACAGCCGAAGCTGAATCGTAGAGTGCAGAGGTAAGACCTTAACAGATGTGCTCACAAAGCCAAGGTAGAATCGTAGAGCAAACACGATTCTCAATAATTGAGCACTCCCATTATATCCAAAGGAATGAAGCCTCTGGTTGGTACTGCAAAGATACATCTCGCCTAAAGGAAGCCAGAGACCACTCAACGAATGGCATGCAAGCTAATAGAAGATCTAAGCATCAACCCAATCAACATCCAGATTGAGTTGTGAAGCCATTCAAGATGAAGTCTTCCACAAGATGATCATAAGAAGATTTTAGTAGCTGACTAAGGAAAGTCAGCATATGCAGTAGCTGTCAAGTAGAAAGATGACAACGATCTTGAAAGTAACCAGGATTGTAGTGTTTGCCAAATGAAGAAGGAACTGATGGAGTATACACAAAGATACTGGTCAGCCTCTGAAGAACAAGGATAAAGTGATTAAGCATTGGGTCAGTCCATTGATGATAAGTGAATGGGAGATCACAAGGAGAAAGCGAGCTGGACACGCCACAAATCTGAAGTGTCCTGTTATTCAGAAGAGGCCAGAGCAAGGAGTCAAGCCATCAGTAACTGAGAGTAGTCGAGGCAAATAGAAGTGATGAAGCACTGCACGAGAGAAGGAAGAGTTGTTCTTCACTAAAGATCAAGTGAACACTCTTCAAGATCGTAGTGCTGACTCTACATGTCAAGAAGCATCATTCAATAGGACACTACGATCAGGTCCAAGAAGAAGTGCATCAGAATCATTGAGTTTGAACAACTGAGGATTGAAACATTGGAAACGGTTCAATCTGAAGGATGGCATTCGGACAAAAGCTTATTGAGATCATCAATGAAAGGACAACCTCTGATCAAGAAATCAGAAAGGGGAAATAAAGTCGTCGACTTACCCGAGACATCAAAGTAACATATCTGACGGGGTAGGTGAAACAGTAGACTGCAGTGTCAGAAAGTCAAAAAAAGATGTCATGTCACATCTGCAGTCTGCACCAAATAACTCGAGATCTGTGAAGCAATTTGAATAGCTTTGGCTACCTTCCAATGGGAAGATTGGAAAGGAATATAAATCAACAAAGCTTCAAAGATTAAGAGTTGTTGATGATTGCTATGTTGCAGAATCATTGAGTTATTGAATGCTATTGTTGACTCTACGAGTTCCACCAAAGATCAACAGAACAAGTCTCGGTGACAGTGAGACTACATAGGTGGAAGTGAAGCAGCTTTGAAGAAGGATTCAAACAGACTAGAGCTTCACTCAACAAAGATGAGAATGCCACTGAAGATGGCAGCCAAGCTGAGAGCCGAGAAGGCTAAGGGGATAGTATTCAGAAAAGTGGCAGAGTATAAAGAAGATCAGAAGATCCACTCTACGAATCACCATGAACCTAAAGCTAAAACTGAACAAGTGCATAACTATGTCTGCAAAACATTCAAGAAAGGTTTAGGGATTGCTAAGTGTTAGACAAAGTCTACCAAAAACTTAGGGACTTAGCAAATCCAGATGGTGATGGTGAACAGTTGACATCTGATGAAGATGAGCAGAAAAGAGTAGAGATCAGCTGCACCAAAGAAATTGTGGTTCAAACTCGAAGCAGAATGCAAAGAAGACCACACCAAGCTTCTAAGTATAGAAGATGTTCAGAGCTTAAAGACATCTTAGGAGCTCAGCACCAACAACATCAACAACTACAACAACAAGAAGTCAGGGCCTGAGGGGTCCTTGTCCGAAGGGACTAAATGAAGTTTCCAAGCCTGCTGGGCTTGAAGAGTTCCTAGGGAACTAGAGAAGTTCCAAGGCTACTGGCCTTGAGGAGTTCTTAGTGAACTGAAATCCCAAGGCTGCTGGCCTTGAAGGAATCTTAGTGATTCAGGGTGCTGCCCTTCCTTAGTGGAAGTCCTGCTAGTTGAAAGTAGAAGAGTGGATTAGGAGCTTAAGTCTCTGAACCACTTAAAACCCTTTGTGTCTTTTACTTTATGTCATTTACATTATGTATATTAACTGCTATAACTGCTATGTATGTCTTAACTACTTACCACTGAACTAACTCTATGAACAATGTATGTATTATTATGAATATATCAATGAAGGGGATCTTTTACTTATTCCGCTGTGCTTGAAAAGATTCTTATGTTTGTCATATGCTAAATTATTAGAAATACAAAATAAATGAGAAAAGTTTTTCAAACGAAAAAAGGATCTATTCAACCCCTCCTTCTAGATCTATTGTGCCTACTAGGAACTAACAATTGGTATCAAAGCAGGTTCTCATGCTATATTCAAAAGCTAATCACTTTGAGTCTGATCCTAGGCACAAAAAATGTTCTAAACTTAGTTTAGTAGTAAGTCACTTGTTATATGCAGATGAGCTCACACATTGGAAATATTGTGTATAGGTAAATGTGTATATACACCAGAAGCTACTCAGATTGGTCCATGTTCTTGATTGCCATATCAACAAGACCAATCCTTGCTCACGGTCAATCTTGTAGTCTGAAGACCAGGCCAGAAAGCCCAAAAGACATCAACAGAAAAGAGTCAAACATCCACCAGCCTGAAAAGATAAAAAAGCCACACATGCTAAGAAATTCTTATCCAAAGAAGAAAGAAAAAAACTTCTCAAACATGTATCTGGCCAACCAGCAGCTGAATGTAAACCTTGTGAACTCACGGATGTCAAAGAACTAAAGATGCTGATATTTTCTTAGCTTGCATCTTCAAGACCACGACTGATTGATTTAAGGTCAACTAGAGCAAATGAGAAACTATGCACATCAATGCCTAAACTCAGTATATATAGTATAAATGACTGTTAAGAAATTGACAGTAAAAAGGTACGATTCTTCACTAACTTAAGTATGTACATCATGATTGCACCTCCTTATGAACTATAACAGTATTCTTTCAAGGAATCATAATCTACCTAAAAGGGTGAAGAGAGAAAGTACACTGAGGGTGGAAACTCAAATGCCTATAAACTTTCTCTCCATCCAATTTTTAAGTTGAAGATGATAACTTGAAAGTAATATGAAATGGGTCATAAGAGCATCACAAGTTAAATTAATTCTATGTGAAGTAGTGTTTGCTGATGGGTTAGTATGTATGTACTCCTATGGTCTAAATGTTTAATAACACACAAAGTATGATCAGTTCTACAAGAGTATCTTGAAGATTCATAGAAACTGATCACCTCCATGAATCAACCATATACTAATAAATCGTAGAGTTGATTCTCACTCTGTGAATATTTAAACCTTGTGAACATAACCTAGAAAATGATGAAACTATAAAAGAAAAAGAATGTTTTATTAAAATAGCAAATCTTACACACACTCACCATCATGCATCTCAAAATATATAATCTAAATTAGTTACATGCATGAATATGACTGGTGGTGATCAATATGATGATTATCCAAACATATGAGGAACAGGGGTTTAGAAAACTAACCTAGCAGGATCCATCTAACCATGGGTACCAAAAATAGAAATTCATAACCTGCAGGTACCTGGTCTATCTGGCCACACTAAGGAATGTTGAAACAAAAGACTTCAGTCAAGAAGATTCAACCAACAGAAGGCTTAAGACTGTTCAGAAATGATTCTGATAAAACTCCTATATGTCAAAGCCTGTCCTTGAAGACATGCTGAGCCGATCTGAATAAAGCTCACATGGCTGCAGATTTTTATGTGAAAGAAGGCCATTCAATTTGAGATGAAAAAGGGTCTTAGATGCTCAATCATGCAAAGAGAAGAATCCTCAAGGAAGCTCTCCACAGAGGATCATCGAGCATAAAATATAAGGAACTCATTACAGGAGCAGAACTCCACAAGTTCAAACTGACAAAGAAGACTATGTTCGTAGTGCTAACAAAAGATCGTAGAATGATCAGTCCTGGAAGCTATCCATGTCTACGATGAAAATGGATTTGATTGATTAGTGGTGATTCTAGTCAGAAAGAGACGTGCAAGGATACCTTCTAATGCACATGAAGAAAAGGAAATCACATCTCACTGAAAAGACAGCATCAACTGTGACGCCCCCAAAATAGGTATACATCACCCATCTTGAGTCTCCAAATACATGGTATAAAATTTAAATACAACTTAATTATAAAACAGTAGTGTAAAATACGACAAAACATAATCTAAGAGTTTTAATAAGAATATTGTCATCTAGACAATATCCACACTCAATGGAGTCCTTATTATATTTATCGTCACACTATTTTATAGAATAGTGAGGACTACTAAAACAACCATCTGGACCGTCAATCCGTTCCCCGACTCGTCCCAGTTATATTCTCATTTCCTGAAGAGAACAGTGAAAAAAAGGGTGAGCTCAACTAGCCCAGTAATAAATATTATGACTAAGATAATGTAGAATAAATTTTCCTTAACCTTCAACATTATAACAACTGATAGAATATAATAGACAACAAGTTTTAGATCAACAACTGCAGCGGAATAAGCAATCCATTAGAAAAGTCAAGTAGAACATAAAATCTACTATCTTCTATGATTTAAAAAGTTTTTCATCAACTTTATCGCTGAGACTCAGCTTAATAAATAAAATCGAATCATCCCTGCATCACGACCAAGGATATTCATGTAATCATCAATGGTCATGATTATACCGAAGAATCCATGGTCATAATCATACCAACAACTGTCCATCAATGAACTACAGGCCAATGAGGACTTTTACCACATCATTCATCACATTACAGTCACGATTATACCAAATAATCCCTGGTTATAATCATACCAAGTCCATCTATGCACGTAAGCCAAATATGACTTTCATCACAATATAAGCATGAGGATGATGGCAATGACATAATAATTCAATAAAACAAGTTCAAGGATAAATTTTAAAGATTTATAATTTAATTTATCTAGAAATCAATAACGTCCAAATTGTCAACATTATACTGCTTTGTGGAGTAAAATTCAAGAATGCTCAGAAGAATATTTCCATGAAAAGATACTGGATGAAGCGCAAATATCAAGGATATTCTACTAATTTCATGGAGTATAGAAGCCAAAACTTTAACCAACCGAGTATAATAGAATATATGAAGCTGCAAATGGATTTTACGCACCATGCGGTAATCCACGTGAACGAGATCATTTCCACAATTTAATAAGGAATGAATACGAAGGATCATTCACCATGCATGCTGTAATCCACATAGACAGGTTATTCCAACAGAATAATAAAGAATGGAATAACATAAGAATTCACCATCCATGTCGTAGTCCGCGTAGACAAGTTATTCCAATAGAATAATAAAGAATGGAATAACAGAAGAATTCACCAGGCATGCGATAGTCCGCATAGACAGGTTATTCCAACATAATAATAAAGAATGGAATAACAGAAGAATTCACCAGGCATGCGATAGTCCGCACAGACAGGTTATTCCAACAGAATAATAAAGAATGGAATAACAGAAGAATTCATCGGGCATGAGGTAGTCCGCACAGACAGGTTATTCCAACAGAATAATAAAGAATGGAATAGCAGAAGAATTCATCGAGCATGCGGTAGTCCACACAGATAGGTTATTCCAACAGAATAATAAAGAATGAAATAACAACCCTTACGAATATTGAAAGAAATAACTCTCTTCATGAATATGAAAGAAATAATACCCCTTACCTTAGAAGAAAACTGGATACTGGAATAGTGAGGTAACAGACTTCTCTTCTTCTTTCTCTCTATAATAATTGCTCTTGTGAGACTTAGTGAATTGGTGAGAATGAAAGAAGAATGAGCTTCTATTTATAGGAAAATATAGTTTCGATAATTGCACGTTTTGGGGCTCAAAATATTACAGTATAATACCTTCCTCTTTTTCTTCATTTTTAATTTAGTCCTGCAAGTATTATCAAACTTGCACCACCTCCCCTAATAGTAAATCATGTGAATTAATAGTTCATTCATGTGATTCAATAGTATAATCATGTGAAAAAACTAATTACAGTATAATACCTTCATCTATACCTCCATTTTTAATTTAGTCATGCAAGTATTATTAATCTTGCACCAACTCCCCTAATAGTAAATCATGTGAATCAATAGTACACACATGTGAACACATAGTTATAAGCATGTGAATAAATAGCAATTAATTGCTCATTTATCCAGTGAATTACCCCGATTGGTCAATATAACCTCCAGACATTAATTATTTTCAAAATAAATGTAGATTTCCACTAACACTAATAATTCCCACACAATAGAACTATCAATTTCATCTTTAATCAACATGAACTTATTCATCACTAATATTATAACTCACAATATTTAACAACCATGTCATTTCCAGGAAAGAGGGGGCTTTCCGATAAGGATTTCTCCTTATTGGCGCGCAATTAGGTGACCAAACATCACATTGACAGAACTTCTAGACATTGTCAATATTGCAAATAATAATATGAATAACTGCCCTCAATTATTGATTTAATAATATAACATATTATGCGATGATAATCTTGACAATAATTAAATCGGTAATATGAGAGATATGATGCGAAGAATTATCGTTAGCAATAATTGAGTATAACTGAGTGACTTCTCACGTAAGCATCAATAATCAATACCGTGTGCTACTATGCAACCATGCGTATTACTGTACTTTTACTACCGGGTAGTTAAACAGTTTTAACGGTAACACTTTCGCCGTTATTTTTATAAAAAGATAATTTTGTCGTTTTCTAACTACGACAATACTTCTGTTGTCGGGTCCACCAATGATTGTGCCGTCATACGAATATTCCCTGTTAAAACAAATATTCCCCAACCAATCGATTAATATATAACCACTTGCTTACTTTGCAAAATTTATAAATATTACCCACAACTATAACATTATATCAAATCCACACCATAATATTCAAAAATATATTTCGAGAAAATTATTCTTTATTCATAAAAGTTGGTGTCTTACATCAACCACGGGGGAGCAGTGATCTTTTAAGGAATAATGGCACTGAGATATACTATGAAGCAGTGTACCAGTTACAAAGTCCCAAAACCTTGTGGCTGATGAACCAAATGAATATCCACAGTCAATAGGAACGTCTCAAAACGTACTACTGATAACCTATCAGCCACCCAACTCAAAATCATCGAGTACCTATGATCAAACATCTGATCGCAGTGTAAGAGTAGGAGGACACCACGATTACATCAAATGCAATTGTCTAAAGTTGGTAGAGGACCTCCCCATTAGAGAAGGTCAAATAAGATATCAGTGCAAATTACTTCTAAAGTATTTCATCTGGAAAGCACCTCAGGGACAAACCTGACCCTTAGCTCACTCTAAGAGGTTGGCCCTTCCTGAGCTACCTTAACCTAGAAGGATTGCTTAGTCAAGTTCATCTCAAGGACTATGACAGTCAACGATCGTAGAGTAAAGGTAGAAGCTAACTCAACGATCAAGGAACAACCTCAACGATCAAAGTGCAACCTCAGCGATCGTAGAAATAGACTTACTAGAGGCTACTCTAACTCATGAGGAGCTTGAAAGAATGGAACAATTGTTTAACCATTCAGATTATGGGAAGATCAGTTCGAATGCTAGTTGGAAAGATGTCCTGCTGAAGAAAAGTACCCAAGCCTTCATGAAGTACATCAGTGGTTTAGCCATACAGTTCCGAGATGAGGATTAATGTCAAAACTAGCTACTACAGCATCTCTCAAAAGTTGATCGTTAAGTCAACAAAGGAGAACGTAGAGTCCATAGCTGCCTTACCATGCTACTTTATAAACCAAGATGGTCAATGGTCAATACACGTCATTAACGACTATTTATTTTAAAGGGACTTTAAACTGAAGAGTTAATGGGGGAGTTATAGCTCATTACTGGGCATCGTGCAACCAATGGCTAGTTGACACATCAGAGCGTATATAGAGTGAGAAGAAACTGCCTTAAAGACAAATTCAAAATTTGCAAACAGTTAACAGAAGCTATCGAACCTCTTTCCCTCTCTTTTTCAAACCATAAAAGCCTCCTCACATAATAAATCCATTAACCCTCCAAATCCTTGCCCAAATCACACTCAACTATCTCTCATAAGACTCTCTAAAACAAATACCCATATTCTTTGAACTCCTCAAATGGCAGATTGGTGAGTAATCACTGGCATTCAGCTAGGAACCAAGACGTTCAAAAAATCTAAGAAAAAGTTTAGGGACATTCTTGAACTTTTGAAGAAGGCTGGGTTCTCAAAATGTCTTAAGGCAAATACATGAATATATGGTTACCTGGTTAAAGAGTTTCATTCAAACGCAACCGTAAATTCTGGGATTCTCTCCACCAAGGTTAAGGGTTAGATTCTGAAGCTAAATTCTTCTGAAATCAATCAATGCTTAGGCCTTCCTGACCAAGATCTGAAAAGCATGGAAGAGATCGACACTAAAAATGCTAAGAAGATTATGCAGTACAAAAGAAACCCTAGTCTGAAGGACATGAAGAAAAAAGACTTTCCTGAAGAATACGAGTTCCTTGCTCAAATAGTGGGTAAATGTATCTTATGCAAAGACACTACACATGATATTGTGATTGACCAACAGTTGAAGATAATTTCTGCTATAGTCCTGAAGGAACACATCAACTTTGGAGCTATCATGCTTGATCATATGTCTAAGTGGGTGGATAAGGAAGAAAAGAAAAGGTTAACTAAAAACCACTCACAAAGGTTTTTCATGGGAGATTTTTAAGTATCATGTTAAAGAAAAAGTTGAAGAATAAAATTAAGAATGATGAGGGAGAAATTCTTAATGTTTATAAAGTAATGTTCCCACAGTTGTTTATAATCTGGAAGAAAAATCCCCAGGAGAACAAGAGGCTAACAACAACTGGAAGCACCAGCAAAGTCTCTATTAAGAAGAGGAAGGCACAAGAAGTAGAAAACTCTCAATTTGATGACTCTGCATCAGTTGTTGCCACACCGACAAAGAAGAAGTCTAAGAATGAGAAGAATGTAGAGGCTTCGTCAAGCCATGTCTCCATTGATAAGAAGAAACAAGGAGCGGGAGAAAAACCAGCATCAACTGCTGAAACCCCAAAAAGCAGAAGAAGTAACAGACTACTCCAAGAATCACCCAAGAAGAAAGTAAAAGGGATGAAGAAATCAGTTCCAGTTCCCCAAGAAAGTCCATCTAACAAAGAAGAAAATGTAGAGTCTGAAGATGGGAAGGGAACTGAAAGCTCTAAGACTGAACCCTTAAAGAGCTAGTCCAACAATGAGGAAGAAGTTGAATCTATGAAAGGAAGAGCCAAGTCTGATGGTGAAGAAAAAGAATGTGCAAGCCCTATGGCTAACACTCATAGCATTCACTCTGATGATGAAGAAAAGCTGCAAGATGACCCAACTGCATCTCCAAAAGCAAATGCTCCAACAAGCTCAGATGGCGGGTCAAATGATGGTGATTCTGAGAAGGACAAGCCCCTGCCAATGCTAAGAGTCAAGAAAGCTTGCCTGATGATTCAAATGCCTCAGAGTCTGAAGAGGAAGAAGAGACTAACTCTCCAATTGCAGAACCTCCAAGGAGAAGGAAGAGCTACCGATTACTTGCTCAATTTGCCTCCAAGAAGAGGAGTGATCACTCTACTACAGTCATTGAATTAAGTGATGATGAATCTGAATCACAAGAAGAAGATGTAGAAGATGGGACTAACAATGAAGAAGATGAGTCCAAGGAAGATCTTTCTGAAGAAGGTTCTGAAAATAAAATTCAACAAGAAGAATTCACTGATGAATCTGAGGAAAGGAGCCAACAAAATTCAGGCTCAAAAAGAGAAGAAATAGAGAAAGATTCTGATTCTACACATCAGAGATCAGAGGAACCAGAATACTATCATGTCATTTCTCCCGCTAGGAGTAACAGAAGAATAGAAGTGGAAGTCTCGAATGAACCACCAGAAGTACTTCCAGAAATTCCAAGACTAGAACTGGTGGCTCAGAACTTCTCAAAGTTAAAAAGTGATGCAACAATGATGATCAAAGATAAGCCCCACTACAAATTCTACAGACATGCTGACAACCATTATATTCCTTATGATCGTAGAGTAGATTCTGAAGGAAGAAGGAACATGGCCAAGGAAATAATCGTAGAGTCTGTTCACTCTACTACTGATGTCGTTCAAGTCCAAAATGAGAAGCCTCCATCTGCCCAAGCACAATTACCCAAACATTTCTTCATCCACCAATAATGATTGGTACTCAATGATTGTTCAGATTCTCAATAACTTTGAAAATCTGTCCAAGGATGAAAATCGTAGAGTCCAATCTGGTATTCAACAAAAGACTGCCAAACCAGATGATCAAATTCTTATGGAACAGGAGCTAATGAAAAACTCCGATGATCTGATTGAGAAGATATCTCTAATCAATGAAGAATCAAAGAGGTTGACAGCAGTCGGAGATAACTCAGTTCTAGACAGACTCCAAGCAACTATGGCTGATGTATATCTCAAAATTAAAGAGAGCGATCACATCTATCTGAAGGCCATAAATAATCAGAAGGCAGATGCTCTACGAGCTTAGAAAGCAAATAAAGAGCAACTACAAGTCCTCTTTGACAAGATTGACAACATGAATCAGTCTTTCTCTATGCAACTCAAGTTAAGTCAACAAGAACTCAAGATTGAAGTTGGTAACTCCTCTTATCTGATGGAGCAGCTTATGTCCAACATGGAACAGCTCTCCCAAGTGATTAATGACAAAAAGGGGGAGAAAAAGAGGCATAGAAAGAGGTAGAGTAAGAGGCACTCAAGAAAGGGCAATAAGAGCAGAAGGAAAGAAGAGAAGAAAATAAAGAACAAGACAGCACAAAAAGAAGCTGAGTCTTCATCTAAGAGGGAGCCAAAGGATAATGAGCCTGAGGTTGAGGGGGAGCCAAAGGAAGAAGAGGAGCAGACAAAAGAAATGAAGTTAACATCCCAGGGGAGCAGGTGCAAGGAGATCAAACAGATGAATAACTGATCAACAAACATCCTGGAAACATACATGGAACCAAAGAGATACATCTCTAACTAGTTAGGTATGTTCTAGATCCAGGATATAAAATGTCATAGTGTATTAAATTCTATATTATTATAAATGACATTCATGATTATCTATTTTAGAAATACAGCAGCTCACTGTATATAAGATTCATTCATAACAAGCATATGCACTTATTTGTTTTTGTTATAATAAAATAGGGGAGATTGTTAGAATAAACATATGAATGATATTCTATTTACATATGATTTGATTAAGATATATATATATATATATATATATATATATATATATATATATATATATATATGAATGAATATGCAAGTGTGTTTGCATTAAGAAAAGTCAAAATTCCTTTGATGATTAATAGAAACATATGTACAAGGACTTAGAATGAATTGATCAAATATGTTAGGTTGATCCTACATAAGCAAAACAGCTTTGTAAAGTCCTTAAAAAGAAATGATGTACAAGGAATATAAATATAGGAAGATTTAACATGTTAGGTTGATCTTATACTGTAATAGATAGGCTTGTCTGATCATCGAGCATTGCACCAGAAATCGTAGTCTGCCAAGAGAGTCGAGGATAACTCGAGAGCTATCAAGGTAGAATCGTAGTCTGTAAGATAGTAGATCTCGGAGTTCGTAGACTGCCAGGAGAAATGAGGAAGGATCGTAGTGTGTCGATGAGCACTTCCTCGAGTTTATAATCACCGAGGAAGTCATGTTCGAAATCATAGAGACAGATGCACTTTATGAGCCGACCGAGCATCTGTCGAAGCCAAGTCAAGAATCGTAGACTACACTCGGAGTCGTAGAATCTACTAATGTTAAAGCTAAGTCAAGAATCGTAGACTACACTCAGAGTCATAGAGTCTACTGATCGTATCAAAGGCAGAGATCGTAGTCGAGCAAGATCAGATGAAGACAACAAGCACAACGATAGAAAAATTGTAGTGTCAAGATCTGATCTCGGAGACATAGTGTCTTCACAGCCAAAGATGAATCGTAGAGTACAGAGGTAAGACCTCAACAGATGTGCTCACAAAGCCAAGGTAGAATCATAGAGCAAACACGATTCTCAACAATTGAGCACTCCCAGAATATCCAAAGGAATGAAGCCTCTGGTTGGTACTGCAAAGATACATCTCACCTAAAGGAAGCCAGAGAGCATTCAATGAATGGCATGCAAGCAAATAGAAGATCTAAGAATCAACCCAATCAGCATCCAAATTGAGTTGTGAAGCCATTCAAGATGAAGTCTTCCATAAGATGATCATAAGAAGATTTTAGTAGCTGACTAAGGAAAGTCAGCATATGCAGTAGCTGTCAAGTAGAAAGATGACAATGATCTTGAAAGTAACCAGGATTGTAGTGTCTTGTTACTCAGAAGGGGCCAGAGTAAGGAGTCAAGCCGTCAGTATATTAGAGCAGTCGAGGCAAACAGAAGTGATGAAGCACTACACGAGAGAAGGAAGAGTTGTTCTTCACTAAAGATCAAGTGAACACTCTTCAAGATCGTAGTGCTGACTCTACATATCAAGAAGCATTAGTCAATAAGACACTACGATCAGGTCCAATAAGAAGTGCATCAGAATCGTTGAGTTCGAACAACTGAGGACTGAAACATTGGCAACGGTTCAATCTGTAGGCTGGCATTCAGACAAAAGCTTAATGAGAGCATCAATAAAAGGACAACCTCTGATTAAGAAATCAGAAAGGGGAAATAAAGTCGTCGACCTGCCCGAGACATCAAAGTAACATATCTGACCGGGTAGGTGAAATAGTAGACTGCAGTGTCAGAAAGTCAGAAAAAGATGTTATATCACATCTGCAGTTTGCACCAAATAACTCTAGATCTGTGAAGCAATTTGAATAGCTTTCAATGGCTACCTTCCAACGGGAAGATTGGAAAGGAGTATAAATAAACAAAGCTTCAACGATTAAGAGTTGCTGATGATTGATATGTTACAGAATTGTTGAGTTGTTGAATGCTATTGTTGACTCTACGAGTTCCAACAAAGATCAACAGAATAAGTCTCAATGACAGTAAGACTACATAGGTGGAAGTGAAGCATCTTTGAAGAAGGATTCAAATAGACTAGAGCTTCACTCAATAAAGATGAGAATGCCACTGAAGATGGCAGCCAAGCTGAGAGTCGAGAAGGCCAAGGAGATAGCATTCAGAAAAGTGGCAGCGTACAAAGAAGATCAGGAGAGCCACTTTACGAATCACCATGAACCTAAAGCTGAAACTGAACAAGTGCAAAACCATGTCTGCAAAATATTCAAGAAGGGTTCAGGGATTACTAAGTGCCAGACGAAGTCTACCAAAAGCTCAGAGACTTAGCAAATCCAGATGGTGATGGTGCACAGCTGACATCTGATGAAGATGAGTAGAAAAGAGTAGAGATTAGCTGCACCAAAGAAGTTGTGGTTCAGACTTGAAGAAGAATACAAAGAATACCCCACCAAGCTGATAAGTACAGAAGATGTTCAGAGCTTAAAGACATCTTAGCAGCTCAACACCAACAACATCAATAACTACAACAACAAGAAGCCAGGGCTTGAGGGGTCCTTGTCCGAAGGGGCTAAATGAAGTTTCCAAGCCTGCTGGGCTTGAAGAGTTCCTAGGGAACTAGAGAAGTTTAATGGCTGCTGGCCTTGAAGAGTTCTTAGTGAACTGAAGTCCCAAGGCTGCTAGCCTTAAAGGAATCTTAGTGATTCAGGGTGCTTCCCTTCCTTAGTGGAAATCCTACTAGTTGAAAGTATAAGAGTGGATTAGGAGCTTGAGTCTCTGAACCACTTAAAACCATTTGTGTCTTTTACTTTATGTCATTTACATTATGTATATTAACTGCTATAACTGCTATGTATGTCTTAACTACTTACCACTGAACTAACTCTATGAACAATGTATGTATGATTATGAATATATCAATGAAGGGGATCTTTTATTAATTCCGCTGTGCTTGAAAAGATTCTTATGTTTGTCATATGCTAAATTATTAGAAATACAAAATAAATGAGAAAAGTTTTTTAAACGAAAAGGATCTATTCAACCCCCCCTTCTAGATCTATTGTGCCTACTGGGAACTAACAAACTTATTCTCTAATAAGCACTTACACACTTGGTTTAGTCTCTTCACACGAATGATTATGAGATCAATCATCCTCTTTTAAAGAGCAAGGAAAGTATGTACTAATCTATCAGGATTCACAAATCCTCTTGTAGACACTCAAAATTTTGCATTCCTGTTGCTAACCCTGCAGGAGGGCAAAATTGTCTTACAAATGAAGTCAAATCAGTTTTAATCCTGGAGACAACCCCAGGAAGTCTAATTCTCAATCTTGGAGATAACCCCGAGATTCTCAGTTACAATCCCGGAGATAACCCCGGGAAATTCAGTTCCAACCTCGGAGATAACCACCAGGGATGCAGTTCAAGTTCTGGAGACAACACCAGAAAAGTCAATTTCAACCCCAGAGATAACCCCGGGACACTTAGTTCCAACCCCGGGAGGGAAGCACACCTCAGAGATAACCTGAGGATGTTCAGCCTTCACAGTAGCCCAATCTCAGAGATAACCCTAAGCAACAACTACTACATCTGCGCAAAAGCCAGAGATAACCCCAGTGGGGGCAAAATCATCATTTTGCCACCTCAATGCTACATTCATGTCATCTCAACACATTTTAATCCACACTGCGTACCAAAGTGTCCCAGAAGAACCATAGCTTAAATCCCGAGTGACAACTACACAAGATAGCACAACGGGTAGACTTTGAAGACTTGGAGATCTGGTCATGGACCTATCTTCCCAACTTCGTACAACCTCTAATCACATGTCATTGTGTAGCTCTCGACAATAGCTTTCTAAAAAGGTACAACACTCCTTTATCAGAAGTCCGGGTTGAAAGTTATGAAGGTTCGAGTGGATAACGCGTAGCCAAAGTGCACGTACTTTGAGACGATGGGACCCACATGGCCCGAGGCACCCTGAGCAGCTGAAGGTAGACCCACGACTATCTGGTCTTTAAATATGAGCTCTTGCTAGCATATTTGAAAAAAAAGAGAAAAAAGAGAGAAAACTCTGTCCATTTAAGCCTGTAAACACTTTTAGAGTGTTCTAAACAGAGTGATTCTTCTTTCTAAACACTTGTAAGTTCGTGTTTTATTACATACTAAAGTTTAACCAGTGGAAACAGAGTTTTTAGTCATCAAAAGCTATCTGAAGCCTTCTTGGCAGCCTACTGTAAGATTTTTCAAGTGTTTAAGTTTTTTATTACTTATATATATTTATATCTACTTACGTTGAGAGTCGCGTTGTGTGGGTATGCCCGGATCGTCGATCCGTGGCTTTTTATTACTTATATATATATTATCAAACTCTGATTCTATTTAGCCTAGATATAATATCCGGTGCGTTTACCGTTTATATATATATATAACACAATGGATAGACTTTGAAGACTTGGAGATCTGGTCATGGACCTATCTTCCCGACTTCGTACAACCTCTAATCCTATGTTATTGTGTAGCTCTCGACAATAGATTTTCGAAAAGGTATAACACTCCCTTATCGAAAGCCTGTCTTGAAAGTTATGAAGGTTCGAACAGACAACACGTAGCCAAAGTGCATGTACTTTGAGACGATTGGACCCATATGGCCCGGGGCACCCCGGATAGCCGTAGGTAGACCCAAGGAAATCTGGTGTTTAAATATGAGCTCTTAATAGCTTATTTGAAAAAAAAGAGAAAACAAGATAAAACTCTGTCCATTTCAGCACGTAAACACTGCTAGAGTGGTCTAAACAGAGTGATTCTTCTTTCTAAACACTTGTAAGATCGTGTTTTGTTACATACTGCAGTTTAGCCGGTGGAAACCGAGTTTTCAGTTGTTAAAAGCTATCTAAAGTCTTCTTGGCAGCCCACTGTAAGATTTTTCATGTTTTTAAGCTTTTTATTACTTATATATATTTATATCTACTAACGCCGAGAGTCGCGTTGTATGGGTATGCCCGGATCATCGATCCATGGTTTTGTATTGCTTATATATATGTATAAATATATATTTACATTTCAGTCGGGCCTGGAGTTTACCTCATCGCAGTTGATCGTATACTTATATATATATTTATCCCTTTTATATAAATATTTGTTTTATTGCTTTCATAATGTATATATTAGTTTTCAGCCTGCGGGCTAGATTTGCCTCAATTTGGCTATTTCTGACTTTAACCGGTTCATAGTGAATGAACTGGAATCGTTAAAGCTGGAATAGTTAAAGCTGGAATAGTTTAGATTTACTCAAATCTAATTCTTTTTCTAGGTTTTTTACATATTTCTTTTCCATGTGAGCCTAGGAATCATGTGATCACAGATTCAGCTTCTGAATCTAGATTCGGTTCCCGTGATGGACATTTTGCAGCTACAACCAGTTTGTAAATTATCTATGGTGTCTGAATTTCCATAGATGACTTTCATGCCCACAAAGAGTTCGACACTGCTATATATCTTATTTTCTCGAAGATGCCTCACATCTCGAAAATAAAAGCAATTAAGCCAAACGCTTAATAAAATGGAAGTATCAAAGGCCTCAATTACTATTGAGCATAAGGATTTGAAAAACCCGTTTTACAAAACATCACTGCTCTATCTTTTTAAAATTAAACTTTTATACAAAAGTCAAACCCTTTGTATATAGGTGAAAAAGAGGCATAACACTACTTCCAAAGAACTGCATATAGGCCCTACACACACATATATAGATAAAAGTTTCATGTAAAGTTGCGGTAATCGTGTTATCATGGAAGTCGGAGGGTGCCTAACGCCTTCCCTCCGCTTAATCAAGTCCTCGGACCCTAACAAATTTTAATTTCTCAAACTAGTTAAATAATGTCAAATACACGAGTCTTTGTGCAAACCTTTTCTCGGTTTAGTTGGTGCAACCATTTAAAAATACCAACTGGCGACTCTTACAGTCAAATCGTCGACATATACATAGCGGACCTTTTCAAACTTTTTTTTTCAAATAAATCTCACCTAAAATGAGAACACCAAAAGACAAAAACAAAAAGGGACAAATAAAAATCCCGACGTCGACATGTCATGACTTTGTTAAGGATGCCAGTAACAGAGCTTAAGCCGTTATTAAGCTTTTCAAAACAAACTTTTATATGCTTATGTGTGAATGCTGTATTTACATTGAATGGATGTATACTAATGCTTTATTTACTGCACCTTAGTGCTTTACACCATATCTGCCTATGATATTAGTGCTTCACACATGTCATCATTTCCATATGGTGAGACGCGATGTATGTGAATGTATGTTGTGTGATTCCTCCACCAGGAGGCTAACCTATCGGTATTTGATTACTGGACTCGTCAGGAGACTAATTCCATAAGGCTCAGGAAAGGCACCACCCAGATTCGCTCCAGTTGAAAGATCAGATTAACTTCCCATCAAGTAAATTACGATGATCTGGGGACCTTCATGCCGAAAAGCCGCGACAGTAGCCTAAGATAGGTTAGCCTCTGATAAACCAAACGTGGAGGGAAGTCTCTTCACACCTTCTTATTTCAATTACTTTTAGTTTCAATTACTTGTAATTTCATTTCCATGTCAATCTCAATGTAATGGAAAATATAAAGGAGTATGTGAACATGCATTCCTTTTCATACTAAGACCTGTCATGCTATCCTGTCATCAAAACAACTGACATTAATTTTGTAGGAAAAAACCTTAAAACACACATAAAAGCGGACACATTACATAGCATGTAATATTTCCCCATTTTACTATACTAAACTATATTATCTTTTTGTACGGAAACGATTGGTCCCGTTACCTATTCAAAATCTAAAAAGGCACTAAGCCCACCATCAGACATGGCTACAAGTGCTCTGCCTAATCCTACTCTTATCTCTCGTGAGGAGTTCGAAGGATTAAGCAATCGGATAACAGAGTTGGCTGTTATCCTGAAAGAACTAATTAAATCAACTTAGGGTCCATAAATATCTATCCAAACAGAATCCTCTGCGCATGGAGGAATCCACGGTCCGAGCAGAAAAGTCCCAATACCCGAGTCTTACAATGAGAAGTCCAACAAAACCCCTGAAATCAACCATCTTAAGGAAGATCAAGATACCGATGAAATTCAGAAGAAGGTTCTATAAACGGACGAGACCATTAGGTCCATCAAAGGGACTAGAACACATGGGCGTGTTTTATATTCAGACCTTTACATCTTCCACGGGGTTCATTATCCGGAGAAATTTAAGGCTCCCGACTTCAAGAAATATAATGGATTAGGAGATCCTTACACGCACTTAAAAGTGTTCAGTGGAGAGCTCAGATCCTAGGCCAAGAATGAAAACCTGAGAATGCAGCTATTTCAAAAAAGTCTGACTAGAAATGCCAAAGCATGGTACACCAGATTGGATAACTCCAAAATTCACAGCTGGGAGGAGTTAGCCCATGCTTTCCTCAATCAATTAAGCTTTCAAACTCAAATGGCTCCCGACTGGTATTAAATTACAAAAGTCAAGAAGCAAGTCACTGAGTCATTAAGAGAGTATGCCCAAAGATGGAGGCATCTGACTTCTCAAGTAATCCCATCCATGACAGAGACTGAGATGGTGATGACCTATATAGATATTCAAGAAGCTCCATTTTATGAGAGGGTCCTAGTTGGAATAGGAAAGCCATTCTAAAAAATGATTACGCACGAAGAAATGGCAGAAATGGGATTGAAGTCTAGGAAGATTCAAGACCTCATCGCTTTAAAAGTCGTAGTTGAACATATCAAATTTGGAAGTTATGAGAACAACCCCTAAAGGGTCCATAAGAAGAAAATAAAGGATGTTTCCTTGATACTGCAAGGGCAGACATAAAAGGGAAATAAAAACTTGCCTATTCAAAGGAAAAACTACTCCCCTTTTCAAACACAATCCTCAAATCCCCCCTTGCCAAAGAGTGGAGAAGTCAGGCGCTCAAGAGTGTTCACACCCTTAGGGGACTCACTCGAAAACATTTTCAACCTTCTGACAGCTCAGAAGAAAATCACTCATCTCCTTCTACTAGCCAATCCAAGTGGAAATGGCTTTAATATAAGCAAGAAGTGTGCTTACCATTCTAGAGCTCTATGCCACGACACTCAGGATTATTGGTGTAACAACTAAGAAAAAATAGATTATTATGCAAATTAATTTTATTTGAATATATAGTAAATAAAATTATATTATATGTTGTTTATAACGAGTAAGCATGATGAAGGTTATTCTATAACCTAAAAGAGAGATATGATAGTAGTATTCTGACTAAGTGCTAGAAATAAGGTGTTTGAATTTCCAAGACGAAAATAAAAGCTTTCCGAGAAATTCTCTGAAAAACACTATTCATCCATTTTTGTTCGGGAATCATTTATAAACTTTCAGGAAATACGTAATGATAGAATGTTAAGGAATGATTGATTATCTAATAATAATTCAGTTATGGCAAACATAATTTTTTGTCTGCGTACTAAAATTCGTGAATGTTAGGGAAAGTGAATATTTGAATACATATAATAAGGAAGTTATTATACGGGAAAGAATACGAGTATAATACAAGGTATTGTACAAGTATATATGAAAGATAATACCATGTATAAAGTGAATGTTATATGGACTAGTGGATTTGAATGTGAATTTGGCAAGCCCAAATGAAAGATGAGTGAGGCACAAAGATAATTTAATTCAAGCCCAAGGTTAGGCCCGAATTAAATTAAACTTAAACCCGAACCAAGAACTAAACTCGTGGATCAAACTGTTGGGTCACCGGATGGGTAAAATCGATGGGGCAACCCATGTGGGGCTCCTATGGTGAGTCATGGCTAGCCACTTGGTGGCCAAGCAAGAGAAGTGGCTTATTTTGCAAGTTTAGAATAGTAAGGAGGTTGAATACTAAGGAGGTTGGGTGACCTTTTGACCATTTTGCCCTCAGCTTACAAATTTTATAAATAAAGAGCTTAGGTTGTCATTTGTTATTTGTTCAATTCACCAACATCTAGAGCTATATTGAGAGAGAAGGAAAGCTATTTCAATTAATCAAAGAAGAAGAAGAAAGCTAGAACATCGAAAGGTAATAAAACTTTAACCTTTAATCTTCATCTCTTCAATTGTAACCTTGATAAAGAAGTGATTATTGGAGGAGCATATATCTTAAGAAGTAACAAGGATGGCTATTAGTGGTCTTTAAACATTAATAACCATGTTACAAGTGGAATCATAATCAAATAAGTAAGAAATAATGAAGAAAATATGAATATTTAACACATGTTGCTGATGGACAAGTTTAAAACCAACGTATATAGGATTAGATGCCATATACTTGGTTAGGATGATAGATGTTTGAATAATGGAATGAATCCAATTTAAAACGGAGTAAAAATCTCAAGTAACAAAGTTATGGAAAAATTTATGAGATTAGACGACAATCGTCGAAATTGTAAAATTCTTAGAATGAAAGTCAAAAGTCGCCATTTAACTCAAAAACTTTATTTTTTGATGGAGAATTGTAGAACTTTGCATTTAAGAGTCGTGGACTCAACAATGGTCAAAATCTAACTTAAAATAAAGAAACAAGCTATTAACGTTCACTAATGTTTAACGAATGTGTAATAAAAAATTTAATCAGTGAATTTAGTGCTAACGAATTCAGAAACTTACTCTATCTGAATGAAACCGATCTATGCAAGATATGTGAGATAATGGCTTTTGAATGAGCAAATTCTGACTTATAACGATTAAGTTATGAGCCGAAAAGAATTTGAAATGAAAAACTTAAAAAAATTTCAAAGGGTCAAGGTCGGTGCCGCAACACCTCCCAAGCCTAAGAAAATGGTGCCGCAACGCCATAATAGGAGATCAAACACTGGAGAGTTGCACTGCAGCGCCATAAATAACCAAGGACACGGTGCTGCATTGTCGGTCCTAGACAAAAGGTAGATAAGAATAGATATGAACATAAAGGAAAGGTAAGTTATTTGAAGGTGAATTATGACCTTTATTAAACTTATTGTAACATCTTAAAGGATGATTAAAACTCAATGTTTAACATTTAAAAGTTAACAAAAGGTTACACAAATGAAAACATTAAGTAAGTTTAATAATACGGTAAACCGTACGAACGTTGAATGGATATTTAAGATTGCTTGAAAAGTAATTACTTAAACATTGAATAAGTAAGGTCACTACAACAATAAAATGTTATAAAGACGTATTGAACGTTAACTAACTAACAAATGTTAAACAAGCGTATAGTTAAAAAGAGAAGAAGGAGAAGATAGGTTAATGACAATACCTATTGATTATTTATGACCTAACATGGTATGCTATGTGATTATGTTATGTAGAATCTTTAAAGACTCACCAATAAAGTGAATAAAAAATAGAAGATGCTAAAGGCAAGTGCTCTTAACCCTTTTCTATATTTATTTTGGACAAGCTTTATGATTTATGTATCTTACGCATGAATTGATGTAACAGAGAAGTCGAAGCCATTTTCTTCGGCTAGACTACACTTAGAGTATTTTGTGGATTTAATTATAATCTATCAAAATATTATTGATATTTGTATCTTATACCAACTATTTTTGTATGGACTCAAAGAAATAATGAGTATGAACAAACAAATGTTTTTTCGTAAAGGGACTGACACTTGACTTTGCCAAAAACTTAAACGTAGATAGGTTTAATGTAGTAGTGTTGTACAATATAGAGTACTATAAGCTGATCACCTAGATGTGCTCGTAAAAAATGTCGGACTTATGAACTTTGTGTCGGGTTGTCCTTTTTAAAGAAAGAATGAACGAAATTCTCAAGGTCTTTGACCAAACTCAAGGTTTAACTGATAATTTTCATCGTTAAACATTTTAAAGAAAAGAGAACTGCTATTTTGGTTTATTTATAGTACTTCATAACTTTTGATTCAGTTATAGAAGATATATTCATATGATTTATCTATGTTGCTCAACGATAATTGTTTTACTTGCTGAGCTAGTTATGCTCGCCCTTGCTTGAACCATATAATTGCAGCTAAAAATGAACAGATCGAAGGATCCGATAAGGACAAAGGAAAGGCCAAGGCGGACAAGTAGTTATCATTGTAATAGAATAGTATTACTTTTGTATTAATTTAATAATATGACGAAGAACATATGTAACGGTTATAAAGAACCTGGGAAGGGAAATATTAATATGTAATATATAGAAGACATATTCACTCTATTGGTGTATTTTAATTGAATGTATGTGTGAATAGTAGAACCGTGTAGCATCATCTAAAGGGTTGAAAGATAACCAGATTTGGGGGGGTCACAGGTTGGTATCAATGCTGTAGGTTATAAAACTTTAGGGGGGAAAGAACCTTAGGCCATAACCTTAATAAGAGTTGAAGAAGCTAGTAGTAATTAAACGTATGATGAGCTTTAAGTGATGAAATGAAGAAATTCATTATTACAAGAAGAATTAAACGATGAAGTTAACCCTAAAAATGCATTAAATGTGATATGTGTTTATAATATTCTAATGTTGTGTTCTAATCAAGATAATTTGTTTGATTGTAGATGTCAGGAGATAACATAATGTATAGAGGTATACATGTGGTTAGTGAAGAGTCCGTGAACCAGATAGAGATTTTTCCGACACCCATAGCTGAGGTGCCGATAGTGGTGGTGGTTGAGTCAGAGGATTCCGAGAATTTATGGTATACATCCTTGTTTGATGGAATGTCCGAGGAGGAGGTGGAGGTAGTATCATTTAATACAGTAATACCTATAGAGGAGATGACACTGGGAGAGTCAATGAAAGCATTGTTCATGATTCTGTTGGATAGGAATATCCAGTTAGGTAAGGAGGTAAAGGAATTGAAGGAGGAGATATATCCATGATATCTTGGAGGACAAGAAAGACATAGAGACGTTTTAGGAGGTGGAACATGATGAGAAAGTTTTGGCGAAGGACAAAGTCCACAAGCTAAAACATGAGGCCTTTGAGCTTAGAGAAGAGCTAAAGGCTAAGAAATAGAAGATTTGTAAGATGTCCTATATTCATAGGAGTTCTCATGAGGATTATTAGTGACAAGTTGCTGAGTATCCTGTAGAAGCAGGGCAGACTCGACATACAATCAGTCGAGATGTGGTGGTCAGTCCTGTCGATGCAGATTATGTAAATGCCATTAGGAAAATGTAATCTAGTTAATAACTAGAATAGGTTTAGATATATAAATATTGTGTATCTATGTAGTGACATAAAACCCTCTTTTGTATAATCAAAGGGTAGTCTTTTGTAAATCCCAATTTTTGAAAAGTAATTGCGGGAAAGTAATGTAATTAGCTAAGGCTATTTCATGGTTAACGATGTAGTATTATACTACAAAGAAGGAAGCATATCAATATAATTACTTTATTGAACATGTTTTGCAATGAGTTTGAGTTATTGTTTAAAAATGAATAATGACTAATTAATAAGAAGAATGTAATAATGAACTGTTATTCATTTTTAACAAAAAGATGACGCCAAGAAGAAGACAACGAAATTAGGAAGCTAATGTGAATTGATAAGTGGGTTTTATACCCACGAATCGGTTCTTAATTCAAGCTTAATTGGTGTTAATTCCTTGCTTTTATGTTTATTTTTACTTGTTAATTGTTATTTTGTGTGTATGTTTGGTGGTGTGACATTTGATCAAAAAGGGTGCAATTGTGGCAAAAACTTAGCAAGTTTGAAGCTTATGATGACCATCTAGCACAAGCCATGCCCGTCGGGGAAGGCCTTTTTATGCCTTACACCCCCGCCGGGGCGGGGGGGTCTTGAACTCAGAAGATAGAAGCTATGCCCGCTGGGGCGACCTATTTTCAAAGAAACACCCCCGTCGGGGTGGGGGTCTGGAGCAGACAGTGGTTTATTTGATTTCAAATAATGAGAGAACGTAAGTTTAAGTAATTGGAATTGCTTGGGACTCATATTAGTGTGGAATTTCAATCAGAATGCATCTCTTAGAGTTATATTTGACATCAAATAAGAAGATTGGGGGAAATCATAGAATAAGAAGGCAATTAATAGAGAGAATAAAGATTTTTAGAGCAAGCATTGGAGTGAAGATAATTGAAGGATTTTCTTATCAATTGTGAATTTGGCTGAAGGAAAGGGTGGTTCTAGATTTATTCTTTTCTTTTAGTTTTCTATTTGTAATTGAAAGGATGATATCTTTAATTTATTCAATGTTTATTTCGTTTATGATGAACTAAATTACTTTTAAGGCTTATGATGGATCTTTAAGTGGAACAATGGTTATGTAATCTTTGATTTTCAGTTTAATAAGCTATTCCTCAGTTTATCTATATTAATTCATGCTTGAATTTATAAATTGCCTGATCAACAATTCCTTGTGGACATAAATGGATTCGACAGAGTAAGTACGAGTCTAGACTTAGTTAATATAGCATGTGTTCTTGAGTTTTATGAATGAGCAGAATCTTGATGAATGTTAGGGTAGATATATGCTTAACATCGCATGTAATCGAATAGAGAACTTAAACTTAAACCTTCTTTGATGGTAATTCACATAAAGATATAGTGAGTTAGTTAATTAACGTGGTTAATTTAATTCTATCTAATTTGTGGATTTAAGTTAATATGGTGTTAGTGCATTGAGAGGTGGCTAATTCTACTTTAGTGTTCTTGATTAATAAACTGGGATAATAAATTAAACTAGAATAAAGGATAATAATCAGAGTGGAGCTTAGGGTGAAGTTGTAAGTCTAATTCTCCAATACTTGTTTAGAAATTCAGTTTTTGAGATTTGTGATTGTTTTGTGATCTTAGTATTTTTAATAATTTTAGTTTTTATAATTGTAATCATTAAATTGGATAGTTTAATAAAATTGGGATTAATAGGAAACTGGTAATTGTGAGGTTGAAATTCATACTAATTTCTCTATGGGAACGATACTCTACTTACTATTTTATTACTTGTCAACCACGTATAGTTGCGTATTGTGCGTAATTAGATTTTACCCAACAAGTTTTTGGCGCCGTTGCTGAGGATTATTAGTATAGATTTTAATATTTTGCGATATCAGTTTAATTAGTCTAGTTTTACTTAAACATTTTTTCTTTTTGTTTTGTTCGTTCTTATTTCAGGTTTTTGAAGTTGGTTTATGCAAACTCGATCCAAAAATCCAGACTTGCTTCCTTTTGAGGACGACATTGAGAGACAGTTTCAAAGGGTAAGTAAGTGGATAAAGGAAACAAGGGAAGACTTCATGAATTCTAAAAAAGAAGAAGCAATGGCTGCCGAAGACCAAAAAGCGTTGAGGGACTTTGCTACACCTAAGGTAACTGAGCTACAGTCAAGTATCACCAGGCCTGCTATAGCTGCGAACACATTTGAAATCAAGCCTGGGAATATTCAGATGATCCAAAATTTGGTTCATTTTGGGGGTTTGGAAAATTATGATCCAAATGAACACCTAGTTAGCTTTTTGGAGATTTATGACACTTTCAGGTATAATGGGGTGTCAAATGATGCAGTAAGGCTTCGCTTGTTCCCATTAACCTTATGGGACAAGGCGAAGAGTTGGTTACACTCTCTACCACCGGGATCAATAACTATATGGGAAGACCTCGCTCAAAAATTTCTAGCAAAATTTTTCCTGCCAGCGAAAACTACAAAAATGAGGAATGAGATAACTATATTTGAATAGCAATATGGGGAATCACTGTATGAGGCATGTGAAAGATACAAGGAATTGCTAAGAAAGTGCATGAATCATGGATTGCCTAAGTGGTTGTAGATGAACACATTCTACAATGGGTTGAACAGAAATCTCAGGACTAGTATTGATGCAGCTTCGGGTGGAGCATTTATGGCAAAAAGTTATAAGGAGGCATATCAATTGATAGAGATAATGGCAGCCAACAACTACCAATGGCCCATGACAAGAATGACACAAGCTAAGGCAGCTGGAGTGTTAGAGTTAGATGGAGTGATGGCACTAGCAGCGAAGATTCCAGCGCTCTCTAAGAAGGTGGATGCTTTGTCAGGGGTACAGATTCAACAGGTTGCAATTATTTGTGAATTGTACACGGGTTAACATCTTACAGAACAATGTGCAATCAACCTAGGGTCAGTGCAATTTGTGGGTAGCTATAACAGGATTCCATAGAACATATACCAGAATGCATACAATCTGGGGAATTGGAATCATCCTAATTTTTCATGGAGCAATAATCAGCATCAACAAGCTCCACGACCATCTTATCCCCCAGGATTTAATAATCAACATCAACAACCAGGTCAACATCAAGAAAGGAAAATAAATATAGAGAAGTTGTTGTCAAAGTATATAACGAACAATGAGGCATCCATATAATCACAAGCAGTAGCCATCAAGAATTTACAAAATCAGATGAGGCAAATTTCTTTAGCATTGAACAATAGACCACAAAGGACTCTACCAAGTGACACCAAAAGAAATCCGAAGGAAAATCACGAACAGTGTCAGGCAATCACTTTGAGAAGTGGAAAACATCTAGATGGGAAAAGTACAGAAAATTCAGTTATACCAGATGACAAAGTTGATGAGAACAAAATGGTTAAAGAAAAACAGGGTGAGGAAAAGCAAGTTGAGCAAACAAAGTTAAATGACAAGCCAGTTGTGTATCCTCCACCGCCGTTTCAGCAGAAAGTCAAAAAACTAAAATTAGATAAGTAATTTGAAAAATTTTTGGAAGTTTTTAAGAAACTGCAGATTAACATCCATTTCGCAGAAGCCCTAGAGAAGATGCCCAGTTATGCAAAATTTATAAAGAGTATTCTATTTAGGAAAAAGAAGTTGGAAGATTTCGAAATAGTGGCATTAACAAAGGAGTGTAGTGCAGTTTTAGAGCAAAAAATTCCACCAAAGTTGAAATATCCCGAGAGTTTTACCATTCCGTGCATAATTGGGACACGGTATTCAACAAGTGTTTATGTGATTTGGGAGCAAGTGTAAACCTTATGGCACTATCAGTTTATACAGAATTAGGTCTACCCGCTCCAAAGCCTACGAACATCTCATTGCAGTTAGTGGATAGGTCAGTCACGTACCCGAGAGGCATTGTGGAGGACATTTTGGTTAAGGTTGACAAATTTATATTCCCCATGGATTTCATAATTCTGGATTTTGAGGAAGATAAGAACATCCCAATTATCCTAGGGAGACCATTTTTAGCTACGGGTAGGACGCTCATCGATGTACAAAAAGGTGAACTAACTATGAGGGTCCAAGATCAAGAAGTAAAGTTTAATGTTTTCAAGGCCATGAAATTCCCTATGGATGAAGAAGAGTGTTTTAGGATGCATATCATTGATCAGATAATCAGCGAAGACATGGGTAAAGTTTGGCTAATGATCCATTGGAAACGACATTATTGGGAGATGGAGATTTAGATGATTCGAAGTTTGTGGATTACTTGCAGATGCTAGACTCCCTACCATGAGTTAGTAGATTTATAGCACCATTTTGAACCATTGCACATGGAGGAAAGAGCCATAACAAGGATGAAACCTTTATTTGAGGAGCCACCTGCTCTTGAGCTAAAGCCACTCCCTAAACACCTCAGGTATACGTATTTAGGCAATTCTAATACTTTACCTGTTATTATTTCTGCTGCGCTTAACGAATTGCAAGAAAGTAAGTTGTTGAGAGTGCTTAGAGAACATAAATCGGCTATAGGTTGGACAATCGCAGATATCAAAGGAATCAGCCCATCCTTTTGCATGCACAAAATTCTAATGGAAGAGGATGCAAAGCCAACGATGGAG
The DNA here is from genome assembly GCA_020205615.1 of Panax quinquefolius. Taxonomy (NCBI): domain Eukaryota; kingdom Viridiplantae; phylum Streptophyta; class Magnoliopsida; order Apiales; family Araliaceae; genus Panax; species Panax quinquefolius. The sequence continues at coordinate 113,253 of JAINUW010000398.1, read as the reverse complement.
CAACAGAGACGGCTTAACCCAATTATGAAGGAAGTTGTGAAGAAAGAAATACTGAAATGGTTGGACGTCGGTATCATCTACCCAATTTTTGATAGTAAATGGGTCAGTTCGGTTCAATGTGTGCCGAAAAAGGAGGAATGACCGTGGTACAAAATGATAACAATGAGCTAATTTCGACGAGGACAGTGACTGGTCGGAGGGTTTGCATGGATTACAGGAAATTGAATAAGGCGACCCGCAAAGATCATTTTCCTTTGCCTTTTATTGACCAGATGTTAGATAGATTGGCGGGCCACAAATTTCACTACTTTTAATGCTCCTGAAGATCAAGAGTAGACCACTTTCACGTGGCCATACAACACATTCGCATTCAGGAGAATGTCCTTCAGCTTGTGTAATGCACCCGCTACCTTCCAATGGTGTATGATGGCCATCTTCTCGGACATGGTGGAGAAAAAAGTGGAAGTCTTCATGGATGACTTTTTTGTATATGGGGACGATTTTGATGCATGTTTAGAGAACTTGGTGATGGTTTTAAAGAGATGCACAGAAATAAATTTGGTACCTAACTGGGAAAAGTGCCACTTTATGGTTGAGGAAGGGATAATTTTGGGTCATAAGGTCTCGACGAAAGGGTTAGAAGTTGATAGAGCAAAGCTGGAGAAGATTAAAAACCTTCCATCACCAACTTCAGTAAAGGGAATCGGTAGCTTTCTGGGACATGTCGGGTTCTATAGGAGATTTATAAAAGATTTCTCTAAAATTACAAAGCCACTGTGCAGTTTTTAGAGAAGGATTAAGTTTTTAAGTTTGATGAGGGTTGTAAATTAGCATTCGAGCTATTGTAGAAGAAATTGACTACAACTCTAGTTATCGTCGCACCGGATTGGAATACACCTTTTTAGTTAATGTGTGATGCAAGCGACTATGTGGTTGTGGCTGTCTTGGGTCAACGACGAGAGAAGGTATTTCATGCCATATACTATGCAAGTAAGACACTTATGGAGACCCAAATGAATTACACAACCATGAAAAAGGAATTGCTTGCAGTAGTATAATACCAAGACCTAGCACAAGCCATGCCACGGGCAAGGTGCCTTTTTACGCTGCCACGTCACGGCTGGGGTCTTGAACTCGTAAGATGAAGCTATTCTCGTAGGCGCCTTATTTTCAAAGAAACACTTCACGGGTGGGGGTCCAGAGCAGACAGTGGTTTATTTGATTTCAAATAATAAGAGAACGTAAGTTTAAGTAATTGGAATGGCTTGGGACTCATATTAGTGTGGAATTTCAAGCAGAATGAATCTCTTAGAGTTATATTTTACATCAAATAAGAAGATTGGGGGAAATCATAGAATAAGAAGGCAATTAATAGAGAGAATAAAGATTTTTAGAGCAAGCATTGGAGTGAAGATAATTGAAGGATTTTCTTATCAATTATGAATTTAGCTGAAGAAAAGGGTGGTTCTAGATTTATTCTTTTCTTTTAGTTTTCTATTTGTAATTGAAAGGATGATATCTTTAATTTATTCAATGTTTATTTCATTTATGATGAACTAAATTACTTTTAAGGCTTATGATGGATCTTTAAGTGGAACAATGGTTATGTAATCTTTGATTTTTAGTTTAATAAGCTATTCCTCAGTTTATCTATATTAATTCATGCTTGAATTTATAAATTGCCTGATCAACAATTCCTTGTGGCCATAAATGGATTCGAGAGAGTAAGTACGAGTCTAGACTTAGTTAATATAGCATGTGTTCTTGAGTTTTATGAATGAGCAGAATCTTGATGAATGTTAGGGTAGAGATATGCTTAACATCGCATGTAATCGAATAGAGAACTTGAACTTAAACCTTCTTTGATGGTAATTCACATAAAGATATAGTGAGTTAGTTAATTAAGGTGGTTAATTTAATTCTATCTAATTTGTGGATTTAAGTTAATATGGTGTTAGTGCATTGAGAGGTGGCTAATTCTACTTTAGTGTTCTTGATTAATAAACTGGGATAATAAATTAAACTAGAATAAAGGATAATAATTAGAGTGGAGCTTAGGGTGAAGTTGTAAGTCTAATTCTCCAATACTTGTTTAGAAATTCGGTTTTTGAGATTTGTGATTGTTTTGTGATCTTAGTATTTTTAATAATTTTAGTTTTTATAATTTTAATCATTAAATTGGATAGTTTAATAAAAATGGGATTAATAGGAAACTGGTAATTGTGAGGTTGAAATTCATACTAATATCTCTATGGGAACGATACTCTACTTACTATTATATTACTTGTCAACCACGTATAGTTGCGTATTGTGCGTAATTAGATTTTACCCAACAAGTTTTTGGCGCCGTTGCTGGGGATTATTAGTATAGATTTTAATATTTTGCGATATCAGTTTAATTAGTCTAGTTTTACTTAAACATTTTTTCTTTTTGTTTTGTTCGTTCTTATTTCAGGTTTTTGAAGTTAGTTTATGCAAACTCGATCCAAAAATCCAGACTTGCTTCCTTTTGAGGATGACATTGAGAGACAGTTTCAAAGGGTAAGTAAGTGGATAAAAGAAACAAGGGAAGACTTCAAGAATTCTAAAAGAGAAGAAGCAATGGCTGCCAAAGACCAAATAGCGTTGAGGGACTTTGCTACACCCAAGGTGACTGAGCTACAGTCAAGTATCACAAGGCCTGCTATAGCTGCAAACACATTTGAAATCAAGCCTGGGACTATTCAGATGATCCAAAATTTGGTTCAGTTTGGGGGTTTGGAAAATTATGATCCAAATGAACACCTAGTTAGATTTTTGGAGATTTGTGACACTTTCAGGTATAATGGGGTGTCAGATGATGTAGTAAGGCTTCGCTTGTTCCCATTAACCTTACGGGACAAGGTGAAGAGTTGGTTACACTCTCTACCACCGGGATCAATAACTACATGCGAAGACCTCGCTCAAAAATTTCTAGCAAAATTTTTCCTGCCAGCGAAAACTACAAAAATGAGGAATGAGATAACTATGTTTGAATAGCAATATGGGGAATCACTGTATGAGGCATGTGAAAGATACAAGGAATTGCTAAGAAAGTGCATGAATCATGGATTGCCTAAGTGGTTGCAGATGAACACATTCTACAATGGGTTGGACGGAAATCTCAGGACTAGTATTGATGCAGCTCCGGGTGGAGCATTTATGGCAAAAAGTTATAAGGAGGCATATCAATTGATAGAGATAATGGCAGCTAACAACTACAAGTGGCCCACGACAAGAATGACACAAGCTAAGGCAGCTAGAGTGTTAGAGTTAGATGGAGTGATGGCACTAGCAGCGAAGATTCCAGCGCTCTCTGTGAAGGTGAATGCTTTGTCAGGGGTACAGACTCAGAAGGTTGCAATTATTTGTGAATTGTACACAGGTTAACATCTTACAGAACAATGTGCAATCAACCTAGCATCAGTGCAATTTGTGGGTAGCTACAACATGATTCCATAGAACATATACCAGAATGCATACAATCTGGGGAATAAGAATCATCCTAATTTTTCACGGAGTAATAATCAGCATCAACAAGCTCCACGACTATCTTATCCCCCAGGATTTCATAATCAACATCAACAACCAGCTCAACATCAAGAAAGGAAAATAGATTTAGAAAAGTTGTTGTCAAAGTATATAACGAACAATGAGGCATCCATGAAATCACAAGCAGTAGCCATCAAGAATTTAGAAAATCAGATGGAACAAATTTCCTTAGCATTGAACAATAGACCACAAAGGACTCTACCAAGTGACACCAAAAGAAATCCGAAGAAAAATCACGAACTGTGTCAGGCAATCACTTTGAGAAGTGGAAAACATCTAGATGGGAAAAGTGCAGAAAATTCAGTTATACCAGATGACAAAGTTGATGAGAACAAAGTGGTTAAAGAAAAATAGGGTGAGGAAAAGCAAGTTAAGCAAACAAAGTTAAATGACAAGCCAGTTGTGTATCCTCCACCGCTGTTTCAGTAGAGAGTCCAAAAGCAAAAATTAGATAAGTAATTTGCAAAATTTTTGGAAGTTTTTAAGAAACTGCAGATTAACATCCATTTCGCAGAAGCCCTAGAGCAGATGCCAAGTTATGCAAAATTTATGAAGAGTATTCTGTTTAGGAAAAAGAAGTTGGAAGAATTCAAAATAGTGGCATTAACAGAGGAGTGTAGTGCAGTTTTAGAGCAAAAATTTCCACCAAAGTTGAAAGATTCGGGGAGTTTTACCATTCCGTGCACAATTGGGAACACAGTATTCAACAAGTGTTTATGTGATTTGGGAGCAAGTGTAAACCTTATGCCATTATCAGTTTATACAGAATTAGGTCTACCCGTTCCAAAGCCTACGAACATCTCATTGCAGTTAACGGATAGGTCAGTCACGTATCCGAGAGGAATTGTGGAGGACATTTTGGTTAAGGTTGACAAATTTATATTCCCCATGGATTTCATAATTCTTGATTTTGAGGAAGATAAGAACATCCCAATTATCCTAGGGAGACCATTTTTTGGCTATGGGTAGGACGCTCATCGATGTACAAAAAGGTGAACTAACTATGAGGGTCCAAGATCAAGAAGTAAAGTTTAATGTTTCTAAGGCCATGAAATTCCCTACGGATGAAGAAGAGTGTTTTAGGATGGATATCATTGATCAGATAATCAGCGAAGACATGGGTAAAGTTTAGCTAACGATCCATTAGAAATGACATTATTGGGAGATGGAGATTTAGATGATTCGAAGTTTGTGGATTACTTGCAGATGCTAGACTCCCTGCCATGAGTTAGCAGATTTAAAGCACCATTTGAACCATTACACACTGAGGAAAGAGCCATAACAAGGATGAAACCTTCATTAGAGGAGCCACCTGCTCTTGAGCTAAAGCCACTCCCTAAACACCTCAGGTATACGTATTTAGGCAATTCTAATACTTTGCCTGTTATTATTTCTGCCGCACTTAACGAATTGCAGGAAAGTAAGTTGCTGAGAGTGCTTAGAGAACATAAATCGGCTATAGGATGGACAATTGTAGATATCAAAGGAATCAACCCATCCTTTTGCATGCAAAAAATTCTAATGGAAGATGATGCAAAGCCAACGGTGGAGCAACAGAAACGGCTCAACCCAATTATGAAGGAAGTTGTGAAGAAAGAAATACTGAAATGGTTGGACGCCGGTATCATCTACCCAATTTTTGATATTAAGTGGGTCAGTCCGGTTCAGTGTGTGCCGAAAAAGGAGGAATGACCATGGTACAAAATGATGACAACGAGCTAATTCCGATGAGGACAGTGACTGGTCGGAGGGTTTTCATGGATTACAGGAAATTGAATAAGGCGACCCGCAAAGATCATTTTTATTTGCCTTTTATTGACCAGATGTTGGATAGATTGGCGGGCCATAAATTTCACTACTTTTAATGCTCCTGAAGATCAAGAGAAGACCACTTTCACGTGCCCACACGGCACATTTGCATTCAAGAGAATGTCCTTCGGCTTGTGTAATGCACCCGCTACCTTCCAATGGTGTATGATGGCTATCTTCTCGGACATGGTGGAGAAAAATGTGGAATTTTTCATGGACGACTTTTTTATATATGGAGACAATTTTGATGCATGTTTAGAGAACTTGGTGATGGTTTTAAAGAGATGCACATAAACAAATTTGGTACCTAACTGGGAAAAGTGCCACTTTATGGTTCAGGAAGGGATAATTTTGGGTCATAAAGTCTCGGCGAAAGGGTTAGAAGTTGATAGAGCAAAGCTGGAGACGATTAAAAACCTTTCATCGCCAACTTCAGTAAAGGGAATCGGTAGCTTTCTGGGACATGTCGAGTTCTATAGGAGATTTATAAAAGATTTCTCTAAGATTGCAAAGCCACTGTGCAATCTTTTAGAGAAGGATTCAATTTTTAAGTTTGATGAGGGTTGTAAATTAGCATTTGAGCTATTGTAGAAGAAATTGACTACAACTCTAGTTATTGTCGCAACAGATTGGAATACGCCTTTTTAGTTAATGTGCGATGCAAGCGACTATGTGGTTGGGGTTGTCTTGGGTCAACGATGAGAGAAGGTATTTCATGCCATATACTATGCAAGTAAGACACTTATGGAGACCCAAATGAATTACACAACTATGAAAAAGGAATTGCTTGCAGTAGTATATGCCTTTGATAAATTCTGGGCATATTTGATCAGAACAAAGGTGGTAGTTGATACAGATCACTCAGCTATTCGGTCCTTAATTTCAAAAAAAGATGCTACGCCATGCCTTAGCAGATTTATTCTCCTTCTACAAGAATTTGACATGGAAATAAAAGATAGAAAGGGGACGAAGAATCAAGTTGCAGATCATTTTATCGAGGCTAGAAAAGTAGGGTAAAGATGAAGAGGATACGTGTGTAATCAATGAGTTATTTCTGGATGAGCAACTGTTTGGAGTCAATGCAGAATTTCCATGGTATGCGGATTTCGCTAATTATCTAGTGAGCAAAATACTTCCCCCTGATTTTACACGTCAGCAGAAAAAGAAATTTCTACATGATGTCAAGTGGTATATGTGGGATGAGCCATACAAATTTAAACAGTGCGCTGACAAGATGATTAGAAGGTGTGTACCCTACAGTGAGGTGAATAATATATTACATGAATGTCATTCGTCTGCATACAGGGGACATTACGGAAGTGAGAGAACAGCAGCGAAAGTTCTTCAAGTCGGGTTCTATTGGCCTACATTATTTAAAGATGCTCACCAGTTCGTAAAAAACTGTGATAGATGTCAAAGGGTGGGCAACATATTGAAAAGGAATGAGATGCCACTACAAACAATCTTAGAAGTTGAGATTTTTTATGTATGGGGCTTATATTTTATGGGGCCATTCACTTCCTCATTCAATAATCAGTACATCTTGCTTGCGGTTGACTATGTATCAAAATGGGTTGAAGCCGTAGCACTCCCAACTAACGATACCAAAGTGGTTCTGAAATTATTTCACAAGAATATTTTTACAAGATTTGTCATGCCAAGAGCTATTATAAGTGATGAAGGTAGTCACTTCTGTAACAAATTATTTACAGCTTTCTTGGAAAAATATGGGGTGAACCATAAGGTGGTGACGACATATCATCCCCAAACAAGTGGGCAAGCTGAAGTTTCAAACATGGGGGTGAAGAGAATCTTAGAAAAGGTGGTAAACCCGAATAGAAAGGACTGGTCTCTTAGATTGAATGATGCATTATGGGCATACCGAACTGCGTACAAAACACCAATTAGTATGTCACCATATCAATTGGTCTACGAGAAAGCATGTCACCTGCCTATGGAATTACAACACAAAGCCTACTGGGCTATTCAGAAACTTAACTTCGATCAAGCAGCTATTGGTGAAAAGAGAATACTTCAGCTAAATGAGCTCGATGAATTCAGACTTCAAGCTTACAAGAACTCTAAGTTATACAAAGAAAAGGTCAAGAAATGGCACGACCAGAAAATCATGTAAAGAACGTTCGAATCGAGGCAATCAGTACTACTGTTCAACTCAAGGTTGAGGTTGTTGTTCGGTTTGTAATATTCATGAACGCAATCAAATTGCATAAATAAAGCGGAAGCGTGTAAAATCAGAGTTTAAAAATTTTACAAACCATATACCCGGATCACCCTTTATGCATAATTATTAATTAAACGAAAAGATAAAGAATAAAATCATACCCTTGAAGATCGAGCTTCCTCAGGTACAAGTTCACCTCTAAATCCTTTCGCGTTCAACTTGAATCCACCGGGGTTTTGTTCCTTCATTTGATCAACGTTAGCCACCCATATGTTTGGCCTCTAGAGGTGATCCACCAAGGAATAATAATGATTCAAGAAAAAGGGTGGTTGGCTAAACCCTAGTTTTTCTATCTCTATAGAAAGGGTGTACTCTCCAACAAATTGGAATTATGTCGTATGTTGTAAAAGTCAACAACCCCACCACCCATAATAAGACTCCTCTTATTTATAGATGTGGGCAACCCACCTTAACATTTAAGGAATTGGGATTTATTTAATTAATTAAATTCTTTTAATTAATTAAGCTCCCTAATCTTATTAGGGATAATTAATTAAACTCCTTTAACAAATTTTACTTCCTAATCCAATTAGGAATAAATGAGAGTACTTATATTAAATTAATTCCTAAACTCTTTTAGAAATTAAAATAATAATAATTGTAATAATATTAATAAGACCCTCTTATTAATTTATATTTAATATTTCTAAAATATTAAATAATAATATTAAGCTATTTAATTTATTCTATCACCATAGATTAAATTAAATATACTTAACATATTATTATGATTATGCCATTAACTTCTTAAATAATTATTCTTCCTTTTATGGTGTGACCCTTTAGGTTCTCCATATTAAACCGATTGTGAATAAATCAATTAGAACAATTCTAATCTTATTTAAATAAATAAATTAAACAATTAATTTATTTAAATAAATAATATTTATTCTACAATAAGGATAAGCCTCCCTAGCGATCAACAACTTTCCAGATAATATAGATTTCAACATTAATCATAAAAGAACCTTTGAGTAAATAGTTACCGTACAATTCAATCCTTCCACCATACAATGTCCCAATTAAATATAAGATATGGAATTACTGTCAAGTCTTATTTTATTTAATTATATGTATTTCGACTCTTAAATGCACAACTCCAAATAATGCAAATTAGAAACTCCTTTCTAATTTCATTACTACGCCAAAGGACTACTGGGTTGTCATTTATCAATCACATAGACATTTCTCTTCTTTATTAGAAGTGGTAGATTCTTTATTGATCATACATTATCTCCATGTACAACTTATTATACCCAAGCATACCCTTTGATATACCCTAAGGGTCTTAAGGAATAAGTCAAAGTATAACTCATCATACACAAGATACTATGATGATCTCAAGTCCAAGGATTACTTGTACTACTATCACTACAGAATTCCTATCGACAGCAAATAAAACTCCATTAGGTATTCCTTAGCGAGCCACGCTCAAAGTGAACTTATTCTCTAATAAGCAACTACATACTTGCTTTAGTGTTCCACACAAATGATCATGAGATCAATCATCCTCATCCAATGAGCAAGCAACGATGTACCAATCTATCCGGATTTACTAATCCCCAATTTAGTAATCCAACGATTGGGAACTATTTTAGTTTTAAGCTTTCTAAGAATTTAGATCTCATTAGAATAATCATCATCATTATTCTAAAAGCATTGCTTAAAACTATGGGTTTATCACATAAATAAAACATCATGTAGATAATTAAAAGCCTTTAATAAATTAATACCTTTTATTAATAAATGAATAAGATTGTTACAAAGTATATGCTTTATCATCAAACATGATCGGCTTGTGTGCATACTACTTTCAATCTCCCACTTGCACTAAAGCCAATCGTCATGGTATCTTATACTCTTCTTCTAAGTGACGATTATCCCGCCGTTGGATAAGCTTTAGTTAATGGATATGTAATGTTGTTCATGAGAGTCCACTATCTCTATAGTGATTTCCCATCTTCAATGATTCTAATAATCAAATGAAAGTGCCACAACACATGTTTAGATCCAAGATGAGACTTAGAACTATTCCTAGTTCGTAGAATGAACTTTTAATCCAAACAATCAACTTGCAGCTTTCATTTATAGCTATATACTTTGTCTTTATCACTAAACCAAAGAACTCTTTCATTGCTTGGAACCTTTCAATTCAACGCACCACTGCTCAAGGTAACCCTTTACCTTAAAGTGGAATTTCTGTCGTCTTGGTCTCATCTGAAAAACTTGAGTCCATTAAGCCCTCTAGTTTTAATTAAGACCCACCATGTATGCTCACATCCTTAGTGCTCTGCTAAGAACTTTAAGATGTTTTCACCGACTCACAAAGTGAACTTCTCCGAATATGACTGATCAACATCAGGTCTCGTATATTTCATTGCATACATGATAGTTACTCATGTAATCTCTCTTTTGGAGTCTTTGGGGACTATTAAGAGAGATACACTCCATAGCTCATCAACATGAGACAACTCTTGGAGTTTGCCATGCTAAACGACTTTAACATCAAATGAATATACGTTTCTTGGGTTAAGTTGAGCATCCTTTTAAATCTATCTATATAGATTTGCATCCCCAATTAAGATACTCTTCCCAAATCATTCGTGGAGGAATTTTTAGACAACTTTATCTTTACTGATTGTAGCATTGGTATGTAATTCCTCCGTATCCGTAGTATATCAACATATAATACTAGAAATTTCACGACGCCCCCACCGACCCTTTTGTCACACACTAGAACTCTTACCTCATCGTATGTAACTCGGATCATCATCTTCTATGATGCGTGCATTCTCATCATCATCATCCATGATGAATCCATACCTCCTAGGTATCTTCTTGGACTATTCCGCATTTATGATTCGGTTGTGGTATAATAGGTCTATCTACAGGTTCCTCTTATTTGACTTATAGTATTTTGTGGTTCTTGAACTCTTCAAGATCTATTATCCTCCCACTAGCCCCTTTTAATGATAAACACCTTTATCTTAGAAGGCAGCGTGTTTCGTAACAAACACCTTTTGCTAAGTAGGATTATAGAACATATACCCTAAACTTACTTTAGGATGTCCCACAAATCGACACTTATAAAATCTTGTCCCAAGCTTATCCTTTGAAACCTTTTCACATAAGTTGGACAACCCCTTATCTTAACATACTTAAGATTAGGAATCCTCCCTGTCCATAACTTTTATGGAGTCTTGGGGCCGGATTTTGAGGTTACCTTTTTCGTAGATATGCAGCCATTTCTAGGACATGATCCTAGAAGGATACTGGAATGTCGGTAAAATAATTATGGACCGCACCATGTCCAACAAGGTACGATTTTACCTTTCAAATACATCAATCAATTATTGCATATCAAGATGTGTCCATTATGAGAAAACCATTTGAGATGATCTAGAAACTTATTGAACAAGTATTTATTCCTTGATCTAATCAAAGAATCTTAATACATTGCCAATTCGTTTCACTTCTGAATTCTTTGAACCTTTCAAATAATTCACACTTGTATTTCAACAAATACATACATTCAACTCTTTGAATGATCATCTTCTTTTCTTATACTAATTTGTTCAATATGCAAAATTATTTTCATGTAAGTCAAGTATACAAAATTTATTATAATATTCCAGTTCTATACAAAACATTATTATTATAAATAGAACAACAATTGTTCTTAATTATAATACCAAAGATTTCATTGTCCAACAATAAAATGGAAATAATATTTTAACAAGAACCGAATACAATAACAACTTATCGACTTAATAGATTTGCCTCAGTAGGCATTGCTAAACTATAAGTTTCTATGGCTAATATGGCAACCTTTGTTACATTTCCCACATATAGATTACTTATATTTGTTTAGCTTTCTACTTCGCTTGGTCCTTCATAAATCTATATTTATGAGAACCAAAGTCCGTATCCAATACCCAAGTAGAACCTCGACTTAAAGAAAAATTTATTTTAAATCATGAACAAATTTGTATTTGTAACCTAAACTTCACTAAGCTTCTTTTGTTAGCCTCAAGAAGATGCTTCTTCTTTGCTTCTTTCCAAAGTGTTCAGGGCTTATTGCGGTGGAAGCAAATTCCTTTGCTATCCGTATCGCTTTTGTTCTTATTATCCTTTGTTTACGCCTTTCTATTTACCTTCTTTGAATCGTTCTTCTTTTCGTAAGATCCTTTGGCCCCTATCAAGAAGACATGGTCTTTCTTGGTTGGAAAGTGACTCTCATCATTTTTCAACATGTTAAGCAAATCAACGAAGGCGATATCTAGCTTGTTTATATGAAAAATTCACAACAATTGTGAAAGGAGTCCGGAGTGAGTGCAAGATCAAATCTTGGCTCAACTCTCCATCCATGACAAAACCATTGTCCTAATTGATCAATCAAATTGATAATGTTTAGGACTTTTGTCTGTACTATAGTGCCATTGGTCATTCTAGATCAGAAGAGCTCCTTAAATATCTGATATCTATCAATCCTACTTTCCTCACCATCAACTACTTGATGTGCAGGAATATAGTAGAAGCATCCATAGTTTCATCGTCGACGTCAAGCTCAGAATTTCATGGATGCGAGCATGATGCATCGAGCCAATCAGTGCATCATCTTGCCACTTTCTAAAAGTAGCAATGTCTTCCTCGAGGCATTGTCTCGCAACCATTGCGGGATAGGCGATATGATGACATAAGATAGCTTTTTAGCTATGAGAACTATTCTCAAATTTCTTAACCAATCCGCTTAATTGATTCGTTAATTTAGCATCTAATATGCTTCGCAGTGATAGTAATTTTAGACATTGTAAAATTCTCAGAAATGAATTTGTAATTAACAACATTTTAACATACATTCTTTTATTAATTACCAAAATAATTTAGGTCTTGTTTTAAATTGGTATCTCCCACTATTTTCTTCAAACTATATTACCTCACTTATATAGTTTGGCAAAATCTAATTAAAGATTTGCTAGTGAGAATAAGGATCCCATTTCAAATGTATATAGCCTTGTGGTGACACAAAACAAACTATATATAAATAAATAGGTAGACAACTTTTGTCAATTACATCAACTATGCAACTCCTTTTATTTTGCCTCTTAGATTATTTTGATCAAGTGGTGGCACATCCGAATCAAATTATCCAAGTTAAGTCCGACCTAGCACTCCATATATTCAAAAAGAAAATATCATCCTTGTGGTGACACAACAAAAAACAATATTGTTCAATTTTCTTTATAAGCATCAAATGTGATAAATTAACATCTTAAATACTTAATACTTGCCTTGTGGTGACACAACAAACTCATATTAAATATTTAATACTCTATTAATTTTATCATACTAGAAGGCGACGCTTCGATATTCCAAATATCTTTGAACGCTTTAGGACTTAATATAAAAATTGAGGGTTTGTTATTAATTTGTCTCATCTTGTTTAGCGCATGCACATATATATATAAAATACGCGTTATATTAATGAACATGCGAAGCATGTTTGCATAATATATAATATATATAGTATAAGCATGCACATATTGAATACTATATTCTACTCTTGATTGATTATGGACTTTTATTCTAGTTTGGTTCACTAGAGCCACCAAGTGAACCAAAAGGTCAAACCCTAGGGGTGCAAGAAATAATATTTAAATATAACTATTACATTTAAATCTGGCTCCATTACAAATGGGTCTTCAAGCGCTCCTTGCTCCTTGATCTCCAATTCTTCAAAAAATTCTAACTATTCCTATTACAAAACTATTTAAAATAAATAGAAACCTTGATCGCAATCGAGGGAAGTACATAGGAGGAGATAGAATTTACATTCGTAAAAAATTAGAGAAGACGAGGTACGCAGAATTCATTTAATAAAACCCTTACATTCATGCATCCAACTAAAATAAAATCCAATCAAATCGTCAATAGTCCATAATCAATTCCATTTATTATCATACACATCATCATATGCATCAATAAATAACATTCATCTTATGAATAATAAACATTTAATATATATATTGATATCATTTAATGGGCAAATTTAGTTAGTATAAAATCTAATTTTGAATCAAAATAAACTCCTTTATTTTAATCCAAATTTAAATCAAAATAAAACTATTTTATTTTAATTTATCCAATTTTGAATAAAATAAACTATTTTATTTTAATCAAAAAATAAACTCCTTTATTTTAATTAATTATGGAATCCAATTCCATGTAAAAAATCTTTAATTAAAATAAACTCTTTTATTTTAATTAATTATGGAATCCAATTCCATGTAAAAAAAATTTATTCAAGGAAACACGAATTCTTTTTCCTATTCACAAATAAACTCCTTTATTTTGAATAATATGAAATCTTATTTCATATTTAAATAAACTCCTTTATTTAAGGAAATTAGGATTCTTTTCCTATTTACAAATAAACTCTTTTATTTTGAATAATATGAAATCTTATTTCATATCTAAATAAACTCCTTTATTTAAGGAAAAATATAATCCAATTTCAACTCCAATTAGTTATCATGGAATCCAATTCCAACTCTAATTAGTTAGCATGAAATTTAATTTTAAAATTAAAATAAACCTTTTATTTTAAGATTAAAATAAACTTTTTTTATTTTAATAATAAAATAATAAGAATAATATATATATATATATATATATATATATATATATATATATATATATAATCGTATTAAGAATCCTTCCTATCCATTATCAAATAATCCGCTCCTTCCTTCCTTTATCGTAAAAAGGGTTATGACTAACTACCAAAGTCAAATCATACCCTGCATACATAATGTTACTCGATTCATCTAAATAGACATCGAGTCACCTCTTTGGGCCTCCAGCGCTCAATATATTTCTCGATGGGCCCAAGTTTCAATGGTGAGATCGGGCTTGGCGTTGAGGCCGACGCCGAGGATAGATGACGATTGTGAGGAAGCTAGTGACGTAGCAAGAAGCTCCAGCCCTCCAATTTCCTCGATCGCCTTGCCATTGTCTGCGTGTCCGTTCATGAAGTAACCGTTACGCGCTCCCGTGTGGCCGGGCTAATCCATCGGCTTGTTCAGCCTCCTCCATGACCTCCGAAAGCGAGATCGGTGCTCATCCGCGTCCAGAACATGCTGCATGGCGTGGCGAAGGGTTTCGCAGACGCCATTTTTAGAGAGAGAGAGAAAGAACCAAGGAGAAAAGTGATGAGAGGTTCGGTGTTGTATTGTTGGATCTCAAATGAAGAAAAAGCCCTTGATTTCCGTGCCCAGAGAAGAACAAGCAACATGTCCACCATTCACGTGATTTCCACGTTATTATATATATATATATTAATAACGTGATTCGTTTTTTTTTTAATAAATTTTATACAATAAAATTATGCCCAAATAAATTGTTCTAAACACATATCAATATACATATCAAATTTTGAACAATTAATAATTCACATAAAGGTTTGGCTTTGATACCACTGTTCGGTTTGTAATATTCATGAACGCAATCAAATTGCATAAATAAAGCGGAAGCGTGTAAAATCAGAGTTTAAAAATTTTACAAACCATATACCCGGATCACCCTTTATGCATAATTATTAATTAAACGAAAAGATAAAGAATAAAATCATACCCTTGAAGATCGAGCTTCCTCAGGTACAAGTTCACCTCCAAATCCTTTCGCGTTCAACTTGAATCAACCGGGGTTTTGTTCCTTCATTTGATCAACGTTAGCCACCCATATGTTTGGCCTCTAGAGGTGATCCACCAAGGAATAATAATGATTCAAGAAAAAGGGTGGTCGGCAAAACCCTAGTTTTTCTATCTCTATAGAAAGGGTGTACTCTCCAACAAATTGGAATTATGTCGTATGTTGTAAAAGTCAACAACCCCACCACCCATAATAAGACTCCTCTTATTTATAGATGTGGGCAACCCACCTTAACAATTAAAGAATTGGGATTTATTTAATTAATTAAATTCTTTTAATTAATTAAGCTCCCTAATCTTATTAGGGATAATTAATTAAACTCCTTTAACTAATTTTACTTCCTAATCCAATTAGGAATAAATGAGAGTACTTATATTAAATTAATTCCTAAACTCTTTTAGAAATTAAAATAATAATAATTGTAATAATATTAATAAGACCCTCTTATTAATTTATATTTAATATTTCTAAAATATTAAATAATAATATTAAGCTATTTAATTTATTCTATCACCATAGATTAAATTAAATATACTTAACATATTATTATTATTTATGCCATTAACTTCTTAAATAATTATTCTTCCTTTTATGGTGTGACCCTTTAGGTTCTCCATATTAAACCTATTGTGAATAAATCAATTAGAATAATTCTAATCTTATTTAAATAAATAAATTAAACAATTAATTTATTTAAATAAATAATATTTATTCTACAATAGGGATAAGCCTCCCTAATGATCAACGACTTTCCGTATAATATAGATTTCAACATTAATCATAAAAGAACCTTTCGAGTAAATAGTTACCGTATAATTCAATCCTTCCACCATACAATGTCCCAATTAAATATAAGACAAGGAATTACCACAAGTCTTATTTTATTTAATTATATGTATTTCGACTCTTAAATGCACAACTCCAAATAATGCAAATTAGAAACTCCTTTCTAATTTCATTCTCGCTTTGCCAAGGACTACTTTGGGTTGTCATTTATCGAATCACATAGGACATTTCTCTTTTATTAGAAGTGGTAGATTCTTTATCGATCATACATTATCTCCATGTACAACTTATTATACCCAAGCATACCCTTTGATATACCCTAAGGGTCTTAAGGAATAAGTCAAAGTATAACTCATCATACACAAGATACTATGATGATCTCAAGTCCAAGGATTACTTGTACTACTATCACTACAGATTCCTATCGACAGCAAATAAAACTCCATTAGGTATTCCTTAGAGAGCCACGCTCAAAGTGAACTTATTCTCTAATAAGCAACTACATACTTGCTTTAGTGTCTCCACACAAAATGATCATGAGATCAATCATCCTCATCCAATGAGCAAGTTAACAACGATGTATGTACAATCTATCCTGGATTTACTAATCCCCAATTTAGTAATCCAACGATTGGGAACTATTTTAGTTTTAAGCTTTCTAAGAATTTAGATCTAATTAGAATAATCATCATCATTATTCTAAAAGCATTGCTTAAAACTATGGGTTTATCATATATTATAAAACAGCATCATGTAGATAATTAAAAGCCTTTAATAAATTAATACCTTTTATTAATAAATGAATAAGATTGTTACAAAGTATATGCTTTATCATCAAACATGATTGGCTTGTGTGCATACTACTTTAGTTGTTCCCAGGGAAGCTAAAATCCAGGTGGTCGGGTCCATTTACCATTAAAAGAGTTTTCTCACATGGCACCGTTGAACTCTACAGTAGGAATCCATTGGAAATGTTCAAGGTCAACGGTCAAAAGCTAAAGCATTATTTGGGTGGAGATTCCAATACGCATGTAATCGCAATCACACTAGCTGATGTACCGTAAACAGGGAGTAGTCAGGCTGAATGACTTAAAATCAAGCGCTAATTGGGAGGCAACCTAATCGTACTTTTAGTTTTTGTATTTTTATTTCATGTTCATCAAAGTATAGTTTAGAATAATTAGTAATATAGAATAAGTTCATTAAATAATTAGTTAAGTTGCATTTCCTAGATAATCTTATCACCATGCTTAAAATTGCTTAATATCTACTCACAGTTATATTTGATGGTATTTAGGAACCTAACATAATCATGGATTGGAGTAGCAGGGAAGAAATAAGCAAAACAGAAGCCATTTATAGAACACTAGCCCGCCGGGGCGGGCCCCTATAAGCCCATTATGATCGTCAGGGCGAGGGTCTCCATATCTTGTTAACAGTGTGCATGCCCACTGAGGCGGGGTCTCTAAAGCCCAATACCCCCGTTGGGGTGGGGGTCTCAAGTCGATTAATCGTATACATGCCCACCGCTGGCGTCTTTTTTAAAACAAGATTTCCCCCAAGGGGGCCCTAAATATGAACCAACAAAAATTCAGAAGTTACATCTTGTTTGCCCACTACTACTACTTCCCCAACTGAAACCCCCACTCCCATATTTCTTCAATACACTCTCTACCCACGTTTTGGCAAAGTAACACCCATCATCCCACTACTTGCCCACTACTTCACCCCATAACCTTGCACCATCTATCATCTCTATAAATTCATTCACTCACAACACAATTTAACCACATACATTCAACTCAAACTCAAAAAGCTACGAATTAGGGTTATTCTTGGGGGAAGTTATACAACAATTGAGAGTGAGTAACTTGTCTTCTAATTCCTCACTTTTTATCACCATAGTTGACGCAAATTCATCAAGTTTGGGGGGAATATTGTTGTTAAAGCTTCTTGATTTCAATTCAATGGCGTCTAAACCCACATCAAAGAGGAAGCATGTAGAAAGTTACAGAACCACACCACCATCATAAACCTTCGACCAACACAAATTCATAAGTGCCGCCGCCGCCGACCGTTACGATTACATTGTGTCAAAAACACTTACACCGGAGCGGGGGTTGGCACCGAACCATGTCGACGGTGAAATGATGCAACAGATATATCAAAAAGGGTGGAATAAGTTCACGGAAGAACCCGAGGCTGCAGTTGTAAGTGTGGTTAAAGAATTTTATGCTAACGCCGAGGATAAGACCCCATTCAACGCTTTTGTGAGGGGAAGATTAGTTCATTTTAGTGCTAATGCCATCAACACATACTACTAGTTACGAGTGCCTAGACATTGCCAATATGCTCATTTACGTGATCATGATATGGATTATGAGGTTATTATGAAGGAAATGACAAAACCGGGTACCACATGGATCAAAGGTCATAAAGGAGGCACTGTTTTTCACAGCAAGGATCTCAGCAGGTATAGCAAGATATGGTATGCATTATTGTGTCTGAAATTGTTTCCCTCCACACACACGTCAGACATAACCAAGGAGAAGGCATTGCTATTGTATGCCATTGTACAAGATTTTATCATTGCCGTAGGGGATATAATAAGTTTTTTCAATCCGACGATGCTTACAAGGACCATTCTCCAGCGGATTGCCACACCCATCACTTATTTATGGGTTGTGTAGGCAAGCGGGAGTTAGATGGTCCAATGATGAGATCACCCAAATGCCGCTTCAGACATTAGATTCAAGAATAATTGCACGGTATGCGGTATGGCTCAAAGGCAAGTCACATCCTAGAGGATTAGGCTTTATATTTCCATCAGCTTTGGAGGATGAGGCTAACACTTTCGACAGCTCGGATGACGAAGAGTTCTAGGGGCGGCACCAATGGGAGAGCAAGGAACAGAGGCAACACCACATCCCGAGGCCATCTAGCCCTCAGTTCCTCAACTTTCAATGACAAGTGGATGAGTACAACAAAGAAGCACGAAGAGAGATGCGATGACTCGCAGCTAGGCAGGACCACATGTTTAAAGCCATGAATCTATCATTCACCTCATTGAACGCGATGCTCTAAAGCTTCAATCCTAATACACAATTCCCATACCAGCAGCCAGTCCCAATGCCAAGGTTTCCACCAAGTGACTCTGATGAAGAAGAACACACACCACCACCCCAGGCTTAAGTGATTACAAGGAAGTCCTCATATTTTTATTGCTATATCTATACAATGAGGGCCTTGTAATTTTCAAGTTTGGGGGATTTAGTTTCATGTTTGAATTTCATGTTTGTATATTTAATTTCATTAGTTAGGTTTGCATATGTTAGTTCATTGTTTAGTTTTAGGATTATTAAATGTAATCATGTAGTTTCATAGTAGCTTAGGATCGTAAATAGTTTTTATTTATTTTTGTTTTCATGTTATGTTTACCATACATATATATATATAATTTAGTTAAGTATTGTGTTATTTTGCATATGTCCAGTAGTTATTGTAGTTCATTTTATTTTGGCCAATGATGAGATTGGGATTAAGTTGATAAGTATGGTACTGATTATTAGAGCCTTGATATAGTTTCTGTTATGAATTGGATCTTGTGCTTGTTTGAAACTGGTATAAAAAGGATAGCACGTTAATAACACCTATGTCGACTGATTAGTTCAAATTGATACATAAGAAATTTCTAAAGGATAATGTTAGTTTAAATGACAGAATAGTGAGGATAGACAGTGAAGATGAAGAATTAGGCAAGAACCTAATTTTGGGGGAAAAAGTGGGATATATAAGCTTCTAAAAAAGTGAATAATTGAGTCTTGTGGTGGGTTGAGAAGAATCATGAAAAGCACTCCCCATAAACACAGGTGTGAGATGGAGCGTAAAACGCACTCATTATCTATCTACTAAAAAAAGAAGAAAGAAATAAAAGGAGAAGAAAGCATAAGTACCCTATTTGGACCCTTAATATTGGTAATTGTTTGATTTTAGTTTGATCTCGTCGATTTTTGAAATTCTTGAGTTTTAACTGTATGATGCCTTCAAAGAGATTTGTTATGTATTAAATTTGAAGTTGTATCAGTTAGCATGGATGTTAAGCACACACACACTATACCAGTAATAACAGTGTAAGATTTAATGATTAGTGAGGGATTATTGATAAGTTTTGATATAACCTATCGTCGTGTTTGCTTAATTTCTCTGAGGCCGAATAAATACTTTGATTCTATGATGATTGCTGGATGCGTAGGCATATAGGTTAGATGCATTATATATCATTGCATTGCATTGCATATTTTGTTAGTTTGTTTTATGCTCGTGGACTAGCATAGTTTAAGTTTGGGGGATTTTGATAAGTGGGTTTTATACCCACGAATCGGTTTCTAATTCAAGCTTAATCGGTGTTAATTCCTTGCTTTTAAGTTTGTTTTTACTTGTTCATTATTATTTTGTGTGTAGGTTTGGTGGTGTGACATTTGATCAAAAAGGGTGCAATTGTGGCAAAAACTTAGCAAGTTTGAAGCTTATGATGACCATCTAGCAGATACCATGCCCATCAGGGTGGGCCTTTTTATACCTTACACCCCCGTCGAGGCGGGGGGTCTTGAACTCAGAAGATAGAAGCCATGCCCGCCGGGGCGGGCTATTTTCAAAGTATCACCCCTGCCGGGGATGGGGTCCGAAGCAGACAGTGGTTTATTTGATTTTAAATACTGAGAGATTTACGTTTAAGTAATTGGAATGGCTTGGGACTCATATTAGTGTGGAATTTCAATCAGAATGCATCTCTTAGAGTTATATTTGACATCAAATAACAAGATTGTGGGACATCATAGAATAAGAAGGCAATTAACATAGAGAATACATATTTTTAGGGCAAGCATTGGAGTGAAGATAATTGAAGGATTTTCTTATCAATTGCAAATTGGGCTGAAGAAAAGGGTGGTTTTGGATTTATTCTTTTCTTTTAGTTTTCTATTTGTAATTGAAAGGATGATATCTTTAATTTATTCAGTGTTTATTTCATTTATGATGAACTAAATTACTTTTTAGGCTTATGATGGATCTTTAAGTGGAACAATGGTTATGTAATCTTTGATTTTTAGTTTAATAAGCTATTCCTTAGTTTATCTATATTAATTTATGCTTGAATTTATAAATTGCCTGATCAACAATTCTTTGTGGACTTGTATGGATTCGAGAGAGTAAGTACGAGTCTAGACTTAGTTAATATAACATGTGTTCTTGAATTTTGTGAATGATCAGAATCTTGATGAATGTTAGGGTAGAGATATGCTTAACATCGCATGTAATCGAATAGAGAACTTGAACTTAAACCCTCTTTGATGGTAATTCACATAGAGATATGGTGAGTTAGTTAATTAAGGTGTTTAACTTAATTCTATCTAATTTATGGATTTAAGTTAATATGGTGTTAGTGCATTGAGAGGTGGCTAATTCTACTTTAGTGTTCTTAATTAATAAACTGGGATAGTAAATTAAACTGAAATAAAGGATAATAATCAGAGTGAAGCTTAGGTTGACGTTGTAAGTCTAATTCTCCAATACTTGTTTAGAAATTAAGTTTTTTATATTTGTGATTATTTTGTGATCTTAGTATTTTTAATAATTTTAGTTTTTATAATTTTAATCATTAAATTGGATAGTTTTATAAAATTGGGATTAATAGGAAACTGGTAATTGTGAGGTTAAAATTCATACTAATTTCTTTGTGGGAACGATACTCTACTTACTATTATATTACTTGTTGACCACGTATACTTGCGTGTTGTGCGTAATTAGATTTTACCCAACATGAATCAACCAGAAGGGGGACCGATTAACCCATTGCAGGATTTTGTTAATTTATTAACAGCTGCCTTTAACAGAAATGGTGCAAATATACCTGTTAATCATGCGGTAGTACGTGCTACTATGTTTAAGGATTTTAAGAGTGTAGGTCCGCCAAAGTTCAAGGGAACCACGAACCCTATAGAAGCCCAAACTTGGGTAAAAGAGATTAAAAAGGCACTTGTAATTGTAAATGTCGAAGAGGGGCAGAAGACTTCTTTTGCCACCTACATAATGAAGGGAGAGGCTAACTTCTGGTGGGAGGCGAACCAGGCTAGGGTTGGAGTGGAGAATATAACGTGGACGTGGTTCAAGGAGATATTCTTTGAGAACTATTTCCCCACGAGTATGCAGGGTAGGATGGAGATGAGATTCTTAGAATTGAAACAAGGGGATATGACTGTTCTCCAATATGCTGCCAAGTTCAATGAACTGGTGAGATTTTCTCCACATCAGGTGGATACAGAGGTGAGGAAGGCGCAGAGATTCGAGTAGGGCTTGAAACCCTAACTCTATAGTTGGATATCAATGTTTCAAAGAAATTCCTTTGGAACCATTCTGGAGAAGGAAATAATTGCAGAGGGTGGTAGCGAGGCTTTAAGCCAATACCATAGAGAAAAGAAGAATAAGAGTAAGGTAGATGGGGGAATGAAAACTGAGGGAGCCAGCAGGAGTGGCAAAAGATAGAAGAAGAAGGTTTTTAACTCTGAGAATACCAGAGTGAAACTAAGAGATCCTAAGAAGAGGATGGAGGTGGTAAGAACTATGGGAAGACTCTTTTAGGAGTCTGTCTCAATGGTAAAGCGGTGTGTTACAACTGTGGATGTGACGCCCCCAAATCTGGGTTACATGACCACCGAGTTTGGTGCTCATAATCCACAATTTAAATAACATCTAACTACCCATTCATTGATGAATAACAATACACATCTCATTAACATATATTGTTAATACACTGTCCCAGGTTATCTAACTATACATTACAAACATACCACTTAGATATACAAAAAGGGTTTACAAATACAACATAATAATAATGTCGATTATAACTAATCCAGGAAAATGCCTTTGCCTTTGTTCTTCTCTGCCCCTCCGGCTTCTTCGTTCCTAGCTGAAATGTTTTATTTAGTAAGGGTGAGCAACAAATTTGCCCCACAAGTTAAGACATATAATGAATGTATAAGAATCAAGATTAACAGACTATCTATTTCGCTAGAATGACACCAAAGTTCGTAGAACTTTGAAATAGCTGAACCAAATCGTTAACCACTAACAAGTCTTCTCACATCCTATACAACACAATAATTCAATAATGAAAGAGTACAACGCTTTCAAGGTTCTACAATAATCAATTCAATAACAAGATGAAAATATTTTCCAGAGTTTATGCTAAGTGATCCAAATGGATCTCAAACTTCTCTTCTCGAGTAACTATCAAAGATTTACTTTGATATACCCAGGTGAATCAAATAACCATAAAGATTAAATCATACCCCCCAGCAAGTACTTAGAGCAGCCAACTCCTTGTACCCTATATTATGCATAATACTCAAAACGCGCGCAATGGCCGAATATATTACCAAAAGGTTCCCTTCTTATATAAAAAGGTTGTTCTTCTCAGTCTTATAATCAAAATTTGAATTATAACAACTAAATATGATGATTTTAATTTTTTCTCGCTTGTCTTCTCTTCTCGAACCTATCAGGTTTGCTTTATCGATTTAGCCAAAATAATTGGCATCGATCTATCAATAATAATTGAATTCTCTTCTCGAACCTATCAAGTTCCAACAAAAGTTTGTCTAGCCAGAATAATTAGCAAAGACATATCTCAATACGATTCAGCAATATAAAGTAATTATCTGTACTATTTGTAATCAATAATAGATTTTACGGATGTAAATATCAAACAACAATTATTCTCCAAGTACATTCTCAGAATAACTAATTCAATTTGAATTAATAAACATACACTAACTACGAATAATCAACAATAATTCTCAGACGTGGTCTAATCAACAATAATTAACCACCATAATATTTGAAAAGATATAACTCAAGGTTGAGTTAGGAAACTTGCCTGATTCGCTGACTACTGCTATGCAATTTAAGTTAACTTCTTTTGTAAGACCTATCATTAATAAAACTGGTCTTTCAATCAGCATAACATACTTTGTATCATAATAAAACTACTTTATCAATCAATTATCTAACACTTAATCACATAATTAAATATTAGATAAAACCTTACAGCATTAGTATTATTATCATCCTTTGATAATTCTTTAATCACTATATCATATACATTATGATTTAACACTCTAATCTTATATATTATAAGTTCTTCTTTAAACTCTAATAAGTCAAATATCAATCCAGCAACCCAGATTGAAATCCAGCAAACTGGATTCCAAATCTAGCAAACTGGATTCCAAATCGAGCAACCAGATGGCCAATCCAGCAAACCAAATTACAATTCAGCAAACTAGATTCCAAATCTAGCAACTAGATTGCAATCCAGCATGCTGGATTCAACATATTTTCAATTCAGTAAACTGCTTTTCAATCTAGCAAATTGTATTCATAAATTATTCAATCCAACAAGCTGGATTCCATATCCTTTTATCGAAAACACCAAATCAACTTATTATTTTTATATCCTTTGTCCAAACATATATACATATATTTCATACACAAAAAGTATTTTTCCATAATTTTCCAACTTCCTTTAGTATTTTTCAAAAATCATTTTTAGTTCGTAGATTAAGAAATTAGCCCTATCATGCTCAACTCCAGAAAAACCCATCTCTTGACACAATCTTATACATGTCAATGTGAGCCTTCTGTTTAAATTTTGTGGCCATCGGAGTTATAGAACTCCAGTTATAGCCGTTTTCGTCAGACAATCAAATATTTTGAAATAGTCATAACTTGGTCATTTTAAGTTGGAATGAGCTCATTTTTGGACAGAAGCTACTTAATACCATATATGTTAATGTCACGAAAGTTCTAGGCAGTAGCTATTTTGGAAAATCGAGTTTTTCGTACTTTGTTAAAAACAGTCCATACGGAAATTTATAACTCCTTTTTAGTGATTCCACTTGGAGATGTTAGAAAACTTATCATAGTATCCTCGAAAATGTTTCCAGAATTTTGGAATGTCAGAAAAATGACAAAACTACCCCTACCCTTGACTGTCCAAAAATAGTCTTCTTTACTCACTAGACACAAAACTGTTTTGGCTAAAACAGTCACTACAAATTGTGTACTCAATATTTTTGAGTGCTACCTCTTGGGTTTAGTAGTTAACTTACGTATCTAGCACCTCTCTTTGATGAATTGCAAAAAGAAGGTGTAGATCAAAAACGGTGAAAATCTAAAGTACATAGAAATTTTATGGTTTATAAACTAGAAAATCACTTTTTCTTTACTTTTGATTTCCAAACAAAATAACACCCAATATGGGTATATCTAAACATGAAACACTCATTAACAAATATATTCATGATTTTTAAGTTTAGAAACATAGTTTCAAGGTTTGATTTATAATAATCACAAATTACATAAATGAAAAGGGGTTTATACCTTTGTTCAAAATCTTCTCCTCCAAAAATATGAGATGGATCTTGGGTGCATGAAGATCAAATTTTTTTTCCTTCTCTTTAGGGCTGCCAAAATGGCCCCTCTATTCTCTCTCTCGCTATGGTTTTCTTAGCAAAATAGAAGAAATAAGATAAAAGAGAAATATGATTTAAGTGTTGGAAAAATCTGTAGAAATATTTGGTATATTTAATCATAATCTACCAACATATCTCTTCGCTTCTCTCACTCAATTACTAAGTGATTACTTGCAAGAATGTACAAAAATGTTGGTGAAATAAACAAGTGACACATAAGAGGAGTTGTTCACCTAATAAAGTAAGCAATCATCACATTCTTCCCCCTCCTTTTTCTTTCTCTAATGCCAGGCCAAGTGGCCTTTCTCTTACCCAAAATTGGTTTCTTTTTATGCTTTATTTGATTTACTAAATATCCAAAAAGTCCTCTCCCACTTGGGCTAAAAGTTGTGCCATTCTTTTAATTCTTTTGGGCTTTCAAATTTAGTTTCTTTGAGCCATAACAAATAACATATTCCAACACTTTTGATATTACCATTTCCTAATTATTTAATTAAGGTTTTTATTTTCTCAATAATAACTTAAATCCTTACTCATGAACATTTATTTTCTTAACCCAATTAAACTTGCTATAATTAGGTTATAAAATTAGTTAACTGAGATGTATAAAATAAATCTCTTAAAATTAGTATATATTTTATATACTAATATTCTCCAGTATCATAACCCTTAAGTTATTCAATTTTTCGTTCCTAATATATAATTAGGTTACCTTAGTTTCTTTTATTTGTTTATAATAAAAAATAAAAACAAACACATATTATTCATATGTATGTACTCACATATAACAATACACAAAACCATAAAAGCCTTTCACAATTTTTTTTAATCCATACCTTATTTCCAGTCTAGGTCTTTATTTAATCAATTAAATTTTTTTTAATCGTATAAATTCTTGGGTTGTCACATTCTTCCCCCTTATAAGGATTCCGCCCTCGGAATCACCACTTTCTTGTCTTCTACAATCGTGTAAAATTCTATCATCAATTCATTCTTATCAACACAATATTAATTTGTGTCTCTAATTTTAACCTGTGACTTGAATCTATCAAAGAAAATAATACACAACAATATCTATCCAATATTACTCGCGTAATTATATTATTAAGCAAAATTGTTACCTGTCGCCACCTCCTAGGTAGCCATTGCATCTTGCACCGTCATGTTAAATGTACGGGCCGTTGGTCTTCCTGGCTAAGTATGTCCTATAATCGCCAAGGTTCCACCATCGGGTCCCTTGTTGAGACTTCCCTTCTCCATATTCCTCTTTGGACAATTCTGAACCAGATGATCAGTTAATCCACAGGCATAACAACCTTGTATCTTCTTCGGACTGGGCAATTGGGAGACATGTGTCCCTCTTGACCACAGTTGTAACAAACTCCTTTCTTCTTCAGACAAATTCCTGCATGATTCTTCCCACAAGTTGCACAAGATTCACCTCCTTTTCTCTTCTCTTCTGTCTTGTTACCCGAATGGGTATTCTCGCTCCACTTTCTCTTGTTTGGATTACTACCACCACTGCTTCCTCCATCATTTGTCTTCTTCTTCTCTTGATGAAATTGAGATGCAGCTTCGTTCATTCCTTCAGCAATTATTGCTTTCTCTAACAATGCTGCAAACGTATTGATCTGCAATACAGCTACTTTGTTGAATATCCCTATCTCAAACCTTCTCGCTTTTCTCACCTCCGTGTCCCCCCGATGAGGTGCAAATCTCGCTAACTCGTTGAATTTAGCAGCGTATTCTAATATCGACATGTTCTCTTTCTTCAGTTCTAAAAACTTGACTTCCATCAGAGCTTGCATACTCGGTGAAAAATAGTTCTCAAAGAACAACTCCTTGAATCTTGTCCAAATCACTATCGCTGTACTAGCTCTAGTCTGATTAGTCTCCCACCAATAATTGGCTTCTCCCTTCATCAATTATGTTGCAAAAGTTGTCTTTTGCTCTTCCCTTCCTCTGGAAATAATGAATGCCTTCTCCATTTCTTTCACCCAAGTTTGGGCTTCAATCGGATCTGTAGTTCCTTCGAATTCAGGCGGTCCTACCGCTTTAAAATCTTTAAAGTTAGCCAATCTATCGGCTGGATGTTCTCTTGCTCCTACTGCTGGAGCTCTATTTCCCATAGCTTGGGCTATCATATTTGCAAAGTTTTACATCGGGTCTGGTTGACCTCCTTCATTATTCACTAACTACTCTTCTCATTGATTTTGATTCTGTCGTCTAGGCGACATTATCTGATTTAAATAAAAATCTTACATCAATTCTCTTTCTCTACATAAATTCTTATTAACAACACAATAAGAAGTTAACACAAAGTTCTCATATAATCACATATTTATTTAAATAGCATATAGTACATTTAGTACTTAACACATACAACTATCTCTATTTTTTTTAATAACTATCAGGATTAACAGCACAACTTTACACAAAAAGTTGCAATTCTTCAACTTTACACAACTATTCCCAGTTCGTCAAACTTACCACAATTAAGAGTTCAGAAACTTGCCACAATTATATGAGTTTATGAACTTATCCTAGTTAGACCATTGGCGTCCATTCACTGAGGGGTTCAAAAATTTCATATAATTATGAGTCACGAACTTACCATAAGTATGAGTTTTAAGAAATCGCAACTTAATCTTATATTCATATAGAAAATAAAGATTCATACAAACATATATATATTTACAAATGCTCACATATCATTCTTGATATTACAATCTTTAACATCTCACACTATATTACCAAAAGGTACTATCGCTTTATACTTAAGTTGTCTACCTTCCACTCCCTTCACCCATCTTCTTCTTGCTCGGACACTTGCTGAATCCATGATCCATTCTTCCACATGAAAAATACTTTCTCATATTTGGCTTATAAAAGTGTAGAGAAATATGTCCTTCCTGTTTGCAGTTGAAACACACGTTCTTCCACATCATACACTCTCCCAAGTGAGTCTTTGCACACTTGTCACATACTTGCTTCTTCTTCGGGTTTGAATTTTAAGAATTTTCATCACTTTCGTTGTCCCTCTTTCTCTTATTCTTACTCTTCTTCTGCTTGATTGTTCCCTCAGACGATCCACCACCTTCAGCCTTCATTCTTTCCACCTGCGCCTTCAAATCGTTTCGTTCTTCGGTCATCTCGCGTAACTGTCTTCCACAACTCCTCCAAGAGAAATAATTTACTCCAGAGTTCTTGAACTTCTGCAGATACTTGATCTTTCTCTCCAACTTTGGTCTTATTTTTTAACTCCACCTTAGCTTCTTCGTGTTAGGTTTGTAATATTCATAAACGCAATCAAATTGCACAAAATAAGCGAAAACGTGGAAAATCATAGTTTAAAAATTTTACAAACCATATACCTGGATCATCCTTTATGAATAATTATTAATTAAACGAAAAGATAAAGAATAAGAATCATACCTTTGAAGATTCGAGCTTCCTCGGGTACAAGTTCACCTCCAAATCCTTTCGCGTTCAACTTGAATCCACCGGGTTTGGTTCCTTCCTTTGATCAACGTTAGCCACCCAAAAGTTTGGCCTCTAGAGGTGATCCACCAAGGAAGAAGAAAGACTCAAGAAGATGTGTGTTTGGAAAAACCCTAGTTTTCTATCTATATAGAAAATGTGTACTCTCCCAACTATTGGAATTACGTATGTTGTGAAAAGGTCAACAACCCCTCGCACCCATAATAAGACTCCTCTTATAAATAGATGTGGGCAACTCTCCTTAACAATTAAGGAATTGGGTTTTATTTTATTTAATTAAATTCTTTTAATTAATTAAACTCCCAAACTTATTAGGAATAATTAATTAAACTCTTTTAATTAATTTGTCACCTAATCTTATTAGGATATATGAGTACTTTTATTAATTAATTCCCAAACTCCTTTAGGAATTAAATAATAATAATAGTAATAATAATAATAAGACTCCTCTTATTAATTTATATTTAATATTTCCAAAATATTAAATAATAAATATTAAGCTATTTAATTTATTCTATCACCATAGATTAAATTAAATATACTTAACTTATTATTATGATTATGCCATTAACTTCTTAAATAATTATTCTTCCTTTTATGGTGTGACCCTTTGGGTTCTCCATATTAAACCTATTTGAAATAAATCAATTAGAACAAATTCTAATCTTATTTAAATAAATAAATTAAACTATTAATTTATTTAAATAAATAATATTTATTCTACAATAGGGATAAGCCTCCCGAGCGATTAACGGCTTTGTAGATAATATAGATTTCAACATTAATCATAAAAGAACCTTTGAGTAAATAGTTATCGTACAATTCAATCCTTCCACCATACAATATCCCAATTAAATATAAGACATGGAATTACTGTCAAGTCTTATTTTATTTAATTATATGTATTTCGATCCTTAAATGCACAACACCAAATAATGCAAATTAGAAACTCATTTCTAATTTCATTCTGCCTTGGCCAAGGACTACTAAGTTGTCATTTATCGAATCACATAGGACATTTCTCTTCTTTTACTAGAAGTGGTAGATTCTTTATTGATCATACATTATCTCCATGTACAACTTATTATACCCAAGCATACCCTTTGATATACCCTAAGGGTCTTGAGGAATAAGTCAAAGTATAACTCATCATACACAAGATACTATGATGATCTCAAGGCCAAGGATCACGTGTAATACTATCACTACAGGAATTCCTATTGACAGGCAAGTAAAACTCCATTAGGTATTCCTTAGCGAGCCACGTTCAGTGAACTTATTCTCTAATAAGCAACTACATACTTGCTTTAGTGTCTCCACACAAATGATCATGAGATCAATCATCCTCATCCAATGAGAAAGCAACGTATGTACCAATCTATCCGGATTTACTAATCCCTAATTTAGTAATCCAGCGATTGGGAACTATTTTAGTTTTAAGCTTTCTAAGAATTTAGATCTCATTAGAATGATCATCATCATTATTCTAAAATCATTGCTTAAAACTATGGGTTTATCACATATTATAAAATAGCATCATGTAGATAATTAAAATAGCATCATGTAGATAAATTAATACTTTTTATTAATAAATGAATAAGATTGTTTACAAAGTATGTACTTTATCATCAAACATGATTGGCTTGTGTGCATACTACTTTCAATCTCCCACTTGCACTAAAGCCAATCGCCATGGTATCTCATACCCTTCTTCTCTAAGTGACGATTATCCTGTTGTTGGATAAGCTTCAGTAAATGGATATGTAATGTTGTTCTTGAGAGTCCACTATCTCTATAGTGATTTCCCATCTTTCAATGATTCTTTAATCAAATGAAAGTGCTGCAACACATGTTTAGATCCAAGATGAGACTTAGGAACTATTCCTAGTTGTTTAATGAACTTTTCATCCATACAATCAACTTGCATCTTCATTTATAGCTATATACTTTGTCTTTATCACTAAACTGGCAACTCTTTGCTATTTGAAACCCTTTACCTTAAAGTGGATTTTCTGTCGTCTTGGTCTATCTGAAAAACTTGAGTTTGTTAAGCTCTCTAGTTTTAATTTAGACCCACCATAAATTTTAATCACATCCTTAGTTCCGGTTAAGTACTTTAAGATGTTTTCAGCGACTCACGATGAACTTCTCGAAATATGATGATCATCATCGTCTCTCGTATATTTCATTGCATACATGATTGTCACTCATACGATCTCTCTTTTCAGGAGTTTGTGGGGACTATTAAGAGAGATACACTCCATGGCTCATCAACATGACACATCTCTTAGAGTTTGCCATGCTAAACGACTTTAGCATCAAATGAATATACGTTCCTTAGGTTAAGTCGAGCATCCTTTTGAATCTATCTATATAGATTTGTATCCCCAATTAAGATACTCTTCCCAAATCATTCATAGAGGAATGTTTAGACAACTTTATCTTTACTGATTGTAGCATTGGTATGTCGTTCCTTATCCATAGTATATCAACATATAATACTAGAAATGTCACGACGCTCCCACTAACCCTTTTGTACACACTAGGTTCATTCTTGTTTTTGATAAAATCAAACCTTTTTTGATTGTCTCATCAAAACGAATGTTCCATATTTGAGAAACTTGCTTCAATTCATTTCTCTGAGTGTCTACAACTCTTACCTCATCGTATGTAACTGGTTCATCATCTTCTATGACATGTACCTCATCATCATCATCCATGATGAATCCATACTTCCTGTGTATCTTCTTGATCGCTTTCTAGATTTACAATTCAGTTTGTGGTATAATAGAATTATCTCTACGAGTTCTTCTTATTTGACTTATAGTGTTTTGTGGTTCTTGAACTCTTCAAGATCTATTATCCTCCCACTAGCCCCTTCAATGATAAACACTTTTATCTTCAAAGCAAGCGTGTTTCACAACAAACACCTTTTGCTAAGTAGGATTATAGAACATATACCCTAAACTTAATTTAGGATGTCCCACAAATCTGTACTTATCAAAACTTGTCCCAAGCTTATCCTTTGAAACCTTTTTCACATAAGCTGGACAACCCCTTATCTTAACATACTTGAGATTAGAAATTCTCCCTGTCCATAACTTTTATTGAGTCTTGGGGCTGGATTTTGAGGTTACCCTTTTTGTAGATATGTAGCCATTTCTAGGACATGACCCTAGAGGGATACTGGAATGTCGGTAAAATCATTATGGACCGCACCATGTCCAACAAGGTACGATTTTTCCTTTCAAATACATCAATCAATTATTATGTATCAGGAGGCGTCCATTGTGAGAAAACCATTTGAGATGATCTAGAAACTCATTGCACAATTATTCCTTCCTTGATCCGATCAAAGAATCCTAATACTTTGCCAATTTGTTTCATTTCTGAATTCTTTGAACCTTTCAAATAATTCACAATTCTATTTTAGCAAATACACACATTCAACTCTTTGAATGATCATCTCCTTTTCTTATACTAGTTTGTTCAATTTGAAAAATAATTTTTCACGTAAGTCAAGTATACAAAATCCATTAAGTAATATTCTAGTTCTGTAAAAACATTATTATTATAAATAGAACAAAAATTGTTCTTAAATATAATACCAAATTTCATTGTCCAACAACAAAATGAAAATAATGTTTCTAATGAGAACTGGAATACAATAACAACTTATTAACTTAATAGACTTGCTCGTAGGCAATGCTAAACAATAAATTCCTATGGCTAATGTAGCAACCTTTACTTCATTTCCCACACATAGGATTACTTATATTTGTTTAGCTTTCTACTTCTGCTTGGTCCCTTCATAAATTTATATTTATGATAACCAAAGTCGGTATCCAATACCAAAGTAGAACCTTGACTTAAATTTTTTTTTTATTTTAAATCATGAACACATTTGTATTTATAACCGAAACTTCACTAAGCATCTTTGGTTAGCCTCTGCAAGATGCTTCTCGCAGTTTCTTTCTAGTGTCCAGGCTTATTGCAGTGGAAGCAAACTCCTTTGCAATCCGTATCAGTTTTGTTCTTATTATCCTTTGTTTTTGCCTTTCTATTTACCTTCTTTGAATCGTTCTTTTTTTCAGAAGATCCTTTGGCCCCTACCAGTAAGACATGGTCTTTCTTGGTTGGAAAGTGACTCTCAACATTTTTCAACATGTTAAGCATATCAGCGAGGCTGATATCTAGCTTGTTCATATGAAAAATTCACAACAATTGTGAAAGGAGTCCGGGAGTGAGTGCAAGATCAAATCTTGGCTCAACTCTTCATCCATGACAAAACCTGTTGTCCTAATTGATCAATCAAATTGATAAAGTTAAGAACATTTATCTATACTGTAAGACCCCAACTTTTATGAATAAAGATGAATTTTCTATAATTATCATTTTTGAATATTATGGAATGAATTTGATATAATGTTATAGTTGTGGGTAATAGTTATAAATTTTACAAAAATCACGCAAGTTGTTTTATAATATTCGATTGGTTGGGGAATATTCGCTTTAACGGGAATATTAAATGCGACTACACAATCATTAGTGGACTCCAAACGGAATTATTGTTTGATTGAGAAAACGACAAAAATATTTTATGAAAATAACGGCGAAAGTTTTACCGTTAATGTTGAAACACGGTGTTAAAAGTACGATGTACGCGTGATTGCATAGTAACACACGATTTTGATTATTGATGCTTACGTGAGAAGTCACTCGGTTTTGTTCAATTATTTCTATAGTAATTGTTGCATAGTATCTCACGTTATTTGATTCAATTATTATCGATATTTTATATATTATTAAATTAATAATTGAGACGACGAAGTTATTAATATTATTATTTGCAATATTAACGATGTCTAGAAGTTACGCGAGGGAGAGGTTTGGTCACCTAATTGCACGCATGATAGGGAGAAATCCTTATTGAAAGCCCCTCTTTCACGGGAACGACCTGAGTCGATTAATAGTGTGAATTATAATAATGATGATGAAGTTTTGTTTTATTAGTATTATTAATGTAATAAAATGTAAAAGCTTTTTATATAAAATAGAATACTTTTATAAAGTTATTCGTTTTATTAGACTATAAATAGAATATATTATATTTTATTATGCATATTGTTTACATAAAGTACTGCGATAGTAAAATCTTTTTTATATAAAAAATGTAATACTTTTATAAAGTTATTAGTTTTATTAGATTATAAATAAAATATATTATATTTTATTTAAAAATTTTGTTTTTTAGAATATTTTATAGTAAACCAATGACCGATGAATGCATTTAAAAGTAAATCAATGCTGACCGCTTCAGAATTAGTTACTATTCAGTCCATTCTCCTATAAATAGAAGCTCATTCTTTCATTATTTCCTACGAATTCACTGAAACTCTAAAGAGATAAATTATAGAGAGAAAGAAAAAAAGTATTCTGCTACTTCACTACTCCTATATCCAGTTTGCTCTAAGGTAAGGGGTATTATTTCTTTCGTATTCATGAAGAGAACTTCTGTTATTCCATTTTTTTATTCTGTTAGAATAACCTGTATACGCGGTCTACCCTATACTTGGTGAAATTCTTCTGTTATTCCATGCTTTATCATTATGTTGGAATAATTTGTCTATGCGAAGTACCGCATACATGGTAAAATTCTTCTGTTATACCATTCTTTATTATTTTGTTGGAACATTCTGTCTGTGCGTTACGTATGACCTGGTTCCGTTATTTATTATTCTGTTGCAACATCCTGCCTGTGCGTTTACGCATGACCTTGTTCCGTTGTTTATTATTCATTGGAATGTCCATGCGTGCGTTTTACGCACGACACAGTTCCATTATTTATTATTCTATTGGAATAACTCGTCTGCATGCGATCTATCGCATGCCTGGTGATTTCTTTTGTTATTCCATTCTATATTATACTCAGTTGGTTAAAGTTTTGGCTTTTATACTCCATGAAATTAGTGGAATATCCTTGATATTTGCGCTTCATCCCGTATCTTTTCATGGAAATATTCTTCTGAGCATTCTTGAGTTTGACCCCACAAAGCAGTATCATGTTGACAATTTGGACGTTATTGGTTCCTGGATAAATTAATTCTTGAACTTATTTTATTGAATTCTTATATCATTGTCATCATTCTCATGTTTATATTATGTTGAAAGTCATCATGGCTGAGTAGTGCATAGATGAACTTGGTATGATTATGACCAGGGATTATTCGGTATAATCATGAACGTAATGTTACAAATGATGTGGTAAAAGTCCTCATTGGCCCATAGTGCATTGATGGACAGTTGTTGGCATGATCATGACCATTGATGAATACACGAATATCCTTGGCCCGTAGTGCATGGATAATTTGTGGTTGTGATGTTAATGAATATCCTTGGCAGTGAGTGCGGGATGATGTGGTTTATTTATTAAGTTTGAGTCTCGTGATAAAAGTGATGAAAAACCTTTTTAAATCATAAAAGATAGTAGATTTTATTCTCTACTTGACTCTTTTAATGGATTGCTTGTTTCGCTGCAGTTAAACTTGATGTCTATTGTATTTTATCAATTTAACATTGTTGAAGGCTAATGATAATTTATTCTGCATTATCTTAGTCATAATATTTCTTACTGGGCTAGTTGAGCTCACCCTTTTACTTTCATTATTCTCTTCAGGAAATGAGAACGTAGCAGGTACTAGTCAGGGAACGGAGTGACGGTCCAGACGATAGCATTAGTAGTCCTCACTATTTTATGAAATAGTGTGTTAATAAATGTATTGAGGACTTATTTTGAGTTTTAATACTGTCTAGAAGACAATATTTGTATTAAAACTCACAGCTCATGTCGTATATTTAAGATTGAATTTGTATTACATTGTATATTTTTTGGCGACTTCGACTCAATAGGTGATGTATACCTATTTTGGGGCGTCCATGATTATATCAAAGCTTAGGGATATGATCCTGGCTAAGATGTGAGACAAGAACTAGGAGGGAGAGATCGGAATTCCTTCGCTAGTATGACCTACCTAAGTTTATTTGGTATTTAATTGGTCGGTCAGAGTATAGGGATAATATGTGATATATTAATTAACCCTTGTTTTGTGGAAGTATTTAAAAATGACATCCGAGAATGTTGAGAACATGAATGGAGCACAGGAGACCGTTGAGTCTCCACAGATCAATAATCAGGATAATGTGCATCAGGAAGGCGACAATACTCAAGCAAACAACAACACGGACCAAATGGTGAACGATGGAATGGTCAGAGGCTTTATGCAATTCATGCAACATCAGGCAAGAGTGGCTCCTGTCCAAAATGTAAGTGGAAACACTGGCATCTCTCGGACGGTCACCGCTAAGCAGTTCAAGGAACTGGGACCACCAAAGTTTTTTGGAGAGCCAAAACCACTTAAAGCGGAGACGTGGATAAAGCAGATCAACAAGATATTTGATGTCTTAGGATGCTCCGAGGAGCAAAAGGTTCCCTTTGCCACCTTCATGTTGTGGGCAGAGGCAGATTACTGGTGGGAATCTGTAAAGCGTACTCAACCTACCGCACTGAAGATGTCTTGGGAGAAGTTCCAAGAACTATTCAACAAAAAGTACTTTCCCGAAAGTATTCGTCACATGAAAGAGGTAGAGTTCATCAAGCTGGAGAAAAATAACATGACCGTGTCGCAGTACGAAGCCATGTTTGCCGAGTTATCCCGATTTGCATCTCATTTGGTTGATAATGAGGAGAGAATGACACAAATGTTTCTAAGAGGTTTGAAACCTGAGATACATCAATATCTTATCTCTCATAAACTGTGTTTGTATTCAGATGTTGTTAATAGGGCTCAGTTATTGGAGCGCGATATTGAGTCAACCCAACCAAAAGAGAGCAGCCGGCAAAATGATAATACCAGTGATAACAGTCATCGAAGCGGTGACAATAAGCGTGAAGGGAATCAACATGCCAAAAATGGTAACCACTTCAGTGGTAATCATGGCAAAAACAATAAGAATGGACATTTCAAGAAGAGGAGATTCAACAATGATGGAAAGACGTCAGCATCAGCACCTGTCGTTAAGGAAGGAGAACGACCACCTATCATATGCTTCAAATATGGAGGAGAGGGACACATCAATCCAAACTGCGCGATGCCATCCAAAGCATGTTATAATTATGGAAGAGAAGGTCACCTGGCCCGATTTTTTCGTGCACCAAAGACAAGTCCAGCTGGGATGGAGGCATCAAAGGCCATCCCAGACAAGACAAAACTGGTAGTTCAAGGGAGAGCGTTTGTCGTGAACTCCCAGAAAGTAGGGAACCCAAACGAGGTCATCACGGGTAAACTTATCATAAACTCTAGCGAAGTATATACCTTATTTGATACCGGTTCTACCCATTCTTTTATTTCTCCTACTTGTGTTCAACGTTTAAATTTGACTTCGGAGAAATTGGACTTTGACTTATCTGTTGAAACTCCATTGGGAGAACCTTCATTACATCCACTATTTATAAGTCTTGTTTGGTTCAAATCGGTACCCTCACATTACCTGTCGATCTTATTTCTTTGGAAATACTTGCATTTGATGTGATTCTAGGGATTTATTGGTTAACTACTCATCATGCAAAAATTGATTATTTTTATAAGGTTGTTAGCTTTCATATTCCTAACCAACCTATTATGCGAATTCAAGCAACCAAACCATTAAAATCAATAACTGTCATCTCAAGCCATAAAGATTTTTGTTTATTGAAAAACGGAAGTCAAGCTTTCTTAGCTCATGTCATGGATTTAAACAAAAATACGTCAGTTTTGAATGATATCTCTATTGTTAATAAATTTCCTGACGTATTCCTTGAAGAACTTCCTGGCCTACCCCCAGAGCGTGAAATTAAATTTTGTATCGACCTTGAACCCGGTACAAAACCTATTTCTAAAACCCCATATCGAATAGCTCCTATTGAACTTCAGGAGTTAAAGACCCAACTACAGGAATTATTAGACATCGATTTCATTCGTCCTAGTACGTCTCCTTGGGGTGCTCTTGTTCTATTTGTGAAGAAGAAAGATGGGAGTATATGACTTTATATTGGTTATCAGGAGTTGAATCATGTCACCATCAAAAATAGGTACCCATTGCCACGTATTGATGACCTATTTGACCAGTTGCAAGAAGCCAAATTATTTTCAAAGATTGATCTTCATTCCAGATATCACCAATTGAAGATTAGAACCGATAACATTCCAAAGACGGCTTTCAGAACTCAGTACGGGCATTATGAATTCCTAGTCATGTCCTTTGGATTAACTAATGCTCCTGCTGCCTTCATGGATATGATGAACCGAGTATTCAAGGAATATTTGGATCACTTTGTGGTCATCTTTATTGATGACATCCTTATTTATTCCAAAAGCCGTGAAGATCATGAGCAACACTTGAGACTGATACTCCAAAAGCTTCGTGAAAACAAGCTTTATGCCAAGTTGAAGAAATGTGAGTTTTGGCTTGAGGAAGTAGCATTCCTTGGGCACGTAGTATCAAGTCATATAATATCTGTTGACCCGACAAAGATTGAAACAATTAAAAGCTGGGAGCAACCTAAATTAGTGACCGAAGTACGTAGCTTTCTCGGTTTAGATGGTTATTATCAGAGATTCGTAGAAGGGTTTTCTCGAATCCCTACTCCATTAACTCAACTGACTCGAAAAGATATAAAATTCGGTTGGAGCGAGGAATGTGAGAAGAGTTTTCAAGAACTCAAGAGGAGACTCATTTCAGCACCTATTCTGACAATACCATCTGGCTTGGAGGGATTTATCATCTACAGTGATGCTTCGCGCAAAGGGTTAGGATGTATTCTCATGCAACATGGGAAAGTCATAGCCTATGCCTCACAACAACTCAAAGAATATGAGAGGAATTATCCCACTTATGATCTAGAGTTGGCAGCTGTTGTCTTCGCACTTAAAATTTGGAGGCATTACTTGTATGGGGAGAAAGTGGAGATCTTTACTTGATCATAAAAGCCTTAAATATTTTTTCACTCAAAAGAAACTCAACATGCAACAACGACATTGGCTTGAACTATTGAAAGATTATGATCATACAATCCAATACCATCCTGAAAAAGCGAACGTGGTAGCTGACGCATTGAGTAGAAGATCATATGCGGGTACGAGTGCGATATTGTCAACGCAAAGGCCCATTTTGTGTGACTTGCAAAGGATGAAGATAGAGATAAAGACTCCAGGGACCCACGTGATGATGGTGAATATATGAGTAGAACCGACTTTAATTGATAAAGTTAAGTTGCTCAAGCTACAGATCTGGAGCTGATGCGTATGAGGAAGAAAGTACAATAAGGTGCTATGTCGGAAGCAAGAATCGATAAAGAGGGAATACTTCGAGTTAACTCCAGACTTTGTGTTCCTAACGACTCTGATTTAAAGTATAAAATCATGATGGAGGCGCATAACACACCGTTTGCAATCCATCGTGGGAGTACTAAAA
Source organism: Panax quinquefolius (assembly GCA_020205615.1). Lineage (NCBI taxonomy): Eukaryota > Viridiplantae > Streptophyta > Magnoliopsida > Apiales > Araliaceae > Panax > Panax quinquefolius. The sequence goes on along the minus strand of JAINUW010000398.1, from coordinate 73,596 downwards.
TGTATCTTGATCTTCGTCATACATTTTTGTGGAGCAATATGAAGAGAGAGATAGCGTTGTTTATCTCAAGGTGTCTAACTTGTCAATGAGTCAAGGCGGAGCATCAAGTACCAAAAGGTCAATTGCAACCACTTGAAATTTCAGAATGGAAGTGGGACACATTACCATGGATTTCAAGCTTCGGTCTTCCCAAGGTTTCTCAAGGCATAGATGAAATTTGGGTCATTGTTGATAGATTGACCAAGTTTGCTCATTTCTTACCAATACGAGAAACTTATACACTTGAATGTCTTGCTCATATGTACATAAATGAGATTGTAAGATTGCATGGTATGCCAGTATCCATAGTTTCTGATCGAGATCCAAGATTCACTTCACAATTTTGGGTTAGTTTACAAAAAGCTATGGGCACAGATTTACGATTTAGTTCGGCATATCATCCTTATACGGACGAACAATCAGAGAGGACTATTCAAACTCTTGAAGATTTATTAAGACTCTGTGTCCTTGACTTCAAGGGAAGTTGGGACAAGTTCTTATCATTGGTGGAGTTTTCTTACAACAACAGTTATCAAACAAGTATTGGCATGGCTCCATTCAAGGCGTTGTATGGAAGAAAGTGTCATTCTCCAGTATGCTGGGATGAGGTGGGTGAAGCAACATTTTTGGGACCGGAGTTGGTACATATGACTACGGAAAATATTCAAACGATCCGACAACGTATAAAAACCTCACAAGACCGACAAAAGAGTTATGCTGATCTTCATCGAAAGGACGTGGAATTCGATATTGGAGATAATGTGTTATTACGTGTTGCTCCATGGAAAGGAGTTATGAGATTTGGAAAGAGAGGAAAGCTCAATCCTCGATTCATTGGCCCATTTTTATTCCTCGATCGAGTAGGGACTGTAGCCTATAGACTCGCTTTACCGCCAAGTATGTCTCGTGTTCATAACGTTTTTTATATATCCATGTTACGTAAATATGTGATAGACCCGAACCACATTATTGAGTTAGAACCGGATGAAATAGCTGAAGATTTAACGTATGAAGAGGTTTCTATTCAAATCTTGGATAAGAAGGAACATATTCTACCCTCCAAGGTTATACCTCAAGTCAAAGTTTTATGGAGGAACCACGATGTTGAGGAAATGACCTGGGAGTTAGAATCTAAAATGAAATCAAGGTATCCTTACCTCTTTGACATAACATGTACGTACCCTAATTTCGAGGGCGAAATTTCATAAGAAGGGGAGATTGTAAGACCCCAACTTTTATGAATAAAGATGAATTTTCTATAATTATTATTTTTGAATATTATGGAATGAATTTGATATAATGTTATAGTTATGGGTAATAGTTATAAATTTTGCAAAGTACGCAAGTTGTTTTATAATAATCGATTGGTCGGGGAATATTTGTTTTAACAGGAAATATTCGTACGACGGCACAATCATTGGTTGGACTCCACAACGGAATTATTGTCGGATTGAGAAAACGACAAAAAACATTTTATAAAAATAACGGCGAAAGTTTTATCGTTAACTGTTGAAACACCCGGTGTTAAATGTACAGTAATACGCGTGGTTGCATAGTAGCACACGGTTTTGATTATTGATGCTTACGTGAGAAGTCACTCAGTTTTGTTCAATTATTGCTATAGTAATTATTGCATAGTATCTCACGTTATTTGATTCAATTATTGTCGATATTTTATATATTATTAAATTAATAATTGAGACGACGAAGTTATTAATATTATTATTTACAATATTAACGATGTCTAGAAGTTCTGCCAAGGAGAGGTTTGGTCACCTAATTGCGCGCCAATAGGGAGAAATCTTTATTGGAAAGCCCCCTATTTCCTGGGAACGATCTAGTCGATTAATAGTGTGAATTATAATAATGATGATGAAGTTTTGTTTTATTAGTATTATTAATGTAATAAAACAGAAAAGCTTTTTATATAAAATAGAATACTTTTATAAAGTTATTCGTTTTATTAGACTATAAATAGAACATATTATATTTTATTATGCATAGTATTTGCATAGTGCCTGCATAGTGTTTGCATAGTAAAATCTTTTTATATAAAATAGAATACTTTTATAAAGTTATTCATTTTATTAGATTATAAATAGAATATATTATATTTTATTTAAAAGTTTTTGTTTGTTTAGAATATTTTATAGTAAACCAATCTGGACCGTCCATTTAAAAGTAAATAAATCTGGACCGTTCAGGAATTAGTTACTATTCAGTCCATTCTCCTATAAATAGAAGCTCATTCCTTCATTATTTCCTACAAATTCATTGAAACTCTAGAGAGAGAAACTATAGAGAGAAAGAAGAAAAGTATTCTGCTACTTCAATACTCCTATATCCAGTTTGTTCTAAGGTAAGGTGAATTATTTCTTTCGTATTCATGAAGAGAACTTCTATTATTCCATTTTTTTATTCTGTTGGAATAACTTGTATACGCGGTCCGCCCTATACTTGGTGAAATTCTTATGTTATTCCATACTTTATCATTATGTTGGAATAACCTGTCTATGCGAAGTACCGCATACATGGTGAAATTCTTCTATTATTCCATTATTTATTATTCTGTTGGAACATCATGCCTGTGCGTTACGCATGACCTAGTTCCATTATTTATTATTCTGTTGGAACATCGTGTCTGTGCATTTACGCATGACCTGGTTCCGTTGTTTATTATTATGTTGGAATATCCTGTCTGTGCGTTTACACATGACCTGGTTCCATTATTTATTATTCTATTGGAATAACCTGTCTGTGCGGTCTATCGCATGCCTGATGATTTCTTTTGTTATTCCATTCTTTATTATACTCAATTGGTTAAAGTTTTGGCTTTTATACTCCATGAAATTAGTGGAATATCCTTGATATTTGCGCTTCATCCCGTATCTTTTCATGAAAATATTCTTCTAAGCATTCTTGAGTTTTACCCCACAAAGCAGTATCATGTTGACAATTTGGACGTTATTGGTTCCTGGATAAATTAATTCTTGAACTTGTTTTATTGAATTCTTATATCATTGTCATCATTCTCATGTTTATATTATGTTGAAAGTCATCTGTGGCCTGTAGTGCATAGATGGACTTGGTATGATTATGACCAGGGATTATTCGGTATAATCATGACCGTAATGTTACAAATGATGTGGTAAAAGTCCTCATTGACCCGTAGTGCATTGATGGACAATTGTTGGCATGATCATGACCATTGATGAATACACGAATATCTTTGGCCCGTAGTGCATGGATAATTTGTGGTTGTGAAACTAATGAATATCTTTGGCCGTAGTGCAGGGATGATGTGGTTTATTTATTAAGTGGAGTCTCAGCGATAAAAGTGATGAAAAACCTTTTTAAATCATAAAGGATAGTAGATTTTATTCTCTACTTGACTCTTTTAATGAATTATTTGTTCCACTGCAGTTAAACTTGATGTCTATTGTATTTTATCAATTTAACATTGTTGAAGGCTAATGATAATTTATTCTTCATTATCGTAGTCATAATATTTCTTACCGGGCTAGTTGAGCTCACCCTTTTACTTTCATTGTTCTCTTCAAGAAATGAGAACGTGGCGAGGACTAGTTGGGGAGCGGAGTGACGCCCGTCAGAACGATAGCATTAGTAGTCCTCACTATTCTATGAAATAGTGTGTTAATAAATGTATTGAGGACTTATTTTGAGTTTTAATAATGTCTAGAAGACAATATTTGTATTAAAACTCACAGCTCATGTTGTATATTTAAGATTGTATTTGTATTTTGTACCATATTTTTGGCGACTCAGAATAGGTGATGTATACCTATTTTGGGGGCGTCACATGTACTGTAGTGTCATCGGTCATTCTAGATTGGAAGAGCTCCTTAGATATCTGATATCTATTAGTCCTACTTTTTTCACCATCAACTACTTGACGTGCAGGAGTATAGTAGGAGTATCCATAGTTTCAGGCTGACGCTGAAGCTTGTTACTCATAGATGCAAGCTTGATGCATTGAGCCAACTTGTGCATCATCTTGCCACTTTCTAAAAGTAGCAATCTCTTTTTCAGAGGCATTTTCTGCAACCATTGCAGGGATAGGCGTATTAAGGACATAAGATAGCTTTTCAGCCATGAGAACTATTCTCAATTTCCTTAACCAATCTGTTTAATTCGGTCCGGTTAAATAACATCTAATATGTTTCTCAGTGATAGTAATTTTAGACATTGTAAAATTTTGTAAATGAATTTGTAATTAACAATATTTTAGCATACATTCTTTTATTAATTAGCAAAATAAATTAGGTCTTGTTTTAAATTGGTATCTCCCACTATTTTCTTCAAACTATATTACCCTCAATATATATAGTTCGACAATATCTAATTAAAAATATGTTAGTGAGAATAAAGATCCCATTTCAAATGTAAATAGCCTTGTGGTGACACAACAAAATATATATAAATAAATAGGTAGACAACTCTTGTCAATTAGATCAACTATGCAACTCCTTGTATTTTGCCTCTTAGATCATAATGGTCAAGTGTGTGTACATCCGAACTAAAATAATTTAAGTTAAGTCCAACCTAGCACTCCATATATTCAAAAAAGAAAAATATTGTCCTTGTGGTGACACAACAAAAAAATATTGTTCAATTTTCTTTATAAGCATCAAATGTGATAAAATTAACATCTCAAAGAATTAAGATAAGCCTTGTGGTGACACAACAAAGTTATAATAATTAATTGATACTCTATTATTTTTATCATATTAGAAGGCGACGTTCGATATTCCAAATATCTTTGAACGCTTAGGACTTAATATAAAAATTTGGAGGATTTGTTATTAATTTGTCTCATCTTGTTTAGCGCGCATGTAGATATATATATATATATATATAAAATACGCGTCATATTAATTAACATGCAAAACATGTTTGCATAATATATAATATATATATTGTATAAGCATGCACATATAGAATACTATATTCTACCCGGATTGATTATGGAATTTTATTCTAGTTTGGTTTACTAGAACCACCAAGTGAACCAAAAAGGTCAAACCCTAGAGTTGCAAGAATTAATATTTAAATATAACTATTTTATTTAAACCCGGGCTCCATTACAAACGGGTCTTCAAGCGCTCCTTGTTCCTTGATCTCCAATTCTTCAAAATTAATTCTAACTATTCCTTTTACAAAACTATTTAAAATAAATAGAAATCTTGATCAGCCGTCAAGGGGAAGTACATAGGAGGGAGTTAGAATTTACATTAAGAAAAATTAGAGAAGACGAGGTACGCAGACCCCATTCAATAAAACCCATACATTCATGCATCCAACTAAAATAAAATTCAATCACATAGGTCAATAGTCCATAATCAATCCCATTTATTATTATACACATCACCATATGCATCAATAAATAACATTCATCTCATGAATAATAAACATTCAATATATATATTGATATCATTTAATGGGCAAATTTAGTTAGTATAAAATCTAATTTGAATCAAAATAAACTTCTTTATTTTAATCCAAATTCAAATCAAAATAAACTTCTTTTATTTTAATTTATCCTATTTTGAATAAAATAAACTATTTTATTTTAATCAAAATCTTTAATCAAAATAAAGTCTTTTATTTTAATTAATTATGGAATTCAATTCCAAGTAAAATAAAATAAATACTCCTTTATTAAAAGAAACACGAATTAAACTTTTCTATTCACAAATAAACTCTTTTATTTTGAATAATATGAAATCTTATTCCATATCTAAATAAACTCCTTTATTTAAGGAAATTAGGATTCTCTTTCTTATTCACAAATAAACTCTTTTATTTTGAATAATATGAAATCTTATTTCAAATCTAAATAAACTCTTTATTTAAGGAAACATGGAATCTAATTTCAACTTTAATTAGTTAGCATGAAATTCAATTTTAAAATTAAAATAAACTTTTAATTTTAATATTAAAATAAACTTTTTATTTTAATTATAAAATCATTAAAATATATATTATATATATAAATAATATATATATTACATTAATATATATATATATATATATATTATATATATATATATATATATATATAGTATAAAATGAGTAATCATAATCACGTTATCCTTGTAATGAAATATATTCAGTCCCACATTTACATGAATGTTCAAGAAATCCTTGTGTAAACTATTACATATATATATATATATATATATATATATATATATATATATATATATATATATTAACATCGTGATCAACATCAAGCATAAATTACGTGAACCTTTTCAAAAAAAAAAAAAGATTCATTATGATTATGCATCCACGTGAAAAAGAACACATCGTAACCGCAAAAAAAAAAAATAGTTCGCGATTATTATTATTATTATTTTTAATTTTATACAATAAAATTATGCCCAATTAAATTATTTTAAACACATATCAATAGACATATCAAATTAAAATAATTAATAATTCACGTAAAGGTTTGGCTCTGATGCCACTGTTAGGTTTGTAATATTCATGAACGCAATCAAATTGCACAAAAAAAAGCGAAAACGTGAAAAATCAGAGTTTAAAAATTTTACAAACCATATACCCGAATCATCCTTTATGCATAATTATTAATTAATTGAAAAGATAAAGAATAAGAATCATTTCTTTGAAGATTCGAGCTTCCTCAGGTACAAGTTAACCTCCAAATCCTTTCGCGTTCAACTTGAATCTACCGGGTTTGGTTCCTTCTTTTGATCAACGTTAGCCACCCAAATGTTTGGCCTCTAGAAGTGATCCACCAAGAAAAAAGAAAGATTCAAGAAGGTGTGTGTTTGGCAAAACCCTAATTTTCTATCTCTATAGAAAAGGTGTACTCTCCCAACTATTGAAATTACGTATGTTGTGAAAACGTCAACAACCCCTCACACCCATAATAAGACTCCTCTTATAAATAGATGTGAGCAACTCTCCTTAAAAATTAAGAAATTGGGATTTATTTTAATTAATTAAATTCTTTTAATTAATTAAGCTCCCAATCTTATTAGGAATAATTAATTAAACCCTTTTAATTAATTTGTCACCTAATCTTATTAGGATATATGAGAGTACTTTTATTAATTAATTCCCAAACTCCTTTAGGAATTAAATAATAATAATAGTAATAATAATAATAAGACTCCTCTTATTAATTTATATTTAATATTTCTAAAATATTAAATAATAAATATTAAGCTATTTAATTTATTCTATCACCATAGATTAAATTAAATATACTTAACTTATTATTACGATTATGTCATTAACTTCTTAAATAATTATTCTTCCTTTTATGGTGTGACCTTTTAGGTTCTCCATATTAAACCGGTTGTGAATAAATCAATTAGAACAATTCTAATTTTATATAAATAATTAAAATAAACTATTAATTTATTTAAATAAATAATATTTATTCTACAATAGGGATAAGCCTCCCTAGCGATCAACGACTTTCCAGATAATATAGATTTCAACATTAATCATAAAAGAACCTTTGAGTAAATAGTTACCGTACAATTTAATTCTTCCACCATACAATGTCCCAATTAAATATAAGACATGAAATTACTGTCAAGTCTTATTTTATTTAATTATTTAATTATATAATAATATATTTCGATCCTTAAATGCATAACACCAAATAATGCAAATTAGAAACTCCTTTCTAATTTTATTCTACCTTAGCCAAGGACTACTGAGTTGTCATTTATCGAATCACATAAGACATTTCTCTTCTTTTACTAGAAGTGGTAAATTCTTTATTGATCATAAATTATCTCCATGAACAACTTATTATATCCAAGCATACCCTTTGATATACCCTAAGGGTCTTAAAGAATAAGTCAAAGTATAACTCATCATACACAAGATACTATGATGATCTGAAGTCCAAGGATTACTTGTACTACTATCACTACAAGAATTCCTATTGACAGACAAGTAAAACTCCATTAGGTATTCCTGTAGTAAAACTTATATTCAATGTAAGTAAAACTCTATTAGGTATTCCTTAGCAAGCCACGTTCAGTAAACTTATTCTCTAATAAGCACCTACATACTTGCTTTAGTGTCTCCACACAAATGATCATGAGATCAATCATCCTCATCCAATGAGCAAGCAACGTATGTACCAATCTATCTGGATTTTCTAATCCCTAATTTTGTAATCCAACGATTGGGAACTATTTTAGTTTTAAGCTTTCTAAGAATTTAGATCTCATTAGATTGATCATCATCATTATTCTAAAAGCATTGCTTAAAACTATGGGTTTATCACATATTATAAAACAGCATCATGTAGATAATTAAAAGTCTTTAATAAATTAACACTTTTTATTAATAAATGAATAAGATTGTTTACAAAGTATATGCTTTATCATCAAACATGATTGGCTTGTGTGCATATTACTTTCACTTCGGACTCCGCCTCCTCATCTTCATTCAAATACATCTCAGGATAATCATCATGATCACTCCTCAGATTCACCATAGGTTCATCTTTTCCCACTTCTTCAATGACTAAGCTTTGCATTTGGCACCTCGACTCATCGCACCGATGCGATGGCAGCTAAATATCTCCATACTCATTTCATCTTCTCCTGACATCCTATAATTAGTTAAACAACTTGATTAGTACTTCACCAGTACAAACATAATACACACGATGTCCACACATCTCACTGTTGATACACTTTATCAATCTCTCATTTAGTACTCTAAATTAGTTTTCTCTATGTCTCGCTTATGGTTATAATCCTAGTGTTTTTCCCACCCCACTTAAGGTTTATAACCTACATCCTTGATACCAACTTGTGACGCCCCCAAATCCGGTTTACTTGACCCCCGAGTTTGGTGCTTACGATCCATAATTTAAATAACATCTAACTACCCATTCATTGATGAATAGCAATACACATCTCATTAACATATATTGTAAATACATTGTCCCAGGTTATCTAACCATTACATTACAAACATACCCCTTAGATATACAAAAAGGGTTTACACATACAACATAATAATAATGTTCATTATAACTAATCCAGCAAAATGCCTTTGCCTTTGTTCTTCTCTGCCCCTCCGGCTTCTTCGTTCCTAGCTGAAATGTTTTATTTAGCGAGGGTGAGCAACAAATTTGCCCCGCAAGTTAAGACATACAATGAATGTATAAGAATTAAGATTAATAGACTATCTATTTTGATAGAATGACACCAAAGTTCGAAGAACTTTGAAAAAGCTGAACCAAATCATTAATCACTAACAAGTCTTCTCACATCCTATGCAACATAATAATTCAATAATGAAAGAGTACAACGCTTTCAAGGTTTCTACAATATTCAATTGAATAACAAGATGGAAATATTTTCCAGAGTTTTTGCTGAGTGATCCAAATGGATCTCGAACATCTCTTTTCGAGTAACTATCAAAGATTTACTTTGATATACCCAAGTGTATCAGATAACCATAAAGATTTAAATCATACCCCCCAACAAGTACTTAGAGCGACCAACTCCTTATACCCTATATTATGTATAATACTCAAAACGCGGGCAATGGCCGAATATATGACCAAAAGTTTCCCTTCTTATATAAAAATGTTGTTATTCTCAATCTTATAATTAGAATTTGAATTATAACAACAAAATATGATGATTTCAATTTCTTCTCGATTCTCTTCTCTTCGCGAACCTATCAGGTTTGCTTTATCGTCCTAGCCAAAATAATTGGCATCGATCTATCAATAATAATTGAATTCTCTTCTCGAACCTATCAAGTTCCAACAAAAGTTCATCTAACCAGAACAAATAGCTAAGACATATCTCAATACGATTCAACAATAGACAGTAACTATCTGTACTATTTGTAATCAATAATAGCTTTTACGGATGTAAATATCCAACAACACTTATTCTCCAAGTATATTCTCAGAATCACTAATTCAATTTGAATTAATAAACATGCACTAACTACGAATAATCAACAATAATTCTCAGACGTGGTCTAATCAACAATAATTAACCACCATAATATTTGAAAAGATATAACTCAAGGTTGAGTTACGGAAACTTGCCTGATTCATTGACTACTGCTACATAATTTAAGTTAACTTCTTTTGTAAGACCTATCATTAATAAGGTTGGTCTTTCAATCACCATAACATACTTTGTATCATAATAAAACTACTTTATCAATCAATTATCTAACACTTAATCACATAATTAAATATTAGATAAAACCTTAAAACATTAGTATTATTATCATCCTTTGATAATTCTTTAATCACTATATCATATACATTATGATTAAACACTCTAATCTTATATATTATAAGTTATTCTTTAAACTCTAATAAGTTAAATATCAATCCAGCAACCCAGATTGAAATCCAGCAAGCAGATGGCCAATCCAACAAACCAAATTACAATCCAGCAAACTGGATTCCAAATCCAGCAACTAGATTGCAATCCAGCAAGTTGGATTCAACATATTTTCAATTCAGTAAACTGCTTTTCAATCCAGCAAACTGTATTCATAAATCATTCAATCCAGCAAGCTGGATTCCATATCCTTTTATCAAAAATACCAAATCAACTTATTATTTTTCTATCCTCTGTCCAAACATATATACATATATTTCATACACAAAAAGTATATTTCCATAATTTTCCAACTTCCTTTAATATTTTTCAAAAATTATTTTTAGTTTGTAGCTTAAGAAATTAGCCCTATCATGCTCAACTATAGAAATTCCCATCTCTTGACACAATCTTATACATGTTAATATGAGCCTTCCGTTTAAATTTTGTGGCCATCGGAGTTATAGAACTCCGGTTATAGCCGTTTTTGTCAGACAATCTAAAATTTTGAAATAATCATAACTTGGTTATTTTAAGTCAGAATGACCTCATTTTTGGACATGAGCTACTTAATACCATATATGTTCATGTCCCTAAAGTCCAAAGTTTATTTCACAATTTAAGTGGCTAAAACTGTCCCTGGAAAGTTCTGGGCAGTAGCTATTTTGGAAAATTGGGTTTTTTGTACTTTGTTAAAAACAATCCATACGGAAATATATAACTCCTTTTTTAGTGATTCTACTTGGAGATGTTAGAAAACTTATCATAGTATCCTCCCAAATATTTCCAAAATTTTTGAATGTCAGAAAAATGATGAAACTACCCCTACCCTTGACTGTCCAAAAATAGTCTTCTTTACTCACTAGACACGAAACTGTTTTGGCTAAAACAGTCACTACGGATTGTGTACTCAACATTTTTAAGTGCTATCACTTGGGTTTAGTAGTTGACTTACGTATCTAGCACCTCTCTTTGACGGATTATAAAAAGAAAGTGTAGATCAAAAACGATGAAAATCTAAAGTACATAGAAATTTTATGGTTTATAAACTAGAAAATCACTGTTTATTTACTTTTGATTTCCAAACAAAATAACACCCAATATGGGTATAACTAAATATGAAACACTCATTAAAAAGTATATTCATTATTTTTAAGTTTAGAAACATAGTTTCAAGGTTTGATTTACAATAATCACAAATTACATAAACAAAAAGTGGTTTATACCTTTGTTCAAAATCTTCTCCTCCAAAAATATGAGATGGATCTTGGGTGTATGAAGATCAAAATATCCTCTTCTCTTCTCTCTGGGGCTGCCAAAATGGCCCCTCTATTCTCTCTCTCTCTCTCTCTCTCTCTCTTTGGTTTTCTTAGCAAAATAGAAGAAATATGTTGAAAGAGAAATATGATTTAAGTGTTGAAAAAAATCTATAGATACATTTGGTATATTTAATCATAATCTACCAACATATCTCTTCTCTTCTCTCACTAAATTACTAAGTGATTGCTTGCAAGAATGTACAAAAATGTTGGTGAAATAAACAAGTGACACATAGGAGGAGTTGTTCACCTAATAAAGTAAGCAATTATCAAATCCTTCCCCCTCCTTTTTCCTTCTCTAATGCCTGGCCAAGTGGCCTTTCTCTTACCCAAAATTGGTTTTCTTTTATGCTTTATTTGATATACTAAATGTCCAAAAAGTCCTCTCCCACTTGGGCTAAAAGTTGGGCCATTCTTTTAATTCTATTGGGCTTTCAAATTGGGCCATAATAAATAACATATTCTAACACTTTAAATATTACCATTTCTTAATTATTTAATTAGGGTTTTCATTTTCTCAATTATAACTTAAATCCTTACTCATGCACATTTCTTTTTTTAACCCAATTAGACTTGCTATAATTAGGTTATAAAATTAATTAACTGAGATGTATAAAATAAATCTCTTAAAATTAGTATATATTTTATATACTAATATTCTCCTCAATATCATAACGCTTAAGTTATTCAATTTTTCATTCCTAATATATAATTAGGTTACCTTAGTTTCTTTTATTTGTTTATAATAAAAAAAATAAAAACAAGCACATATTATTCATATGCATTTACTCACATATAACAATACACAAAACCATAAAAGTCTTTCATAATTTTTTTTAAATCCATACTTTTTTTCCAGTCTAGGTCTTATTATTCAACCTTTATTTAATCAATTAAGATTTTATTAATCGTATAAATTCTCGGGTTGTCACAGTGGATAAGAAGGGCACATTTTGCTAAACTTTCCAAGTCCAAAAAAGAATCATGGATTCTTCGTGTGTGGGTCAACTGATCATATGGCATAGAATTGCGCAAAGAAGGGGATGGATGGTAATAATGGCACTAATAGTGGTAAGTTAGCTATTAGTGGTCCAGCTCAGTCGAGTAGGCCGATGGCCCACACCTTTAATATGACGGTCCAGGATACAGTTGCATCAGGAGATGTAGTTGTAAGTATTATCCCAATCAACGATATAAATGCTTATGTGTTGTTTGATTCGGGTGCTACTTGTTATTTTATAACATGTGATTTTGCTAGATGATTAGGATTACTTCCCGAAAGATTGTCAATACCTTTGAGTATTAAGGTAGCAAATGAAGAAATAATTCCTGTTGAACATATTCATAGGCGTTGTTGTGTAGAAATACGTTGTTATAAATTGTCGATAGATCTAATACCAATAAAAGTTGGGAGAATTAGATGTAATTCTCGGGATGGATTGGTTGTTCAACCATGGTGTAATTATAGATTGTCAAAAGAAATGTATAAACCTTTTAACTTTGAAACAGCCTAAGGTAGTGTTTTACAGTAGTAAGTCACCAGGACGTTCGTGTTATCTTACCATGACACAAATTAGGAAATTGCTGAGGAAGGGATGTGTGGGTTATTTGTGTCATGTTGTTAATACCTAGAGAGTGGGAGAAACAATGAAACAAATACCTATAGTAAAAGAATTCGTGGATGTATTTCTAAGAGAATTACCAGGTCTTCCACCAGATAAGGGGATCAAATTCGTAATAGATATTGTGCCAGAGCGGCACCAGTTTCAAAGGCACCATATCATATGGCACTAGTAGAAATGAAGGATATGATGATTCAACTACAGGAATTGTTGGATAGGAAATACATTCAACCGAGTATTTCACCGTGGGAAGCACCAGTACTATTTGTGAAGAAGAAGGATGGATCGTTGAGAATTTGTATCGACTACCGAGAATTGAACAAGCTAACGATAAAGAATAAATACCCATTGCCCATTGCCCAGGATCAATGATCTTTTTGATTAATGGAAAGGGACAAAGTATTTTTCTTAGATAAATTTGTGAATGGGGTATCATCGATTAAAAGTAAAAAGGAGGATATACCTCAAAGACATTCAGGACTCGTTACGGCCATTATGAGTTTCTGGTAATGTCATTTGGGTTGACGAATGCACCAGCTGCATTCATGGATATGATGAACAAAGTGTTCAAACAATATTTGGACAAGTTCATTATAGTGTTTATCGATGATATTCTATTCTATTCTAAGATGCCAGTAGATCACGCTGAACACCTAAGATTAGTGTTGGAGACACTAAGGAAGGAGAAATTATATGCGAAATTAACTAAGTGCGAATTTTGGCTAGAAATAGTGCAGTTTTTGGGGCACATTATTGACAGAGAAGGAATCTCAGTGGATCCAGCAAATGTGGAAGCAATGATTAATTGGGAACAACCGAAAACACTGATAGAGGTACGGAGTTTCCTAGCGTTAGTAGGATACTATCAAAGATTTATCCATAATTTTTCTAAGATAGCTACTCCGTTAACTAATTTGACAAAAAAGACAGTAAAGTATGTGTGGACTGAGAAGTGTGAAAATAGTTTTCAGGAACTAAAGAAAAAGTTAAGTGAAGCACCTGTATTATCTTTACCTGATGATACAGGGAATTTTGTAGTTTATAGCAATGCTTCGCATAGAGGACTAGGTTGCGTGCTCATGCAGCATGTCAAGGTCATTGCATACGCATCATGACATTTAAAAGATTATGAGAAAGTTTATCCTACTCATGATCTAGAATTGGCAGCGGTGGTATTTGCCTTAATGATTTGGAGGCATTAACTATATGGAGAAAAATCTGAGATATACACGGACCATAAAAGTAAAAAAAAAAATCTTCACACAAAAAGATTTAAATATGAGATAAAGAATATGGCTAGAGTTGATAAAGGATTACGATTGCGATATCCTGTAAAAGCGAATGTGGTAGCCGACGCCTTAAGTAGAAAGGGTCGGGAAAAGTTGTCTATGTTAACGACTCAAGCTGAGTTAATAACAGAGATGACTAAAATGGAGTTAGAGGTAAAATTATCGGGTAAAATAGATCAGAAATTACTTACAATGGAGACTCGACCTACCATTTTAGAGAGAGTCAAGGAGGTACAACTCAAAAATGATGGGTGTGACCAGATGAAGAAACGACTACCAGATGGAAAAAAGATAAAGTATAATCTTGATAATGAGGGATTATTAAGATTTGAAGGAAGAATTTGGGTTCCGAGTGAAACAGAATTGAATGAGGAAATACTACAAGAGGCTCAAAGTTCAAGGTACTCGATTCATCCTAGTAGTACTAAGATGTATCAAGACCTTTGACAGAATTTTTTGTAGCCAAACAAGAAGAAGGAGATAGCAGAATATGTAAGTAGGTGCATAACTTGTCAAAAAGATAAGGTCGAACATCAACGACCAAGTGGCTTATTACAGTCATTGGAAATTCTGGAATGGAAGTGGGATCACATCACAATGGATTTTTTGGTGGGACTTCCAATTACACAGGGAGGATACGATGCTATTTGGGTAATAGCAGACCGCTTAACGAAGTTGGCTCACTTTTTTCCAATAAGATTCAATTTTATTTTAGATCAGTTAGCTAAACTCTATGTTAAGGAAATCATTTCAAGACATGGGGTACCAGTTTTGATAGTGTCAAATCGTGATCTGAGAATTACATCAAATTTTTGGAGAAATATACAAGAACAAATGGGAACATAGTTGAAGTTAAGTACATCTTATCATCCATAGACAGATGGGCAGAGCGAAAGAACAATTTAGACGTTAAAAGATATGCTAAGATCTTGCGTCATAGATTTCTAGGGTATTTGGGATGATCATCTACCGCTAGTAGAGTTTGTGTATAACAACAGTTATCATGCAAGCATAGGCATGCCGCCTTATGAGGCGTTATATGGGAGGAAGTGTAGAACACCATTGTGTTAGGATGAGATAGAAGAACGCCAAATGCTAGGACCTAAAATGGTATAACAAATAACATATATAGTTAATTTGATAGGAATGCAACTGGTAGTAGTTCAAGATAGACAGAAAAAGTATACAGATCCTCATTGAATGAAAAGAGTGTTTGAAGTCGGCTCGTATGTGTTTCTAAATGTATTTCCTTGGAAAGGAAAGATACACTTTGGAAAGAAGGGAAAATTAAGTCCAAAGTTTATAGGACCTTTTGAGATATTAAAAAGGGTAGGAGAGGTAGCTTACACGGTAGCATTACCTCCAGAGTTAGAACGCCTACACAATGTGTTTCATGTATCTATGTTACATCCTTATAAGCCAGATTATAAGCACGTAATAGAATACGAGCCTATTCATGTTGAAAAGGACTTTACGTACGAAGAAATGCCTATTCAAATCATTGATAGAAAAGAACAAGTTCTAAGGAATAAAGTTATACCTTCGATGAAAGTAGTATGGAGAAACCACGATGCCGAAGAATCAATGTGCGAAATTGAAGAAAAGATGAAGAAGAATTACCCTCAGTTGTTTAACTAACGTATGTCGAGATTCTACGGACAGAATCCTTATAAGGGGAGGAAGAATGTAACAACCGAGAAAAAATGAATTATTATATAAATTAATTTTATTTGAATATATATTAAATAAAATTATATTATATGTTATTTATAACGAGTAAGCGTGATGAAGGTTAATCTATAACCTAAAAGAGAGATATAATAGTAATATTCTGACTAAGTGCTAGAAATAAAAGTTATTCATCCATTTATGTTCGAGAATCATTGATAAACTTCAGGGAAATACGCAATGATAGAATGTTAAGGAAAGATTGATTATCTAATAATAATTCAGTAACGACAAATGTAATTTTTTACCTGCGTACTTGAATTCGAGAATGTTAGGGAAAGTGAAGATTTGAATACGTATACTAAGGAAGTTATTATATGGGAAAGAATACGAGTTTAATACAAGGTATTATACAAGTATATACGAAAGATAATTCCATGTATAAAGTGAATGTTATATGGACTATTAGGATTTGAATGTGAATTTGGCAAGCCCAAGTGAAAGATGAGTGAGGCCCAAAGATAATTTAATTTAAGCCCAAGGTTAGGCCCGAATTGAAATAAACTTAAACCCTAACCAAGAACTGAACTCGTGGTACAAACTGTTGGGTCACCAGATGGGTAAAACCCATGGGGCAACCCATATGGGGCTCCCATGGTGAGTTATGGCCAGCTACTTGGTGGCCAAGAAAGAGGAGTGGCTTATTTTGCAAGTTTGGAATAGTAAGGAGGTTGGGTGACCTTTAGACCATTTTGTCCTCACCTTGCAAATTTTGTAAATAAAGAGCTTAGGTTGTCATTTGTTGTTTGTTCAATTCACCAACATCTAGAGCTATATTGAGAGAGAAGGAAAGCTATTTCAATTAATCAAAGAAGAAGAAGAAAGCTAGAACATCAAAAGGTAATGAAACTTTAACATTTAATCTTCATCTCATCAAGTGTAACTGTAAGACCCCAGCTTTTATAAATAAAGATGAATTTTTCTATAAATATTATTTTTGAATATTATGGAATAAATTTGATATAATGTTATAGTTGTGGGTAATATTTATAAATTTTGCAAAGTATGCAAGTTGTTATAAAATATTACGTTTGTCGGGGAATATTCTTTTGTTAGGGAATATTAGTACAACTACTCAATCATTGGTGGACCCCTAGCGAATTATTATTTGGATAGAAAAACGACAAAAATATTTTATAAAAATAACGGCGGAGGTGTTACCGTTAAAACAGTTAAACTACCCGGTGATAAAAGTACAGTAATACGCGTGGTTGCATAGTAGCACACGGTATTGATTATTGATGCTCACGTGAGAAGTCACTCAGCTATGCTCAATTATTGCTACAGTAATTGCTGCATCATATCTCTTATATTATTGATTCAATTATTGTCACAAGATTATCATACGTATAATATGTTATAGTATTAAATCAATAATTGAGACAACAAGTTATAAATGATTAATAATTGTTGAAAGATTAATTATGTGTTGATGAAAAAAAAATGATTTGTGGTAAGTTTGATTATTTTATGGGGGGCTCATATGTCATCATCTAAGAGTCTCTTCGTCAATAGTATTTACCTTCGTCGATATAGTAATTACCTTCAATCGATAGTAATTACCCTTGTGAATAGTATTTACCTTCACAATCGATAGTAATTATCCTTGTGAATAGTATTTACCTTCGTCGATAGTATTTACCTTCGTTAATAGTAATTACCTTTACCAGATCGTAGAACCACTTGTCGTTTCACATTACAAAAGCGCCAAACCACTTTTCTTTTCACATTATTAGTCGTCGAGCCACTTGCCTTTTCACACTAAGCGGTGCTAAGCTAGAAATCTTCTATAAATAGAGGCCTGGGGCTTCATTATTTTTCACAATTCATTCAAGCTATAGAGAGAAAGTATAGAGAGAATAAGAGAAAGAAGAAGAGTATTTTGTTACTACTGCTCTTTGTAGTATTCAATCTCCTACCAAATGTAACGGTGTTATTCTTTCTTATTCATGAAGAGAACTATTGTTATTCCATTGCTTATTATTACATTGGAATAACTTTTGTATCTGTTGTTTACCTATACTTGGTGACATTCTTCTATTATTACATTTGGAACATCCTCATGCTGTGTGTTTTACACCTGACTGGTTTAAATCTTTATTATTATTACATTGGAACATCACATGCATGTGTGTTTTACACGGACACTGGTTAAAATCTTTATTATTATTACATTGGAACATCACATGCATGTGTTTTACAGGACCTGGTTAAAATCTTTATTATTATTACATTGGAACATCACATGCATGTGTTTCTGGGACTTGGTTCCATTCTTTATTATTCTGTTGGAACATCCATGTACATGCATTTTACGTCGGACTGGTTACATTATTTATTATTACATTTGGAATAACTTTTTTGTGCGATCTATCGCATGCGTGGGTGATTTCTTTGTTATTCTATTCTTTATTATACCTAGTTCGTTAAAACTTTGACTTATATACTCCATGAAATTAGTGGAATATCCTTGATATTTGCGTTTCATCCATTATCTTTTCATGGAAATATTCTTACGATCATTCTTGAATTTTACTCTACAAAACAAGATTATCATGTTGATAATTTGGGCGTTAATAATTCTGGATAAAATAATTCTTGAACTTGTTTTATTGAATTCTTATATCATTGTCATCATCCTCATGTTTATATTATGTTGAAAGTCATACGTGGCACATAGTGCATAGATGGACTTAGTATGATTATGACTAGAGACTATTCGGTGTAATCATGGCCAGTAATGTTACAAATGATGTGATAAAAATCCTCGATGGTAGTAGTGCATTGGTGGACGAGATTGTTGGCATGATCATGACCATTAATGAATACACAAATATTCTTGGCCCGTAGTGCATGAATAATTGTGGTCGTGATACTAAAGAATATCCTTGGCCATAGTGCAGGGGTGATTCGATGATGTGGAATATTTATTAAAGCTGAGTCTCAATATAACAGTGATGAAAAACCTTTTAAAACCTAAAAGATAGTAGACTTTATTTTCTACTTGACTCTTTTAATGGATTGCTTATTCCATTGCAGTTAAACTGGTTGTCTATTGTATTTTATCAGTTTAACATTGTTGAAGACTATTGATAATTTATTCTGCATTATCTTAGTCATAATATTTCTTACTGGGCTAGTTGAGCTCACCCTTTCTTTCACTGTTCTCTTCAGGAAATGAGAATATAGCTGGGACGAGTCGGGAAGCAGTGATGGTCCTGAAGATAGCATTAGTAGTCCTCACTATTCTGTGAAATAGTGTGATAATATTGTAATGAGGACTTTTTTTTGAGTTTGTATAATATCTAGTACACGATATTTGTATTTAAACTCACAGTTTATGTCGTATTGTACACGACAGTTATGTTAATAAGTTGTATTTAAATTCTGTACCATGTAAGTGGCGACCCAAGATGGGTGATGTATACCTAATTTTGGGGGCGTCACAGTTGGTATCAGAGCTTAGGGATATGATCCCTGGCTAAGATGTGGGAATAGTACTAGGAGGGGTGAGACGGGGAATACCTTTGCTAGTATGACCTACCTAAGTTTATGTGCTATTTTATTAGTTGGTCAGAAGATAGGGATAATTTGTTACATGTCAATTAACCTTTTGTTTTGTGGCAGTATCTGAAAATGACATCTGAGAATGTTGAGAATAGCAATGGAGCGCAGGCGATCGTTGATTCACCACATATCAATAATCAGGATAATGTGCATCGTGAAGGCGACAATCCTCATGCAAACAACAACACCGACCAAATGATGAATGATCAAATGTTCGTGAGGCTTTATGCAATTTATGCAACAACGAAGTGAGCGCGACTCACGCCCAAAACGTGGGTGGAAACACGGAAAACTCTCGGCGGTCACCGCTAAACAATTCAAGGAGCCGGGACCACCGGAGTTTAAGGAGAGCCAAAACCACTTCAGCGGAAGCATGGATAAAGCAGATTACCAAGATATTTGATGTCTTGGGATGCTCCGAGGAGCAAAAGGTTCCTTTCTTGCCTTTTATGTTGTGCGGAGGCGATTCTTGGTGGGAATCGGTAAAAGCGTACTCAACTTCTTTGTCTTGAAGATATCTTGGGAGAAGTTCCAGGGAGTCGTTCAACGACAAATACTTTCCGAAAGTATTACCCACATGAAGGAGGTGGAGTTTATCAAGTTGGAACAAAACAATATGGCCGTGTCATGATACGAGGCAAAATTTGCGGAGTTATCACGGTTTCGTCCCACTTGGTGGATAATGAAGAGAGAATGGTGCGAATGTTTTTAAGAGGTTTGAAGCGGGAATACGTCGACATCTTATTTCTCATAAACCGTGTTTTGTATTCGGATGTTGTAAATAGGGCTCGATTAGTGGAGCGCGATAATGAGTCAACACAACTAAAAGAGAGCGTACGTCAAAAATTATAATACCAAATGAGAGTAGTCATCGAGCGGTGACAACAAGCTTGGAGGGAATCAACGGGCGGATATGGTAACCACTTGGTGGTAATCGAGGCCAAAATAATAAGAATGGACATTTCAAGAAACGGAGATTCAACAATGATGGAAAGACGTCGGACCAAAGACACCCGTTGTTAAGGAAGGAGAAAGACCACCTATCATATGCTTCAAATGCGGAGAGAGGACACATCGATCAAAGCTGCGTAATGCCATCCAAAGCATGTTATAATTGTGGAAGAGAAGGTCACTTAGCTCGATTTTGTCGTTTCTCAAGATAAATTCAAATGGCTAGGATGGAGGCACCAAAGGCCATCTCGGAAAATTCAAACCCAGGTAGTCTGAGGGAGGCGTTTGTTGTGACCTCCCAAAAGAGAGCAAGGAATCCGAATGAGGTCATCACGGGTAAGCTTATCATAAACTCAAATGAAGTCTATACTTTATTTGATACCGGTTCTACCCATTCTTTTATTTCTCCTACTTGCGCTCATCGATTAAATTTGACTCCGGAAAAATTAGACTTTGACTTATATGTGGAAACTCCGTTGGGAGAAACCTTCATTACATCCACTGTTTATAAGTCTTGTTTGGTTCAAATCGGTACCCTCACATTACCTGTCGATCTTATTTCATTAAAAATACTTGCATTTGACGTGATTCTAGGGATTGATTGGTTAACTACCTATCATGCAAAAATTGATTGTTTTCGTAAGGTTGTTAGCTTTCATATTCCTAATCAACCTATTATCTTAATTCAAACGACCAAACCATTAAAATCAATCACGGTCATCTCAAGCCATAAAGCTATTCGTTTATTGAAAAAGCGGATGTCAAGCTTTCTTAGCTCATATCACATTTAAACAAAATACGTCGGTTTTGAGCGATATTTCTATTGTTAATAAATTTCTGACATATTCCCAAGAAGAACATCCTGCTACCCCTAGGCGTGAAATTGAATTTTGTATCGACCTTGAACCCGGTACAAAACCTATTTCCAAAGCCCCATATCGAATGGCTCTATTGAACTTCGTGAGTTAAAGACCCAATGCGAGGAATTGTTAGACATTGGCTTTATTCGTCCTAGTACTTCTCCTTGGGGTGCTCCTGTTCTATTCGTGAAGAAGAAAGATGGGAGTATGTGACTTTGTATTGATTATCGGGAGTTGAATCATGTCACCATCAAAAATAGGTATCCATTGCCACGTATTGATGACCTGTTTGACCAGTTGCAAGGAGCCAAATTCTTTTCAAAGATTGATCTTCGTTCTGGATATCACCAATTGAAGATTAGAACCGCTGACATTCCAAAGACGGCTTTTCGAACTTTCGATGCGGGCATTATGAATTCCTAATCATGTCCTTTGGATTGACTAATGCTCCTATTTGCCTTCATGGATATGATGAACCCAGTATTCAAGGAATATTTAGATCACTTTGTGGTCGTCTTTATTGATGACATCCTTATTTATTCCAAAAGCCGTGTGAAGATCATGAAGCAACACTTGAGGTGACACTCCAAAAGCTTCGTGAATATAAGCTTTATGCCAAGTTAAAGAAATGTGAGTTACGGCTTGAAGAAGTAGCATTCCTTGGGCACGTGGTATCAAGTCATGGAATATCTGTTGACCCAAAGAAAGATTGAAGCTATTCAAAGTCGGGAACAACCTAAATCGATGGCCAGAAATCGTAGCTTTCTCGGTTTAAAATTGGTTATTATCGGAGATTCGTGGAAGGATTTTCTCGAATCGCTACTCCATTGACTTCAACTAACTTCGGAAAGATACAAAGTTCGGTTGGAGCGAAGAATGTGAGAAGAGTTTTCAAGAACTTCGAGGAGACTTATTTCAAAGACCTGTTACGACAATACCATCAGCTCGGAGGATTTGTCATCTACAAATGATGCTTCGGGCAAAGGGTTGGGATGTGTTCTTATGCAACATGGAAAAGTTATAGCCTATGCCTCATGACAACTCAAAGAATATGAGAGGAATTATCCTACTCATGATCTAGAGTTAGCATTTATTATCTTTTGCACTTAAAATTTGGAGGCATTACTTGTATGGAGAGAAAGTGGAGATCTTTACGGATCATAAAAGCCTCAAATATTTCTTCACTCAAAAGGAACTCAACATGCGATAACGACGTTGGCTTGAATCTGTTGAAAGATTATGATCATACCATCCAATACCATCCTGGAAAAGCGAGCGTGGTAGGCGACGCATTGAGTAGAAAATCATATGCAAGTCTGAGTGCGATATTGTCATGAAAAGGCCCATTTTGTGTGACTTGCAAAGGATGGAGATAGAGTTAAAGACTCGAGGGACGCATGTGATGATGACGGCCGACATACGAGTAGGCGAAATTTAATCAATAAAGTTAAAATTTGCTCAAGCTCTGCTACTGGACACGGTGATGCGTATGAGGAGGAAGAAAGTGCAAGAAGGTGCTATCTTGGAAGCAAGAATCGATGAAGAAGGAATACTTGAGTCAACTCCGGACTTTGTGTTCCTAACGACCGATTTAAAGTATAATATCATGATGGAGGCGCACAACACACCATTTGCAATCCATCTGGGAGTACCAAAATGTATCATGATATTCGTCGTACATTTTGGTGGAGCAATATGAAGAGAGAGATAACTTTTTTTATCTCAAGGTGTCTAACTTGTCAACGAGTTAAAGCGGAGCATCAAGTACCAAAAGGTCCATTGCAACCACTTGAAATTCCGTAATGGAAGTGGGAGCACATTACCATGGATTTCGTTCTGGGTCTTCCTAAGGTTTCTCAAGGCATTGATGCGTCTGGTCATTGTTGATAGATTGACCAAGTCCGCTCATTTCTTCCGACACGAGAAACTTATACACTTGAACGTCTTGCTGTCGTATGTATATAAACGAGATTGTAAGATCGCATGGTATCTGCAGTATCCATAGTTTCGATCGAGACCCAAGATTCACTTCACGATTTTGGGTTAGTTTGCAAAAAGCTATAAGCACGACTTATGATTTAGCTCTCGGCATATCATCCTCGAATGCGACGAGACGATCGGAGAGGACTATTTAAACTCTTGAAGATCTATTAAGACTCTGTGTCCTTGATTTCAAGGGAGTTGGGACAAGTTCTTACCATTGGTGGAGTTTTCCTATAACAACAGCTTATCAAGCAAGTATTGGCATGGCTCCATTCGAGCATTGTATGGAAGAAAGTGTCGTTTCCGGTATCTTTGGGATGAGGTGGGTGAAGCAACGTTGTTGGGACCCTGTTGAATACGTATGACTACGGAAAAAGATTCAAACGATCCGAAAACGTATAAAAACCTCACAAAATCGATAAAAGAGTTATGCTGATCTTCATCGAAAGGACGTTGAATTCGATATAGGAGATCATGTGTTGTTAAGAGTTGCTCCATGGAAAGGAGTTACAAGATTTGGAAAGAGAGGAAAACTTAATCCTCGATTCATCGGTCCATTTTTAATCCTCGATCGAGTAGGAACTGTGGCCTATAGACTCGCTTTTCTGCTTGAAATATGTCTCTCAAATGTTCATAACGTTTTTCACATATCTATGTTACGTAAATATGTGAAAGACCCGAACCATATTATTGAGTTAGAACCGGACGAAAATAGCGAAAGATTTGACGTATGAAGAGGTTCTGTTCAAATTTTCGATAAGAAGGAACATATTCTACGCTCGAGGTTATACCTCAAGTCAAAGTTTTGTGGAGGAACCACGATGTTGAGGAAATGACTTGGGAGTTAGAATCTCAAATGAAATCAAGGTATCCTTACCTCTTGACATACCAGTCGTATCGCACTAATTTCGAGGGCGAAATTTCATAAGAAGGGGAGGTTGTAAGACCCCAGCTTTTATAAATAAAGATGAATTTTTCTATAAATATTATTTTTGAATATTATGGAATAAATTTGATATAATGTTATAGTTGTGGGTAATATTTATAAATTTTGCAAAGTATGCAAGTTGTTATAAAATATTACGTTTGGTCGAGAATATTCTTTTTGTTAGGGAATATTAAATACAATGCACTCAATCATTGGTGGACCCCACAACAGAATTATTGTCGGATAGAGAAAACGACAAAAATATTTTATAAAAATAACGGCGGAGGTGTTACCGTTAAAACTGTTGAACTACCCGGTGGTAAAAGTACAGTAATACGCGTGGTTGCATAGTAGCACACGGTATTGATTATTGATGCTTACGTGAGAAGTCACTCAGCTATGCTCAATTATTACTTTCTGATAATTCTTTGCATCATATCTCTTATATTATTGATTCAATTATTGTCACAAAGATTATCATACATATAATATGTTATAGTATTAAATCAATAATTGAGGCGACAAGTTATAAATGATTAATAATTGTTGAAAGATTAATTATGTGTTGATGAAAAAAAATGATTTGTGGTAAGTTTGATTATTTTATGGGGGCTCATATGTCATCATCTAAGAGTCTCTTCAATCGATAGTATTTACCTTCAATCAATAGTAATTACCTTCGTCATAGTAATTACCCTTGTGAATAGTATTTACCTTCGTCAATAGTAATTACCTTCGCCAATCGATAGTAATTATCCTTGTGAATAGTATTTACCTTCGTCGATAGTATTTACCTTCGTTAATAGTAATTACCTTTACCGGGACGTAGAACCACTTGTCGTTTCACATTACAGAGCGTCAAACCACTTTTCTTTTCACATTATTAGTCGTCAAGCCACTTGCCTTTTCACACAGCGGTCTTTAAGCTAGAAATCTTCTATAAATAGAGGCCTAGGGCTTCATTATTTTCACGAATTCATTCAAGCTATAGAGAGAAAAGTATAGAGAGAATAAGAGAAAGAAGAAGAGTATTTTGTTACTACACTCTTGCGATATTCAATCTCCTACCAAATGTAAGGGGTGTTATTCTTTCTTATTAATGAAGAGAACTGTTGTTATTCCATTGCTTATTATTACATTGGAATAACTTTTGTATACACAGTTTACCCTATACTTGGTGACATTCTTCTATTATTACATTTGGAACATCACATGCATGTGTTTTACATCGGACTGGTTCCGCTTTATTATTATTACTGTTGGAACATCACATGCATGTGTTTTACACCGACACAGTTCTGCTTTATTATTATTACATTGGAACATCACATGCGTGTGTTTTACACCGGACTGGTTAAAATCTTTATTATTATTCTGGAACATCCTCATCTGCATGTGTTTCTGGGGACTGGTTCCATTCTTTATTATTCTGTTGGAACATCACATGCATGCGTTTCTGCCGGGACTGAATCCGTTATTTATTATTACATTGGAATAACTTTTGCTGTCTGGCCTATCGCATGCAAGGTGATTTCTTTTGTTATTCTATTCTTTATTATACCTAGTTCGTTAAAACTTTGACTTCTATACTCCATGAAATTAGTGGAATATCCTTGATATTTGCGTTTCATCCAGTATCTTTTCATGGAAATATTCTTCCGATCATTCTTGAATTTTACTCTACAAAACAAAGATCATCATGTTGATAATTTGGGCGTTAATAATTCTGGATAAAATAATTCTTGAACTTGTTTTATTGAATTCTTATATCATTGTCATCATCCTCATGTTTATATTATGTTGAAAGTCATCTGTGGCACATAGTGTGCATAGATGGACTTGGTATGATTATGACTAGAGACTATTCGGTGTAATCATGACCGTAATGTTACAAATGATGTGATAAAAATCCTCAGTGGCCGTAGTGCATTGGTGGACAATTGTTGGCATGATCATGACCATTAATGAATACACAAATATTCTTGGCCCGTAGTGCATGAATAATTGTGGTCGTGATACTAAAGAATATCCTTGGCCGTAGTGCAGGGGTGATTCGATGATGTGGAATATTTATTAAAGCTGAGTCTCAGCTATAACAGTGATGAAAAACCTTTTAAAACCTAAAAGATAGTAGACTTTATTTTCTACTTGACTCTTTTAATGGATTGCGTATTCCATCAAGCAGTTAAACTGGTTTGTCTATTGTATTTTATCGGTTTAACATTGTTGAAGACTATTGATAATTTATTACGCATTATCTTAGTCATAATATTTCTTCTTGGGCTAGTTGAGCTCACCCTTTCTTTCACTTTTTTCTTGAGAAATGAGAATATAAATTTGGGACGAGTCGGGAAGCGAGTGATGGTCCTGAAGATAGCATTAGTAGTCCTCACTATTACGTGAAATAGTGTGATAATATTGTAATGAGGACTTTTTTTTGAGTTTGTATAATATCTAGTAGATTTATATTTGTATTTAAACTCACGGTTTATGTCGTATTGTACCTGACGCTTATGTTAATAAGTTGTAGTTAAATTACATCTTAGTGTAAGTGGCGACCCAAGATGGGTGATGTATACCTAATTTTGGGGGCGTCACAGTAACCTTGATAGAGAAGTGATTATTGGAGGAGCATGTATCTTAAGAAGTAACAAGGATGGCTATGAGTGGACTTTAAACATTAATAACCATGTTATAAGTGGAATCATAATCAAATAAGTAAGAAATAATGAAGAAAACATGAATATTTAACACATGTTGTTGATGGACAAGTTTAAAACCATTGTATATAGGATTAGATGCCATATGGTTGGTTAGGATGATAGATGTATGAATAATAGAATGAATCCATTTTAAAACGAAGTAAAAATCTCAAGTAACGAAGTTATGGAAAAATTTATGAGATTAGACGACAATCATCGAAATCGTAAAATTCTCGGAATGATAGTCAAAAGTCGTCGTTTAACTCAGAAACCTTAGTTTTCGATGGCGTATCGTAGAACATTACATTTAAGAGTCGTGGACTCAAGAATGGTCGAAATCTGACTTAAAATAAAGAAACAAGCTATTAACGTTCAAAAACGTTTAACGAACGTGTAAAAGAAAATTTAATCAGTGAATTTAGTGTTAAAGGATTCAAAAACTTATTTTATCTGGATGAAAATGAAGTATGCAAGATATGTGAGATAATGAGTTTTGAACGAGCAAATTCTGACTTATAACGATTAAGTTACGAGCCAGAAATAATTTGAAATGAATAACTTAAAAAAATTTCAAAGGTTCAGGGCCGGCGCTGCAGCACCTCCCAAACCTATAAAAGTGGCGCCGCAGCGCCGTAACAGGAGGTCAGACACTAGAAAGTTGAGCTGCAGCACCGAAAATAACCTGAGAGTTGAGATTAAATTACAAATAAAATTCTGGATTGTTACACCGGGAATCCGAAACCCTAATTCAGAATTTGAAAACCCTAATTCGGGAAATTTAAAAGCTAAGTATAAAAGCTTAAGTGTTTAATTATATGGGATAAATGGGAAATGTTCAAATTGCCCTTCAAATTATAGGGGAAAAGACCAAAATACCCTTAGTGAGTGCAAAATGACCAAAATGCCCTTCCAAGAACAGAATCTAAGGATAGAAATTAATGATCAAAGTTTTAAAGGTATAAACCCTAAACTTGTAAATTATGTGATTTTATGTTATATGTTGTTATTTGTTAGTTAAAGTTATGTTATAGGATGTTATTGAGTGATCCAAGATATTATATCAAGGATCCATAACATCTAGATGCAAGAAAATCAAGTTTTCAAAACTGACTTAGAACCCTAAATCTATGGTCTGACAACCTAATGTCAGGGCTCATAGATCTTTTAGTGTTAATGATTTGTTCTGTTTTAAGTTATAGATTTGTAGTATGCCATGTGGACTGTAATCTGGAACTTGAATCATGGTCATACCGTGTCCAGATTACAAGTTATTAGTGGTCAAAGTCAGTTGACCGACCATGACCAAATTATTTTTGGAAAACCCAGAAACCCAGATTTGGTCTGACAACATTTTTCAAGCCTTTGATTTTACTACTGGTGAGGAGTGTGATGCCCCAAAATCCGGGTCTCTTCCAACCCGACAGATGGTGCTACACGGTACTACCATTCACACATACACTCAACTGAAAACTCTCAAAGGAACGAATATGTCTTCTATATATTCAAAATAATATTAACATTCCCCTAGGTTCTTTATAACCATTACATTGTTCTTGTCATAATATCAAATATATTACAATCATTCACCCTATACTATTACATAAGTATTCTATGGGTTTGTCTTCGCCTTGCCCTTATCCTTGCCGGAGCCTTCGGTCCGTTCGATCTTAGCTGTGTTCATATGGTTCAAACAAGAGTGAGCATGACTAGCTCAGCAAGTACAACAATTCTAATAAACCAACATAGGAATCGTATATCTTCAAGAATTGAACAATAGTTATGAAGTACTATCGATAATTCAAAATAGCACTTCTTTTCCTTCAAAACATTTTACAACAACAATATTTAGTAAAACATCAATTCTGGTCCAAGACCTTGAGCATTTCATAAGTTCTTTTGAAAAGGAAGTCCCGACACGAAGTTCGTAAGTCTGACATTTCTTACGAGCACGTCTAGGTGATCAGCCTATAGTACTCTATGTTGATTAACACTACATTCATTAAACGTGTATACGTTTAAGTTGTGGCAACCTCACGTACCTGTTTTTAAACGACAAAACATTTTAGCATACTCAGTCTTCGTTTGAAAACCACACCAATATAACTTGGTAAACATTAACCATGCTTGATAGTTACATAATATAAGCCTAGCCAAAAGAATTGGCTTTGATTTCATCATACAAGACTTCATGCATAAGTATACATGAATTACAAAGCTTGTCCAGACTACACTGGAACAAGGGTTAAAATACTTGCCTTCAACGTCTGCTACTGATTATAACACGTACACTTTAAGTCTCTAAGTCTCTACAATACATGATCACATAATGTACCACATTAGGTCATATATAATCAAGTATGAGTACATCTATATCTTACCCTTCTTCTCAATCTAAACATGACTTAGATTTGTTAGTACTGATTTTGGATTTTCGTTACGGTTTACATTGTCATTACGTTCATGTTTGACTGATTATCCTTATCCTTTAGGAAACATTATTAAGGTTTAACAATACCTTACAATGCTTCATTAAGTAATTAAATTTATTACTAATGAGCTACCATTCTTTCTATACTTGGAAACATTTTCTCTCTTTGAAACCTAGGGTTGGCCGCTTAACTATTTCCCTTCCCTCTCTCTGTCTTGGCCTTCTGTGCAGAGTTTGATACACAGCAACTTGACTCTCTGGCTGCGGCTTTCCACATTATTCT
Organism: Panax quinquefolius; assembly: GCA_020205615.1. Taxonomy (NCBI): domain Eukaryota; kingdom Viridiplantae; phylum Streptophyta; class Magnoliopsida; order Apiales; family Araliaceae; genus Panax; species Panax quinquefolius. Next base: position 43,521 of record JAINUW010000398.1, on the reverse strand, counting down.
CTCTCGGTCATGCGACCACGACACGACTCTGATGAGGGCATGTGCCTTGTATATAGCAATCTGCGTATACCAATACACCTTGGGTTGGCACCACGGCGCCAAATCTGTGCACCAGAAAAATTTTACAGACTATAAATTTTGCGAATTTCTCGGACGCATAACTTCTTCGTTATAAGTCCGAATTGGCTTGTTCAAGAGCCTACAGTTCACAAATTACATACCCTACGTGTTCATGAAATAATTTTATCTATTTGACTTCGTTTGTTAAAATTTCACCTATTAGTTCATTTTTAACGAAAATGGTAAACGTTCGTGAACGTTCAACGCTCGTTTCTTCGTTCTAAGTCAGAATTCGGTCATTTTTGAGTACACAACTCTATAATGCCAAATATGACTTGTCTCTTTTGAAACCAATGTTTATGAGTTCAAACACAAAATACGACTTCTATTCCAAAAATTTCACGAATTCGACGTTTATCGTCTAATCGTAAGAATTCCAGCAAAACCTTATTACTAATAATTTGCTCATTGTTCTAAATAGATTCTAACCATCATATGCACATTTTAAACCACTTATTTCCTCAACTTATTTTCAAACTAGGTTTTAACTTATTCTTCATAAGTTTATGACATAACAACTTATAAACTATAATTTCCATTCCTTATGACTTATTATGGATTTAAGTCCTTTACTCAATGTTTTCACATCCTATCCAACATACTAACTTGATATGACAAACACATTACAAGTTCATCATAAATTTATAACTTATTTAGATTCAAGTTACTTATTCATAACTTATTCGGCTTAAGTCCATTCATTACTCACTTCTTATATGTTAGTAGTATACATGTTCATTAATTACACTTCTCTTATCACCCTACTATGATAAAGCTGAAGGTATATTAGACAAGAGTCTTACCCTAGAAGAACTTGTACTTCTCTTCCTTGAAGATTTATCACAGGATGTTTGACTTATGTGAGCTTATTCTCTCTAACACTTAAGCACTTAACCTGATAGAAGTTGGATGAAATTTAATCAAGCGACAATTGAATTGTGAGCTTGCTATTTATAGAGCTCTCAAAGTTAGGGTATTATGGTCATTATAACCTCCCACCTCCTCAACTAACCTCCTTACTATTAATTGCTTTAGCCCTAAGTAAACTTGCTTATCACTTCTATTACTTGGCCACCACAAGACTTATCTTATACTTGGTCACCACTTAAAGTTCTTGCTTACCAAGTCTTACCCATATTCACCTTGGTTACTCCATGGATACTATTTAACCAATGGATCATGATATTGGGCTTGCTTCGATTAGTTTAGCTTATTTCTATTGGGCTTGCATTACTTTAGCTAGGATTTTTAATTATCAAACACTTGGGCTTGCACATCCAATTTCTATTGGACTTCTACCAATGTGCTAACAATCCTACAAGTCCATTCCATTTAATTAAAAACCTTGACATATATACTATACGTATAATTCTTGTATTCTAACTCGTATATTAATTCGTAACATACGTTATTCCATTCTTCATACATACTTGTATAATACTTCGTATCATACTTGCTTTCAATACCTCGTATAATACTTATGTATCATATAATCAATACATTCTATTCTTAATGCTAAATATTCATAACGTCCTCAAAATAAGTCCGCATGCGAAATATTGCGTTTTCTATACTTAGATTATTATTACATAATCCATCTCCCCTTGATATTATAACGTTACGTATTTCTCGGAAGTTCAAAAATAATTCCCGAGCAGAAAATCGATGAATAATGTTTTTCAGAAAATTTCTCGGAAAACTTTTATTTTCATTTTAGAAATTCAAACACCTTAATTCTCTCACGTAGTGAAAATACTACGACTTTCCGATGTTTCTATGTTATAGAACGACATTCATTTAATCAACACGTAATAATAATAAATAATATTATTTTATTCATTATTAAATTAATTTACAAAGGTTCGATTTTTTGGGGCGTTACAAGGAGTTTAGCCAAGTTGTCGTTTTGATGTTGTAGCCTGGCATGTAGACTACACATACATGTCATTAGATCACTTACATCTTTCATAGAATCAAAGTTATGAAGGGTAAAAGTATGGTTGACCATCTGTTTTGTTGCATTTCTGGAAAACCAAGATTTGTGAAGAACATGAGTTCTATCGACGTCAGAATTTTTTAGTGTCCTTTTTCGTTACTTGTTCTTTGGTGTTCTCATGTTAATATGAGATTTGTTTGAAAAAATAAGTGAAAAAGGTCCGACATGTATAATGTCGACGATTTGACTTTAAGAGTCGCCAGTTGGTGTATTTAACTGGTTACACCAACGCAATAAAAAGGTTTGCACATTGACCTAGTGATTTGACAACGCTAGGCAGATTGCGTGGGCTGAGATTCATTTTGGGTCCGGGAGCTTGATTATGCGGAGGGAATGTGTTAGGCACCCCTCGACATCCGTGTTACCATGGTGACCGTCACTTTTCAAAGAAATTGTTATATGAATGTATGTGTGTGTGTGTGTGGATCAATGAGTAATTATTTAAAAGTAGTGCGAGGCCTCATTCGCACCTATATACACAAGGTTTGAATTTTATAGAAATATTCAGTTTTAACCAAGATATAGCAATGGCATTTTATAAAAGAGGTTTTTCAAACCCTGTGCTCAATAGGAATTGAGACCTTTTCATACTTCCATTTTATTATTAAATGTTAGAACTTGTTTGCTTTTATTTTCGAGATCTGAAAGCATTCTAGAAAATAATAAACAATGATGTTAAACTCCTCGTGGGCATAATGACCATCCAAGAAAATTCGAGACACTTTATAAAATAATGTACAAGTCGCTTACAATTTGAAAAATGTCCATCATGGGAACAAGAATCTAGATTCGATGAAAGCGAACACCTGTGATCACGTGATATTGCAATTTGTGTGGAAAGCGATGGCGATTATATATATATAAAAGCTGTATATATATATATACACATGATCAACCGCCACGAAGTAAACTCCAAAGGACAAAATATAAATAAAGTTGTAAAAGGCCACGAAGTAAACTCGGGCTGACATAAATATATATATATATATATATATATATATATATATATATATATATATATAAAAGCGAAGCGACTTGGATGTGAATCTAGGCTCATCGGATATGTCCGACGGCAATTATATATGTATATATATAAAATTGATTAAGCGCACCGGATATAAAATTCAGGCTCATCAAATATGTCTGACAACAATTATATATATATATATATATATATATATATTTATATATATAAAAGCAATTAAACGCACTGGATATAAAATCCAGGCTCATCAGATTGAGTCTGACCACAGTTCATATATATAAGTATATATATATATATATATATATATATAAAAGCAATTAAACGCTCCAAACCGAAGTCTAGGCTCAATCGAGGTATAACTCGATAATGTTAGTCCATATATGAAATATATACATATATATAAGTATATATATACAGACATAAATGAAAACCACGGACCGAAGTTCGGGCAAACACACTCATACGACTCTCAACGTGTACAACAGTGTGTGCTAATATGAGAATAATGCTTTATAGAATATAAGAAGGCTTATAGTGGGCTGCTAAAGTAGACTTCTATTGACTTTAAATGGATAAACACTCAGCTCCCGCCGGATAAAAGATAGCTATATGTGAGGTAACTAGTGTTTAGAAGTGAGGAAACACTCAAAAGATGTGTATGCAGAGTAAAATGGACAGGGCTTTCTCACCTTTTCCTCCATCTTCTTCTCAAATGGCTGACCCCAAGGCTTATATATATAGACGGATGGCCGTAGGTACACCTGCGGCAGCTGCAGCTGTACCTGCGGCTGGTCGTGATGCATCCGAGCCTCATGGGTCCCATCGTCACGTAGTACGTGCACTCATGCACTGTAATGTCCACTCAAACTTGCAGAACTTCAATCTGAGCATCCGAACGAGGTATATCTGACCTTCTTCGGACCACATGTATCGAGAGTTACGCAATGACATGGATTAGAGGTTGTACGAAGTCAGGAAGAGGGGTCTATGCCCATGGTCTTCAAGCTTCAAATTCTATCCAAAGTACTATCGCACGTAATAGTCACTCAAGATTGTCAATCCTCGGTTCTTGTGGAACATTATTGGATGTATGTATGTATGAAGTGTTGAGACGACGTGCCATTGTCGAAGGAACAAGATGACATTTGACTCATCGCCGGGGTTATAGCTGGTTTGAGTTGAAAGTAGACGTTTCTCAGGGTTACAGCTGAGATTGGACTACTTGTTGGTATGCCGCGATATCATCTTATTGAGATGGTAAGATGACGTTGTGACTTCTCACCGGGGTTATCACCAGTTTTAAGCGAAAAGCAGATGTTACTCAGGGTTGCATTTGAGATTGGACTTGCTGCTTGTTTGTATGTCTCAACGTCATCATGGATATTCACAATACTGCGTTATTATCTCGAGATCGAGGTGTGTGTGCCTTGACGGGATATACGTGGTTGAAGCTAATTGCATATGTTTGAAACAAGCATTTAAAGGGTTATCATGGGAACTACAATGGCATCTCTCTGGCTATCACCAAGGATGGGGTTACTACTCGATGTTATCTCTGGGACTGGGCCGAGCATCATCGCGGTGTTATCGTAGAGAACAGCTATCTCTCTCCGTGTTGTTGCGGATTTTTTTATATGTATATCTAGGGGTTATCTCCGAGATTGGAAATAACATTCCCGGTGTGTGTTCCGGGTTTGAGATGATGTTCCCGGTTTGTGTTCGGGGTTGGAGCTGAACTTCCAGTAGTATCTGGAATGGATGTAAGCTGTCTTTTAGGGTTATCTCCAAAAGACGAATCTACCCTCCTGCAATGTTAGTAATAGGAGCACATAAAATTTCAAGTGTCTACAGATGCCCCTCTTTATCATATTCGTGCAATGCAAGGCATGGATAGGATAAAGAATACTAGACACTTAAAATGAAAACAAGATAAACATGATGTTATATGTAGCAACATGATGCAAATGCATGTAGAATGCATGAATGATTGTCCGGTAATCCTGTTGGGATGACAATTAGTGATGGCTTGGACATGCGATCCAAGTCTCCAAGGATGTTGACGTTGGGGCTATCACCAAAGTCTTGAATCCTAGACACTGGCTTATATTCCATAGAGGTACCTCTTGTGTGTAAGAGATATGTCGGGATAAAGTTTTGTCTGTTTGAGGATGTGTATAACATATTCCCTTATTCTGTCGGAGTTACTGCCAAAAGTTTGTTGTTATCAGGGTTGCCTGATCTTCGCTGATGTGTGTATCACTGGATAAATCCATGCTAGATGCATTATCAAGGCTGCTTGACCTTTATTGATTTATGTGTCAATGGTAGCATTGCGTTGTGAGCCCCGCCGGGGAAGGTTGCTTTGATGGGTTTACTTGCCATCGGCTAACATGACGTCAAGGCTGCTTGACCTTCATTGATGTGTATATCAATGGTTGCATTGCGTTGTAACCCCCGCCGGGGATACAAAGATGCTTGAAAGATGTGCATTGTGACCCCCACCAGGGATATTTCATCAGTTGATAACTTCGGTGTTGTAACCCCCACCGAGGAGGTTTGATATATCGCGGTTTTGCATTGTAACCCCCGCCGAGGAGGTTTTAGGGTTGTGACCCTGCAAATGACAACATCGGACCTTTATGGGGTATTGCCGAGCAAGATCTGTGAAAGCTAAGCTCATTGGTTTAGTATACTCTGCATTCAGGTGAATACCTTTGAGACGACGGGAGTTTAACTCTGACCGACGAGAAACCAGGATTTCAGGCTATTCCGCTCAATCACGTAGCACTTTTATTCCTGATTTGGCCTTTTTAGCTTTTGAGACCTCCTTTTTAACTCTAACTGGAGCTAGCCGGAGGTGTGGGACCCATGTAGGAGTGCCGCAGGTGTACCTGTAGGAGCCGCAGGTTAGCCTACAGCCAACCGTGCCTATGTATAGGCGGTTGGTTGCTTTCATAAGTCATGTTCAAGTTGCACAACGAATAAAATCTGAGAGCTCTTCTTCAGATCTGCTGAGTTCGGGCAACTTTCTGTATATTCTGCCACTGTACAAGCGTTCTTCACTGTCTTGGTAACACATGCATGTATTTTTTCCAATTTCTGTCCGTTGGAAAATGACTTATCGCATGAAATGCATTTAGACATAGTAGTGAATATGCATGCTGATATGACTTGATAAAAAATATTCAACATAATAAATGTTAGTATTAAACCATGCTTAACATATTGATGTGAAAAAATTTAACTTTTAAAACAGTCAAATTGGCCCTTTTTACTGTCATTTCTTATCCTATCTGAGGACAAATGAGTAAAGGTAGACAAGCAAAATAATCCTGGTAATTAGACTACACTTACGGATTTTTTTTTGCAATGTATTGATGCATACAGGATGTATATGACTGTGTATAGGTGTGCTACTGAATGGCCACCTAGTCATGCCTATGTGCATGTGGATAGTCCCATTTACAAAGGGGTTGTGACAAAATTTTCCCAAAATGTAGGTATTGGGTAGTCATGCATTTTTAACTCTACTGTAGATGTATGTTAAAATAATGCATGCATGCATGTAATCATAGAATGCATTTTGAAAAGACTACAGGTAAGAAATTACCACACCCTTTCTGAGGTGATTTTGAGACTTGTTGTCCAGATATCATGGATCCGGACCAGCCGAGTAGTTCTCGCAGGACCACTTCTGGTGTATGGAGGAGGGCTTTTGAAGAGCCTCAGTGCCGTTCTGTTAGACAACTTTGTCGTTTGGCGGAGGCGGTGATACGTCCTATTCGGGTTGAAGTGCCGAATGTCGAGGACGAGGAGGAGGATGCACCGATCGAGGTTCCTGCTCCTGCTGTACGTGTTCCCCATTGTGAATTGCCAGGTATTCAAGTGGTGAACCCAGATCTTCTGGGTGACTTGAGTAGGCATCCTTCAGTATACCTACATGCAAACGAGGTATGATGTTAGATCTTTAATCTTCCTTATTTCCTATTGATGAGGAGTCAAGGAGTCTGATGTTGATCTACATTTGATGTAGGTTCTCGGCTTCACACAGCCTCGAGGAAACTGGTTTAGCATCCACTCTATATATCAAGCTTTGCATGATGACTACAGAGCGATCGTCCATGGCTGGGGATTCGAGAGGTTCTTCTCCATTCTACCCCGTCGCTGTCCTTGGGGTTACCTCAGGGCATTGTCTGAGCGGTGGTTTTACCAGACTCAGTCACTCTATTTGCTGGACTGTGAGGTGATGATGACACTGATGGATTGGCAGTTTATCACAGGTATGGAGTTTGGAGGGGAGCTGGTGCCTTGCATGGCGATTATCACCCCTACTGCCGTCAGATCCTTGTTGGGAGTTTCGGCGGAGGCGCTCAAGGGCGTGACTGTTCGTACATGTCCTTTAAGCGTAGATGCTATGAGCGGGATGTTGAGTGAGCCCATACCCGATGATGTGAGAGTCAGGGATCGCATTCTCCGGCGATTGTTCCTGATGATCATCAGGGGCTACTTCATAGCAGATAACTCTTCTATGGCGTCCTTCGCTTTGATCAGCGCCACTCGACACATAGACCATATAGGAGAGTATGATTGGGGTTCCTACACCTTTGCCTACTTCCTCACGGGAATGCGCATGCATTTGCAGGGCTTTACTGAGGCGTGGTTAGGATTCTACCCGTTTCTGCTAGTAAGTGTTTCTCTTGTCTTTTCCCATGTATAGATTAAGAGTGTTGACTGACAGCAGATGTTTGCCTTTGTGTTGGCAGTTTTGGGCCTATGAGAGGCTTCCTTATTTGCGTCATGTGAGCGTGTTAGGTTTAGACACCTATCCACGAGGACGGAGATGATATCATTCCACACTGGCGGAGGTCTCTGTTGCTAAGGGTTTCACTCATTGTCGCCTACAGCTGGAGTTGTTGATAGCCGATGTCATCACATGGATTCCCTACTCTGGAGAGCATTTGGGAGTTAGTTTTGAGGATGGGTACCCGACTGGAGTAGAGTACATCATTTCCACCCGCATGATTCCTCTCTTTACAGATGGAGGATGGGAGCTCTATTTAGGAGAGCATGCTATTAGGAGCACTACAGGAGAGATTTGTATGCCGATCTTGCCTCCTACCAGGCGTTATTGGCCTGTTTCGCAGTCACTCATCATTGACATCCCATTGATGGGGATTGATGGTTTTACATTGTCAGAGGGCCCTTGTTCTCAGGAGATGTTCTAGCATTGGTGGATCCCTCGTACGATTGGAGCTCAGACCCGCACCACACAATTTATGGGGGATATGGTTCCAGGATCTGTGATGATGACGGATTGGCTAGCCTGTGTCAGAGATCCGACTCATGTGACACAGATTGACAGATTGACTCGACAGCTGAATCGGTCACATCTTTTCATTTAGCATTTGGGCAAAGATCCTGTAGAGGTAGATACTTTTGATCCTTCCAGCTCTGGCGCTGGTCCCTCAGGTGACCCATATAGTTTTGTCGGCGCAGATCCTCCCTTGTATCGGCCTGACATTCCTGTAGATAGAGATCTAGTGACTCAAGAGGAGTTACATCAGGTGGACAGGATCGATGATGTAGACATCGACACTCTTGACTTTTTCTGATGTATTTTTCGCTATCTCTTTTGATAGGCCTCTATTGTATGTTGGGTAGCTTCGCCCCATTTCCCTGTATTTTAGCTGTACAGAGATATATTAGATGATGATATACTTAGGAATGCATGTACAGTTTTCCATTCCCTATATCATATTGCCATCCATTGTATCATGCATGTTATTATGTTATGTATATGTATGTATGTCCAGAGATATTCAGCGTTGACCCCTGGATGGTCTTATGACACGGCCTGTACAGATGTCTTCTTCGACAGTAGTCGTATTAATCATACCCCACCATTTGTGGTGGTAGGCGATATCTTTCCATGGTATGATAGTATATCACCATCGAACGTGGTGATCGTAGATGATTTCTTTGCATGACATACTATAATCCTGTTGATGTTTCAGGTTCCCACAGGATTTGTAGAGGGTATGCTAGAGCACTGGGTATCGGAGAGGTAGGTTTTATGATTTGGGACCTAGGTGTTGACTCCTACTTTGGAGGAGTATGCACGGTTGACGATGCTGCCACTGGACAGACCTTGCGTGCATATGGCTATTGGAGACATGAGCAAATAGTTTATGACCCTCACCGGATTGAGACGTAGAGTGGTCCAGGATGAGATTACATCGGGCCATGTGATATCCCAGCATTTCCTGTTTGACAAGTTTGGCTTTGAGGACAGCTATGCACGGCATTCTGGGGATTTCACCACACCTGAGGATAATTGGCGTTCAGCCAGAGTAGATGTACTGCTTCTATGCGTATTGTTATACGTCTTCATGTCGCGGTACATGGATGAGCTGGATATCGGCGTCATTATGGCAGTAAGAGCTCTCACGGAGGGTCGTACCATTGTACCGATGATTATCGCAGAGACATTGAGGTCGACTACATCTTCTTTGCACTTATCCCAGGAGTGTTTACTTGTAGCTTCGGTCATCTTTGTATGTGTGGTTTATGTCACACTTGAGACCGATTGGCACATTTAGACGGCAGGGGTTTTGTTTCACCCAGGAGATAGCCATGCCATACTCCTTTCAGCCTGCAGAGTGCACAGATGTTGCATCGTGGTCAGTTTTCCTGGCTGGGATTAGGGATCTGTTTGCCATATTGTCGTGTTCAGGGCTTAGTTCACCCTACAGCTTCATTACTCATGCTCTGGGCATGGATTATCTCCCTCTAGCTGGATTGAGGGGCATGATTACTTACCACCCACTGGCCGTAATGTGTCAGTTTGACCAGTTTTAGGATTTTCATCCGTATGAGGGCGATGGGTCATAACTTCACGTCACAAGCTTATCGTGAAGGACAGATCCAGGTTGTATGCCTGTTGGGATCAGCGAGAGTTGGCTGAGTTTACTGTCAATCATCCAGGTTATTTTGCAGAGTATTCCGCATGGATGGAGATAGAGACTACATCAGCTGCGGTAGTATCCACAGTGCAGGGGATTGATTTTGACGATGAGGAGCCTATAGAGGAGGCTGTTATTCCCATCGATGATTTGACTGCTGGGCTGCCATCATTTGTGATGGATTCTCCCACCCCGAGTCCCACTGTTACTCAGTATTCGGCGCAACATTTGGAGCAGAGCTTACATCTGATGACCTATGATAGAGATCAGGCTAGGGCCGCGATGTTGACAACTTTTGATGAGAGAGATACTGCTCTGTTAGATAGGGATGAGGCTAGATCAGCTAGGGATGCATTGATAGTGGAGCGGGATGCCGCCTTATCTACTAGGGATGTGGCCATAGCAGATAGTACTTCAGTTAGATCCCAGATGACTGTTAGTCTCATCGACATGAGTGCCTACATTGATGAGCACTATGCCACCATGAAGTTAGCCTCTGATCTGCTAGCTCGTGTAGATACCCTTGGGCAGGAGCTTGCAGTGCTTCCTCCGTCTTTAGAGAGGGATGCTATGTTAGATCTGATAGTTCACATACACACAGATCTGTAGATAGCTTTGTATTTTCCTGCACAAACTAAACAGCCATTTTTCATGTGCACAACACGTATGTATATATCAAACAGTATTATGTATGGTAGGGAAATATATGCCTTGATACTTGCTTGATATTTGCCTGTTTCTCCAGGGCCTTGTGATCTTGATGCATTCTAAACTTATCCTTGATAGATGGACATTGAGACGTAGCAAGATCTCTCAGAACGGATCATTGATTTTTGTAAATCCCTACCATCTTTGGTGTCTTGGGACCGATATCTCTATGGAAAAGTGGAGAGGAGGGTGGTTTCTTCCTCTCTGAGATTGACCGTACCAGAGATGGTCGCCATTACTTCTATTTGTGAGAAGCCTAGTTAATTCCATTTCTTATGGGTTGGTATTGCTCTTTGAGGCACGATTGCAGCTTAGATGGTCACCGAATCTTCTATTTGTGAGAAGAGGTTGGGTAATTCCATCCCATTGATCTGAAACCGATGAAATGGGGCAAATTGAAGGTAGATCCTGGTACCGTGTGACAAGTATGTTGTTTTGGTAGGGGTTAGACTGCACCATGAATGGCTGCCCATGTACTCCTATTAAAGAGGAGATCAAGTCTGCGTAGTTCGAACCAGGTGTAAGAGGTTCAACGCTGAATGCGGAAGGCAGATGGGTGTAGAAGTATTTTTGTTGTTTTTGTTATTTTGTAGAGAAAGGGCAGAAATGTTTTTGTTTCTTTTCTTTATTGTGACCGGGCCATATAGATTATGGTTGCCTACGTACCCCCGGGTATCAGGGAGATCAGGTCGACGTAGTTCGCCCCTTGGGACAAATTAAAGGCGAAGAGAAGTGTGAATCCCATGTGCAGGCTATACTGTGGGGAGAAGAAAGTTTGATCCCATAATGGGGACAAACTGTAAGTCTGTAAAAAGTTTGATCCCGTCCTCAGGACAAACTGCAGGCGTAGAAAAGTTTAATCCCGTCTTCAGGATAAACTGCAGGTGTGAAAGGTTCAATCCCGTCTTCAGGATAACCAAAATTGTGAAGGGTTAAATCCCGTCTTCAGGATAACCGAGATTGTATGAAAGGTAAGAAATGAAGTAAAACCAGGCTCCTGGCTTGAAGTGTATATTTCCCTGAGGGGCAGAAGAATATTCAAAAGGAAAAGATTCAAAACCGGAATGACTGGTGATTTGATGATCAAAACCAGGATGTTTGTTTGATGGTAACTTCAGACATAGTACCATTTCACGGTGTCCGAGTTGATAAGCTATGGAAATTCATCACCATCCATTTCCTGCAATCTGAGAGCACCTCCTGTCAATACTTCCTTGACAACAAATGGGCCTTCCTAGTTAGGAGCGAATTTTCCCTTAGATTGATCTTGGTTGTCAATGATCTTCTTCAAAACCAAGTCATGTCATTTGAATTACCGTAGTCAGACTTTTCTGTTGTAGGATCCGGTGATCCTTTGCTAATATAATTGACCATGGAAGATAGCCGCGGATCGCCTTTCGTCTATCAGAGACAGTTGGTGATACCTGTCTTGTACCCATTGGTCTTCATCCAACTGAGCATCCATCAATACTCTGAGGGATTCCATTTCCACTTCTATGGGGAGCACCGCTTCCATCCCATAGACTAATGAGTAGGGTGTTGCCCCAATGGAAGTTCGCATGGAAGTTCTGTAGGCTAATAAAGTCAGAGGCAAGAGGTCAGGCCATCCTTTGTGATTGGCGGACATTTTTTGCATGATCTTTTTGATGTTTTAATTAGCCGCTTCAACAACACCATTCATCTTTGGATGGTAGATGACGGAGTTGAGATGTTTGATGTGGAATTTTCTACATAACTCCTCCATCATTTTGTTGTTGAGGTTCTTAGCATTGTCTGACACAATGACCTTTGGTTGTCCATATCGACAGATGGCATTGTTTCGGATGAAAGCAATGATAACTTCTTTAGTAACCCTGGGGAAGGATGCTGCTTCTACCCATTTGGTGAAGTAGTCGATCATGGTGAATATGAATCGATGTCCATTACTGGCTTTGGGCTCGATGGGCCCGATCGCGTCCATTCCCACATTGAGAAGGGCCATGGAAAACTCATATTGTGGAGTTCCTTTGGAGGGGCGTGGATAGCATTCCCATGAATCTAGCATTGATAGAACCTCTTGACGTGATCATCACAGTCAGCTTTGAGTGTAAGCCAATAATGTCCCGTTTTGAGAATTTTCTTGACAAGTAGGGGTCCGCTCATGTGAGGGCCACATACTCCACCATGGATCTCATCCACGAGTCTCTGAGCTTGGTCTTTATCCAGACATCTGAGGAGACCTAATCCTGCATCTCTTTTGTAGAGTGCATCTCCGCTCAGGTAGAATTTCATAGCAAGTCGATGAATCCGCCTCTTCTCAGTTAGGCTCGCCTCAGCGGGTGTAGATCCATCTCATAGATACTCCTTGATATATTAATACCAAGGGTTGTGGCTGGGAGGTAGCTCATCTGATACTTCTCCAATGTAATTCCCATAAACTGGGGCTTTTTGTAGAGCAAACGTGATGTTTGGCATGTTTTCCTTGTCCGGTATGTAAACCAAGGAGGCCAACGTTGCTAATGTATCTGCAAAATCATTCCTATTACGAGGAATGTGTAGCAAGGATATTTCTTCGAACTCCAAAGCCATCTGTAGAACTTGCCGATGGTAAGGCAGTAGATGTAATTCTTTGGTTTGATAGATTCCTGTGGATTGCTTGATTACCAATTCAGAATCCGCAAAGACAGTGAACCGCCTGATGCCCATTGAACGAGCAAGTTTTAGCCCCATGATATAGCCTTCATACTCAGTTGTGTTGTTGGTCTTTGACAAAGCGCAATTTGACTGACAACGGATACTGCTCTCCCCATCTGGGATATTAAAATTGCTCCAGCTCCAGAGCCTTCTATGTTAACAGCTCCATCAAAATACATTCTCCACGTATGGGATGTATCGTATTGATGTTGTAGCTGAATTGTCATTACTCCTTCGTCAGGAAAGTATGTTTCTAAGGGTTTATAATCCCCTGCAGGTGCGGCGGCCAGTTGATCCGCAATTCCTTAACCTTTGACAGACTTTTGCATCACATAGACGATGTTAAATTGTTGTAGGATCAACTGCCATCTAGACAATCGACAATTCAGTATGGGCTTACTGAACACATACTTGAGAGGATCCATTCGGGATATGAGATGGGTTGTGTGACCATGGAGGTAATGCTGTAACCTCATGGAAGCCCATGCTAAAGCACAACAAGTCTTCTCAATCAGAGTGTACTTGTGTTCACTGATACTGAATCTTTGGCTGAGGTAATAGATAGCTCGTTCTTGGCCTCTATTGTCTTTTTTCCCTAGCATACAGCCCATGACATTGTCATTTATGGACAGGTACATGAACAGGGGGACACCATCCCTGGGAGGTACAAAAATAGGAGCGTTAATCAGTTGCTCTTTGATTGTAAGAAAGGTTTTCTGACACTCATCATTCCATTTCATGGAGGAGTTCTTCCTTAACAGCTTGAAGATAGGCTCACAGGTTGCTGTGAGTTGAGAAATGAATCTGCTAATGAAGTTGTTTCTTACCAAAAATCCCCGTATTTCCTTCTCTATCTGAGGAATGGGCATTTCCTTGATGGCCTGGATTTTGGTAGGATTTAGTTCAATCCCTTTGTGGCTGACTAGGAAACCTAGCAACTTGCTTGACTTAACACCAAAGGCGCACTTGGCGGGATTCAACTTCAAGTTGTACTTATGCAACCTGCTGAAAAGCTTTTTGAGATGGTCTAAATGGTCAGCCTCCTTCCGGGATTTGACAATGATGTCATCCACGTAGATCTCTATCTCTTTGTGCATTAAATCATGGAAAAGAGCCATCATAGCTCGCTAATAGGTTGCCCCAGCGTTGATGAGGCCGAATGACAACCGTCTGTAGTAAAAGGTTCCCCAAGGCGTGATGAAAGCATATTTCTCACGATCTTCCTCAAAGACCATAATTTGATGGTACCCCGCAAAGCAATCAGCAAAGGAGTACATGCTGTATTGAGTACTATTGTCAATAAGAATGTGGATAAAGGGCACGGGAAAGCTATCTTTAAGACAAACTTTGTTCAAATCCCGATAATCCACGCAAACTCGCACCTTTCCCCCTGGTTTAGGCACGGGAACAATGTTGGATATCCACTCCGGATATATAGACACCATGATGATGCAAGCTTAAAATTGTTTCACAATTTCCTCTTTAACTTTTAAACTCCATTCAGGTTTCAATCGCCTGAGCTTTTGCCTAACTGGCATGAACCCTTCTTTAATGAGAAGGCGATGAAGAACAATGTCAGTGGACAAATCCACCATGTCTTCATGAGACCATGCAAACACATCCTTGAATTGGGTTAATAGTGCAACCATGTCATTCCGTTGATTTGTGGTAAGGTCTGAACCAATCTGGATTAGCTTAGGGTTATCTAAGGTTCCGATATTGAAAGGAGTGGTTTGATCAAGATTGGGTTTGGATTTGTCTGCGACCCATTCCTTAATCTCTTGAGGTGTCTCAATGTCCTCTTGGATGTCCATTAAGTTTGAGTCCAACTTTTCATCAAAGTTAAAGCCCTTGTGGAGAGAAGGCATGTCATCAGCAAGGACAGACACATCTAAATTCAGAGTCCTGAAAAAAAAGATGCTTTCACTTAATATAAGCAACTGTTTGATCATACAAAAGTGTTAGCATGTACTTGATAAAATAACTGCTAGTGCTGTAAAGGAAAGCAAGCAATTAAAGTTATCTACAGGGCAGAGGGATTTTTTGCCCATTTTACCCTCGTCGACCAATGAATGGAGTGCTGCTCCAATTGTCGAGGGAAAAGTCCTGATGGACTGCAGTGATGAAAGGATCGTCATTGTCTTCCTTCTCCCGAATGATAACCATGACATCTGGGAAATCATCGTCTAGGGTGTATCTATTTGTATGTTCATCATGAATAATGACGCGAATGCCGGCCATCATCAAGGCAAGGTCATGTTTACGTTTTCGTTCCTTTTCTTCCACCTCGGGATCAAGAATCAGCACCTCTTTTACTTTGATTGGCACTGGTTTCAGAAATAGCATAGCCACAACATGGGCTGGAACCTTTACTGGAGATTGCATCAACTCATGAGGTAAAGGTATAAAGAATCACCGTGCGGCGGAAGCTTGAGGAACCTGCTTGTGCTTATGAGGATTCCTGTAACTGGAACTGGCAGAATAGTCTAGTCCGGCTGTTCCAATTTGACTGGATATTTGGATAGGGTGCTTAATAACTTGCTTATCTTTACGAAGCCCTTGTCTAGGTTGATGACCCAATAACATCATTTCTTGAGTGGCCGACATAACCTCAGTAGAAATCTTGGGTACAGGAAGTGGCGCTCCAATAGAATGGTATTGCGTGTTACTCACTTCTAGAGTATGGAAACTGGCTGGTTCAACTTTTGAATTGAAGCTGATAATTGGTAGAGCTCATTGTTCAGGACAATCCGGCTCAGCGTTGACAGTGACTAGACTGTTGTTGATAATGTATTTGAGTTGTTGATGTAAGGTGGAGGGAACAGCTCCAGCCATATGTATCCATGGTCTCCCCAATAGCAGATTGTATCCTGAGTCTATCTTGAGGACGTGGAAGGATACATTGAATGTATTTGGACCAATCTCAATTGGCAATTCAATCTTTCCGACGGCATTTCATCGGGATCCATCAAAAGCTCTGATAACCGTGGTCTAGGCTCAATCGAGGCATAACTCGATAATGTTAGTCCCAACAGTTGAATCGGGCACATTTCTTTATCCAGCACTTGGGTAGAGATCCTTCAGAGGCAGATACTTTTGATCCTTCCAGCTCTGGCACTGGGCCCTTAGATGACCCATATGGCTTTGTCGGTGCAGATCCTCCCTTGTATAGGCCTGACATCCCTGTAGATAGAGATCCAGTGACTCAAGAGGAGTTACATCAGGTGGACAAGATTGATGATGTAGACATCGATGCCATTGACTTCTTCTGATGTATATTCTCGTTATTTCTTTTGATAGGCCTCTGTTTAGACATTGGGTAGCTTCGCCCCATTCTCGCTACATCTTTTGATAGGCCTCTGTTAGTTGTAGGGAAGTTTTTCCTTATTCCCCTGTATTTTAGTTGTACAAAGATGTATTAGATGATGATATACTTAGGAATGTATTTATAGTTTTCTATTCCCTATATCATATTGCCATCTATTGTATCATGCATGTTATTATGTTATGCATATGTATGTATGTCCAGAGATATTCAGCATTGACCCCTAGATGGTCTTATGACACGGCCCGTACAAATGTCTTCTTTGACAGTTAGCCGCATTGATCATACCCCACAATTTTTGGTGTGATCGTGGTATGATAGCATGTCACCATCAGACAGGGTGACTGTAGATCATTTGTTGCAGCATACTATGACCCTGTTGATGTTTCAGGTTCCCACAGGATTCGTGGAGGGCATGCTGAAGCACTGGGTATCGGAGAGGCAGGTTTTATGATTTGGGACCCAAGAGTTGACTCCTACTCTGGAGGAGTATGCACGTTTAATGATGTTTCCGCTGGACAGATCTTGCGTGCATATGGCGATTGGAGACATGAGTAGGCAGTTCATGACCCTCACTAGCTTGAGACGTAGAGAGGTACAGGATGAGATAACATCTGGCCACGTGATATCCCAGCGTTTTTTGTTTGACATATTTGGCTTAGAGGATAGTTATGCATGACATTCCGGGGATTTCACCACAGCAGAGGATCATTGGCATTTGGCCAGAGTAGATGTACTGCTATTGTGTGTACTGTCATATGTCTACATGCAACGATACACGGATAAGTTGGACATTGGCATCATTATGGAAGTGAGATCTCTCAGGGAGGGTCACACCATCATACCGATGATTATTGTAGAGATTCTGAGGTCAGCTACATATTGTTGCACTTATCCGGCAGGAGTGTTTATAGGCAGCTCGATCATATTGTATGCATGGTTTATGTCACACTTGAGACCGATTAGCACTTTTAGACGGCATGGATATTGTTTCACCCATAATATAGCCATGTCATACTCCTTTCAGCCTACGGAGTGTACAGATGCTGCATCTTGGTCCGCTTTCCTTGTAAGGATTAAGGATCCGTTCGCTATATTGCCGTGTACAAGGCTTAACTCACCCTACAGCTTCATTTCTCATGCTCCGGACATGGATTATCATCCTCTGGCTGGCTTGTGAGGCATGATTACTTACCACCCACTGGCCGTGATATGGCAGTTTGACAAGTTCTAGGATTTTCATCCTTTTGAGGGGCATCGAGTCTGCACTTCGCTTCTCGACATTTATCTGCAGAGGACAGATCCAGGTTGTATTCCTGTTGGGATTAACAAGAGCTATCTAAGTTTTCTACCAGCCATCTGGGTTATTCTGCATAGTATTCCGCATAGATGGAGACAGAGACTGTATCAGCTGCAGTAGTATCCACAGTGCAGGGGATTGATTCCGACGATGAGGAGCCTATAGAGGAGGCTGATATTCCCATCGAGGAGGATTTGACTGCTGGGTTGCCAACATTTATGATGGATTCTCCCACTATAAGTGCTACTGTCATTCAGCATTCAACATAGTATTTAGAACAGAGTATACATCTGATGACCTATGAGAGAGATCAGGCTAGGGCCTCGATGTTGACAGCTCTTGATGGGAGAGACGCAGCTCTATTAGAGAGAGACGAGGCTAGATCAGCTAGAGATGCATTTATTCTGGAGCGGGATGCTGCCTTATCTGCTCAGGATGTGGCCGTCGCAGACAGTACTTCAATGAGATCCCATTCGACTGGCATCCTTGTTGATATGAGTGCATATATTGATGAACATCATGCCACCATGCAGTTAGCCTAGGATCTACTAGCTCGTGTAGATGCCATTGGGCAGGAGCTTGCAACGTTACATCCTTCTTCAGAGAGGGATGCGATGTTAGATCTGATAGTCCGCATACACACAGATCCGTAGATAACTTTGTATTTTCCTGCACAGACTAGCTTAGCCATTTTGTCATGTACAGTACATATTGTATATATCAAACAGTATTATCTATGGTAGAGAAATATATTTTGATTTACTTCCCTTTCAGTTGCGCCTTGATACTTGCTTGATATTTGCCTATTTCTTCAAGACTTGTGATCTTGATGCATTCTGAACTCGTCCTTGATATGTGGACATTGAGTCATCGCAAGATCTCTTAGAATGGATCATTGATCTGTATGTATCCCTACAATCTTTGGTGTCTTGGGACTGGTTTCTATATGGAAATGTGGAGAGGAGTGTGGCTTTTCCTCTCTGAGATTGACCGCACCACAGATGGTCGCCAGTACTTCTATTTGTGAGAAGCCTAGTTAATTCCATCTCTTATGGATTGGTGTTGCTCTTTGAGGCACAACCACAGCTTAGATGGTCTGAAGCTGATGAAATGTGGTGGATTGAAGTTTTGATCCCAGTACCATGTGACAAGTATTTTTGTTCTGGTAGGGGGTTAGACCGAACCATAAATGGCTGCCTACGTACTCCTATTGAAGAGGAGATCAAGTCTGCGTAGTTTGAACCTGGTGTAAGAGGTTCAACGCGGAATGTGAAGGCAGATGGGTGTAGAAGCTTTATTGATGAAAAAGGGTGTAGAAGTATTTTTGTTGTTTTTGTTTTTATAGAGAAAGGGCAGAAATGTTTTTGTATTTTTTATTTATTACGACCGGGCCATATATAATATGGTTGCCCACGTATTCCCGGGTATGAAGGAGACCAGGTTGATGTAGTTCGCCCCTCAAGACGAATTACAGCCGAAGAGAAGTGTGAATCCCATGTGCAGGCTATACTACGGGGAAAAGAAAGTTTGATCCCATGATGGGGACAAAGCTCAGGAATTGTGGAAAAGTTTGATCCCGTCTTCAGGACAAACTACAAGCGTAGAAAAGTTTAATCCCGTCTTCAGGATAAACTGCAGGTGTGAAAGGTTCAATCCTGTCTTCAGGATAACCAAAATTGTATGGAAGGTTTGAAATGAGGTGAAACCAGGCTGCTGGTTTGAAGTGTATATTTCCCTGAGGGACAGAAGAGTACGTAGAAAGGGTTAGAAACCAGAATGACTGGTGCTTTGATAATCCAAAAACCATGATGTTTTCTTGATGGTAACTTCAGATATAATACCGTTTCATGGTGTCCGAGTTGATAAGATGTGGAAATTCATCGTCATCCATTTCCTGTAGTCTGAGAGCGTCTCCTGTCAATACCTCCTTGACAACAAACGGGCCTTCCCAGTTAGGAGCAAATTTTCCATTGGATTGATCTTGGTTGTCAATGATCTTCTTTAAAACCAAGTTATGTTGTTTGAAATGTCATAGCCGGACTTTTCTATTGTAAGATCGTGCGATCCTTTGCTGATATAACTGACAATGGAAGGTAGCTGCAGTTGGTCTTTCATCTATTAGAGACAATTGGTGATACCCGTCTTGTACCCATTGGTCTTCATGTAACGCCCGAGAAAATTGGATTTTTATGATAATTAAATTTTTATTTGATTATGTGAATTAAATGAATTTAATTGATTTATTATGTGAGTAAGTTATGTGAAGGTCGTTCTATGACCTGGAATGTGCTAATGTGGTTAGTAATCTGGCTATGTGTTATAATTAATTGTTTAGAATTTCCAAGATGAAAATAAATGTTTTCCGAGAAATTTCCGTAAAAATACTATTCATCCATTTCTGTTCGGGGAATTATGTTGAAATTCTGAAAAACGCGTAATGATAGAATATCGAGATAAGATGAAATATCTAATAATATTTCATTTATGGCAAACAGAGTTTTCGCCTGCGGACTTAAAACCTAAGGGTTGAGTATATTGATTTCTGAGAAGGAAATGAAACGCGTAGAGGGAATTGCATTAGGGTTAAAATGTGTGTTATACAAGTATGATACTATTTAGTATCTATGTATAATATGATGAGTAAATACGAAGTACAATACGATTATCGTACGAGTATTATACGGAGAGAATACATGAATTATACGTATAGGATACGATTCGTATTATAGAATTAAGTTAAGACTTAATGTTAATTCATTTGGGTTGGATTATAATTAGTCCAATTATTTGAATGAGCAAGCCCAAGGGGATTAATGGGTTAAGCCCAAGTTAAAGCCCAATGTTAAATTAGTTAAGCCCAATTCATGAAAACTGAACCGTGGGTCGAACCGGTGGGTCGCCGAATGGGTAAAACCCATGGGGCAAACCATGGGGATGACCCATGGGCAAGGGTGGGCTGGCCCCCTTGGTGTGCAAGCCAAGATTAATGCTTGGTCACCAAGCATTTTACTTGGTGACCAAGTGTGAATAGTAAGGAGGTGGGGAGTGTAATGTCCATATTGCCCTCCATTCTATTTTCTATAAATAGGAAGCTAGGTTTGGCCATTTGATGTTTTTCTAAGACTTAACCTAGATTATTTGAGAGAGAAAGAGAGCTAGACTTAAACCATTCTTCTACCTTGAAGCTTTTTCATTCGAAGTTTATCAAGAACACCAAGAGTTCTTAAGGTATATTCCTTATCTTTCATTTCCATCTCTTTTAATTTTTTTTTTATCATGGAGAATCATAAAATGGGTGGTATGTGTCTTCTATAGTGGATTAAAGATGACTTATTATAGATTCAATCTCTATAAGTCATGAGATCATAAAAATTATGAGGTTCGATATAGTTTCAAACCATGAAAATATTGATTGTTGAGATCGATTGTTGATAAACGATTAAACTCCGTCAATACGTTAATATATGCATCTTGCTTGGTTAGGATGTAGATATGAAATCCATGGAGTATTCCATGTGATTTGGCCTAGAGAACGTTAGTAACGAAGTTATGGCGAATTTCACGGAAATAGACATTAAACGTTGAAAACGTTGAGATTCCGGATTGGAGGTCAAAAGTTTCTACGAGACTTGGAAACGTTGTTTTTCAATGTCAACACGTGAGATAGGGTAATTAAGAGTTGTGGGTTCGAGAATCGTCGGATTCCGACTTAAAATAAAGGAAACGAGCATTGAACGCTCATTAACGTTTACGAACGCTTAGAAATTGAACTCAATAGTGAATTTTGTGTTATTGGATTCGAAAGTGTCGAATTCATATATGAACGCGTTGAGTGTGTCCTTTATGATGTGTAGGCTTTTGAACGGAGCAAATCGGGCTTATAACGAAGAAGTTATGGCTCCGGGAATTTTACAAAAAATTTCAAACTATAGAAATTATCTCGGTATCGATGTGCAGCGTAGCAGCTGCAGACGTAGTGTTAAATGTCATGCATGCATGCCTTGATCAAGATAAAGTTGGTTGGCTTCGCTAAATGGCGCCATAGATGCCACTTTATTAGTATAAAGTCTCGCCCCGTAGCGCCAAGACCGGGACCTTGCCATTGCTAACTGGCATCGCAGCGCCAGTCTAGTACTAAGAAGCCCACGCCGCGGCACGAGTGCAGCGCTTTTGATAGAGAACTTAGGTTTTGATGTTCAATTGTTCATAGATCTATAAGGGTAATGTTTGTACACTTCATAATTGTATTGAAACTATTCCTATACTACCTGTACTAGAGTATATGTGATAAGTGGATTTTATATACACTTATCCGGTATCTCTTACTTGAATTAGTTGTTTATATTCATGTGTCTTAGTTACTTTTCATGCATTTTATGTTCATTTTGTAGGTTATACGTTTGGAAGAAGTGTGAGCGATTATTGGTAAGGAAAAGTAAAGAAAATGCAAAGAAAAGCAATCCGGATATCATTTGGGCTTTCATGTTTACTTCATGTCTTTGGTTTGGAACTTAGCTTACATTGTAGAGCATCTTCGTAGCTTTCCAAAACATCTTGAATCATTCTAATCAGAGTTCGGATGCAAAAAATATGATCTTTGTACCAACGGACGTCGAACTTCGCTGTTTTGGTTAGCCATTTTCATAGCAGTCACTTCCAGCCCAATTTTAACCTTCAACCGACCCGAATTTCTCATTCTTCAAAGAATGACAATTGTAGAGCTCGTCGATATCTTTGATTTGATAGGTGGCAGACCTCGTAACTCCTCTTGGATCAAACTTTTTGGACGTTTTACCAGAGGATGTTGTGACAGAAAATGAAGCCCGTCGGGGCGGGCTTTACCTTAGTAAAACCCCCGCCGGGGAGGGGGTACCAGCTGCAAAATAGAATGGTAGCCATAGCAAAATGGGCCCTTAACAAGCCTAGACCCCGTAGGGAGAATGCAGCGTGAAAAAAAGCGTTTGTTGGCCAAATTTGAGTTCGGGAAGGATTGTTTCGATCTAATTGACTCTAGGACTTCCAAGAGAACTTAAAGACATGTAAAAGGCTTATAAAAGGAGGAGAATAACAAGGATTAGAGAGGAGATTGGAGAGATTGTAGAGAGGAGAAATATGATTCCATTAGATTAGATTAGAGTAAATTAGATCAAAACACTAGTTCTAAATTGTTTTGGAGATTGAAACAACTTGAAGACCATTGAAGATCAAGAGCAGGAGCTTGAGGAAGATGGAGATTTGCTGACAACAGATTTAATTCTTTACTCTACTTTTATTTTTATCTTTTAATGTTATTTCAAGTGTGGATTCTTAGTTTTAATTCAATGAACTAATTCTTTGTTTGAGATTACAATGGATCTTATTGTGTAGTTTATTTTAATATGTTTCATTATCAATTGTTATGTTCTATTGTGAGGATTATCTATTGTGATTTGGACTTAATTGTTTAATTGACTGGCGATCAATTACCGTGATAATCTATATGAACTCGAGAGATGAAGTATAGATTTAGATCTGATCATGATAGTATGTGTTCATGATTTTGTTAGTAGCTTAAACTTGATGAGTGTTAAGGTATAGATATGCTTGACACCGGATGTAATTGGATAAAGAACTTGTTCTTAAACCTTCTTTAATTGTAATTCACATAGAGATATGGTAGGTTAGTTGATTAAGGTGTTTAACGGATTTCTATCTTAATTGTGGATTGACGTTAATACGGTATTAGTGCATCGAGAGGTGGTTAATACTACTTTAGTTTTCTTGATTAACAATTCGGGATAGAGAAGAATAATTGATGAGAAGTGTGTTAACTTAAATGAAGCAATCAGTGAAGTTGTGATCTTAAATCTCCATAGTCTTAATTAAATTAGTGGAATTTAATAGTAGTTTAATTTATATAATTTGAAATTCATTCGTTTAAATAAGATTGAGTTGGTTACGGGTTAGTACGTGGTGATTTTTATTAACTAATTCTCTGTGTGAACGATACTCAACTTATCACATTATTACTTGTTGACCACGTATACTTGCGTGTTGTGCGTAATTAGATTTTACCCAACACGTTTTTGGCGCCGTTGCCGGGGAATTAGTTTAATATTTTTTACCAATATTAATTTCAATCAAATTAGTCTTAATTTAAACATTTTTATTTTTATTTTTAATTCTCTTCCTATATTTCTCTCTTTTTCGTACCATGGATGACTTTATGTATCAATGGCCATACACAAACATGACTCAACCAAGGGAAACGGGGATTGATGGACTTAATGCATTTTCCACAATGTCAGCACAGATTGAAGAACTTTCGAGGAAGTTGGACGTTTTTGCAGCCCAAAGGAGTCGAAGGATTGCAGTTATGTGTGACTATTGTGCTGGCAATCACCCAAGTAATCAATGCACCGTCAATCTTGGGCAGTACAGTATGGTGGTAACTACCTCAATCTGTATGCATATGATAATTATGATCAAGTTTGGGGGTATCACCCGGATTCTTCATGGAGCTATACTTATGAAGACCAATACTATACTCCAAATCCAACATACACGCCGGAATTCTCATATCCACCTCTAATGCGACAAGAAGACAATTTAGAGTTGAAGGAATTCATGTTAAGGATTATAGAAAACCAAGAGGAGAGGATGATGAGTCAAGAAATATCGAGCCACAATTTTCAGCACCAGATGGAACAACTCATCACCATTTCAACTCAATACATGGATTCCAAAACTGAGACAGATAATTCAAGTTTGGAGGATTTGTGGTTCAAGTTTGTAGCATCAACTGAGGAGAGGATGATTAATCAAGCGCGATCAATTAAGAATCAAGAGATAGCAATTCAAAATCTTCAAAATAAGATAGATCAATTGACCAAAGCCGTAAGCAACCTTCCTCGAAACAATTGGTGTTATGATGAGAATTCCGAGATTGATAAAGTGCCCGAGCCAAATCTACAACTGGATGGGCCACAAGATGTTGGAAAAGATACAAATGGGGATAATGACAACAAGGTCGGTGAAGAACTAACTATAAGTACTAACAAGGATGATCCGATGTTATTAGTGCCCCAATTTCCTTCTCCACCAAAGTTCAAGGATCCAGTTAGATTTGCAAAACCATGCCTGCTAGGTAGTCATGTCGTTGGCGAAGCTCTTTATGACATAAGAGTTAGGGCAACAATGAAGCCGTGGTAGGACGAGAAAGAGAAGATAAATGAAGAGCCCATTGTGTTTGACACACTTCCATGCCCAAATATTATCACAAGCACGATGGAGATATCACCTAGTTATTTGCCCTCCTTCATGGAGATTATACCAAAACAAAGCATGTTAGGTGACTTTAATGCAATGGCTATCACAAATGGGAATCTACCAAAAGCTATATTATTTCCGATGGATGGATGGTTCCTCAACTTTTTAAGAGGAATTGGATAGCATTGACCAGACAAAGTCAGGCTGAAAGACTATAAATCAAGCACTGACTGGGAGGCAACCCAAGAATTTTTATATTTATATGCTTTACTAGTTTATTTAGTAGATAGGAATTAATTTGCTTATTAAGTTCTATTATAATCTAATCCATGTTGTCTCTCTTTATTGTAGGTATTGGAGATTCAATGGATAGGAAAATGATCGTCGCCACCATCACTTCACGCTTAGCTGATTATAGGGAAGTTCTCTTCTACTTATCGCTATATTCTTACAATGAGGACATTGTAATTGCTAAGTTTGGGGGAGTTTAGTTTAGTTCATTATTGCATGTGTAGTTTCATGTTTATGTTATGTTATTTTGCATATGTTGTTAATTTAGTTTAGGTTTATTATTAAAAAAAAATCATATCAAAAATTCAAAAATAATAGTTAGTTACTATGTTCATCTTGCATGAGTCCAAATTTGTTAGATTGTTCGGTTTATTTTTTTGTGATGATGAGATTGGAATTGAGTAGACAAGTAGAATCTCTTGACTATTAGAGCTTTGATGTGATTTCTTGTTAGGAATTGAGTCTTTTTCTTTTGAAACTTGTATAATAAGGATAACACAAGTAAAAACAACTTGTGATTGATTGAGTTTAAATTGATACATAATGGGACTCTAAAGGATAATGCTAGTTTGAATGAAAAAATGACAAGAATAAGTAGTGAGGGCTAAAGTTAGACAAGAACCTAAGTTTGGGGGAATATTTGGGGTATATAAGCGATATTGTAAAAAAAAAGTATAAATAAACACCGTGGCGAGCTTGTCTAGTTTTGTGGCCTTTGTTACTTGAGTAAGTAAGCCCGAGGGGATTGTCTTTGCACCTAGCGCCCTAAGGTCTTAATGGTCTGGGAGTTGTTGGTCGAAAGCTCATTAAGGTAGCATTGAAAAGCCTAAAGGAATAAGACATCGCATAACTATGTGTATATAAACCAAAAAAAAAGAAAAAAAAAAGAAAAAAATGAATACAACGGGAAAAGAGCAAAAAGCCCCCGTAGATGAAAATAAAGCATAAGTATCCCGTGTTGACCCTCGATATTGGTAATTGTTTGATTTTAGTTGAATCTAGCTTATTTTTGGATTTCTTGAGTTTGCATTGTATGATGCCTTCGAAGAGACTTGTTATGTGTTAAATTTGATTTTATATCAGTTAACATTGTTGTGGAGCACACACGCACTATACCAGTAATAACAGTTTAAGACTTGATGATTGACTAGGAAATTGTTGATTGATTTTGATATGATGTATTATCATGTTTACTTGATTTCTCTAAGGCCGATTGAATAGACTTGATTCTGTCTTTACTACTGGATTCGTAGGCATATAGATTAGTTGCATTTCATTGCATTGCATTGCATTATGTTGTGTTGCTTGGGGACAAGCAACGGTTTAAGTTTGGGGGTATTTGATAAGTGGATTTTATATACACTTATCTGGTATCTTTTACTTGAATTAGTTGCTTATATTCATGTGTCTTAGTTACTTTTCATGTATTTTGTGTTCATTTTGTAGGTTATACGTTTGGGAGCGGTGTGAGCGATTATTGGTAAGGAAAAGCAAAGAAAATGTAAAGAAAAGCAATCCGGACATTATTTGGGCTTTCATGTTTACTTCATGTCTTTAGTTTGGAACTTAGCTTACATTGTAGAGCATCTTCGTAGCTTTCCAAAACATCTTGAATCATTCTAATTGGAGTTCCGATGCAAGAAATATGATCTTTATACCAACGGACGTCGAACTTCGCTGTTTTGGTTAGCTATTTTCATAGCAGTCATTTCCAGCCCAATTTCAACCTTCATCCATCCCGAATTTCTCAATCCTCAAAGAATAAAGGTTGTAGAGCTCGTCGATATCTTCTATTTGATAGATGGCATGCCTCGTAACTCCTCTTGGATCAAAAGTTATGGCCGTTTTACCAGAGGATCTTTGTGATGAGAAAATAAAGCCCATTTGGTAGGCTTTTCATTAATAAAACCACAATAAAGCGAAGGTACCAAATTGCAAAATAAAATGGTAGTTCATTGAAGGGGCGGGCCTTGATAAAAACTAGACCCCGTAAAATGAAGTGGTGCGATAGAAAAAGATGTTTTTTGGCCAAATTTGAGTTCGGGAAGGATTGTTTCGATCCAATTGACTCAAGGACTTCCAAGAGGACTTAAAGACATGTAAAAAGGCTTATAAAAGGAGGAGAATAACAAGGATTAGAGAGGAGATTGTAGAGAGGAGAAATATGATTCTATTAGATTAGATTATGGTAAATTAGATCAAAACACTAGTTCTAAATAGTTTTGGAGATTGAAGCAACTTGAAGACCATTGAAGATCAAGAGCAGGAGCTTGAAGAAGATGGAGATTTGCTAACAACAGATTTAATTCTTTACTCTACTCTTATTTTTATCTTTTAATGTTATTTCAAGTGTGGATTCTTAGTTTTAATTCAATGAACTAATTCTTTATTTGAGATTACAATGGATCTTATTGTGTAGTTTATTTTAATATGTTTCGTTATCAATTGTTATGTTCTATTGTGAGGATTGTCTATTGTGATTTGGACTTAATTGTTTAATTGACTGGCCATCAATTACTGTGATAATCTATATGAACTCGAGAGATGAAGTATAGATTTAGATCTGATCATGATAACATGTGTTCAGGATTTTGTTAGTAGCTTAAACTTGATGAGTGTTAAGGTATAGATATGCTTGACACCGCATGTAATCGGATAGAGAACTTGTTCTTAAACCTTCTTCAATTGTAATTCACATAGAGATATAGTGGGTTAGTTGATTAAGGTGTTTAACGGATTTCTATCTTAATTGTGGATTGACGTTAATATGGTATTAGTGCATCGAGAGGTGGTTAATACTACTTTAGTGTTCTTGATTAACAATTCGGGATAGAGAATAATTGATAAGAAGTGTGTTAACTTAAATGAAGCAATAAGTGAAGTTGTGATCTTAAATCTCCATAGTCTTAATTTAATTAGTGGAATTTAATAGTAGTTTAATTTATATAATTTTAAATTCATTCGTTTAAATAAGATTGAGTTGGTTACGGGTTAGTACATGGTGATTTTTATTAACTAATTCTCTGTGGGAACGATACTCAACTT
The DNA here is from genome assembly GCA_020205615.1 of Panax quinquefolius. Taxonomy (NCBI): domain Eukaryota; kingdom Viridiplantae; phylum Streptophyta; class Magnoliopsida; order Apiales; family Araliaceae; genus Panax; species Panax quinquefolius. The sequence continues at coordinate 14,868 of JAINUW010000398.1, read as the reverse complement.
ATCACTTTATTACTTGTTGACCACGTATACTTGCGTGTTGTGCGTAATTAGATTTTACCCAACAATATGGTATTGAACTTAGGAATTGAATGCATGTTAATATATTTTGAATGATGAACAAAGTCAGTAATTTATCAACGATGTTCGAGTCCGATTAATAACGTCAGTTGGTTAATAAGCCGAGATGAAGGGTAGTAAGTCGAGTTGACTTTTTTATTAATATTAAGTTAACTAAGACATAGAAGAGAAAGAAGTTGGTAAAAACAATGTGAACTTTTGTTTAATAGCTAATTACAGTGTGCTATGTGAATATATCATGTAGATTCTGTAAAGGCTGTGGTCAGTCGATTAAATTATTTGAAGATGCTGAAAGGCAAGTTTTCTTAACACTTGTCTGACTTTTATGTTAGTCAAGTTTTATGTGATTCATTGTGCTGAATTGCACGACTGGTTTCAAAGAAAGGGTCGATGCTTGATTTAATTCGGCTAGACTACTCGTAGTATATAGATTGATTGATATTCATATCTTTCTATATAGAAATGTTAACACTATCCTATGCCAAGTAATTGGTACGGATGTGAAGGTAAGGTTTATCTATGAACAAACAAAAGTATTTTTCATCGATTATTCGATGGGCACGTGAGTTTGCCAAATATTAAACGTAAATACGTTTAATTAATGAGTGTTGATCAACATAGAGTACTATAGACTGATCACCTAGAAGTGCTAGTAAGTAATCTGGATGTACAGCCTTAGTGCCGTGGTGTCCTTTTCAAGTATGAAAACAGAAAGCTATTGTTCATGGTCTATCGACCGGTTCAGAATTCCTAATCTACTCTATACTTTGGGAATTGATGATATGAAATGTTAAAGTATTATTGTTTCATAATGCTTCATAACTATTTGTTCAGTTATGTAGGAATTTTCATATAATTCACGAATGTGGTATTACTGTTATCCTTTGTTAAAACTTGCTGAGCTTGTTATGCTCACTTCTTGCTTGAATTATATGACTACAGTTAAGGATGAACGTACTAAGAATGCCAAAAGAGATAAGGGCAAGGCTAAGATGGATACTTAACCATCTTGTAATAGATTAGTATGTTTGTATGTATTATACATTATGAACAACGAATGATGTAATCAGTTTATGAACCTGGGGAGGAATATTCTTTGATTGTAATAAGAAGATAATAATTACCTTCATTTTGTTGTATTTCAATGGAATGATTATATGGATATTAGTCTAGTGGAGCACCATATGTCGGGTTGGAAGATACCCGAATTTGGGGGTGTCACAGGTTAGTATCAAAGCTTTAGGTTATAAAACTGAAGGGGGGAAGAACCTTAGGCTAATAACCTCGTAAGGAAGGTAAAGTCTGAAGAATGAAATTCAAGTCCATTGAATTATTAAGGTATTGAGATAACTCAGTATTGTTATGTGCTATTGTAGATGTCGATCGATAGCATGATGTATAGAGACATTCACGTTGTGAGTGAAGAGTTAGTGAACCAAGTTGAAATTTTACCAATGCCAGTGGCGGAGGTACCGTTAGTTGTACTAGAAGACTCAGACATTGAGGAATACAACTCTGAGGAGGAATACTCTGAGGAGACGATGGGGTTAGCATCATATCTTAATGAGATGTTTGACGTGGAGGAGGAGATGGAGGTAACATCGATTAATACGGTGGTACCTACTTAGGAGCCAACACCTCCAGATGCAATGAGATCATTGCATCTAGCTGTGTTGGATAGGAATGTGCATCTGTGCACTGTAGTGCAGACACAGAACGAGGAAATAACCGCCCTGTGAGACCCCAGATTTTATAAATAAAGATTTAAATTTCTCAAAATATTTTTTTTTGAATATTATGGTGTGGATTTGATATAATGTTATAGTTGTGGGTAGTATTTATAAATTTTGCAAAGTATGCAAGTTGTTATATTATATTCGATTGGTCAGGGAATATTCTTTGTGGTCTGGGAATATTAAATGCGACTAAGACAATCATTAGTGGACCCCACAATGTAATTATTGTCGATTGAAAAACAACAAAAATATTTTATTAAAAATAACGGCGGAAGTTTTACCGTTAATCTTTGTTGAACTACTCTCAGTAGTAAAAATACGATGTCTACGCGTGGTTGCATAGTAGCACACGGTATTGATTATTAATGTTTACGTGAGAAGTCACTCAGTTTTGTTCAATTATTGCTATAGTAATTGTTGCATAGTATCTCACGTTATTTGATTCAATTATTGTCGATATTTTATATATTATTAAATCAATAATTGAAATGACAGAGTTATTAATATTATAAATTGAAATATTATTGATGTCTAGAAGTTCTGCCGAGGAGAGGTTTGGTCACCTAATTGCGCGCCAATATGGAGAAATCCATATTGGAAAGCCCCCTCTTTCCTGAGAACGACCTGGTCGATTAATACTGTGAATTGGAATAAAGATGATAAATGTTGTTAAAATTATTAAGGTGATTTTTTATTAAGTCTGCTTATTTTATGAATTCCTATTTACCGATTTTTCAAATTATTAGGGCCCATATGTGTTGGGAAAATGATTTTGGAAATGGAAGAGTATATGTATGGAAGTATATATGTGTATTGAGTATATGGTGGGAGAAAATGAGATGTGAAAGTGATGGGTGGGTGTGTGAGTGGAAAATGGTGGAAAAGTGGTAGTGTGATAGTGATGTATAAGAGTGTAGTGAATTTGGTTATTGGGTGGGTGGGGGATAGATGTTGGTTATGGGGGAGAAAAATTAAGTGGTATATATATAATATTGATATATTTAAGTTGAAAACATGTGTTTATATATATGTATTATATTTTAATTTTTGTTGTGATTTTACTGGTTAGTTGATTGACTTTATTGTATTTGAATGAAGAAATAATTTTGTAGAAATAATTCATTCATAAACAGTACACTTCCATTCTCCTATAAATAGAAGCTCATTCCTTCATTATTTCTTACAAATTCACTGAAACTCCAGAGAGAGAAATTATAGAGAAACTATAGAAAAGTATTCTGCTACTTCCCTACTCTTATATCCAGTTCTTTTTACGGTAATGGGTGTTATTCTTTCTTATTCATGAAGAGAACTGTTGTTATTCCATTTCTTATTATTATGTTGGAATAAATTGTATACGCGGTCTACCCTATACTTGGTGAAATTATTTTGTTATTCCATTCTTTATTATTCTGTTGGAACATCCTGTCTATGCATTTTACGCCAGACCTGGTTCCGTCTTTGTTATTATTCTGTTGGAATATCCTGTCTATGTGTTTTACACTGGACCTGGTTCCGTCTTTATTTATTATTCTGACGGAATATCCTGTCTGTGCATTTTACGCCGGACCTAGTTCCATTATTTATTATTCCGCACTTATTATTCTGTTGGAACATCTTTGGCCGTAGTGCTTTAAAAGTCATCTATGGCATGTAGAGCATGGATGGACTTGGTATGATTATGACCAGGGATTATTCGGTGTAATCATGACCGTAATGTAACAAGTGATGTGGTAAAAGTCCTTATTGGTCAGTGCATTGATGGACGATTGTTGGCATGATCATGACCATTGATGAATACACAAATATCCTTGGCGTAGTGCTTGGAATTTGTGGTCGTGACCACAATGAATATCCTCGGTAGTAGTGCGGGGATGATGTGGATTATTTATTGTCGAGTCCAAATGATAAAAGTGATGAAAACCTTTTAAAACATAAAAGATAGTAGATTTTATTCTCTCGCTTAACTCTTTTAATGGATTGCTTGATCCGTTGCAGTTAAACTTGATGTCTATTGTATTTTATCAGTTTAACATTGTTGAAGGCTAATGATAATTTATTCTGCATTATCTTAGTCATAATATTTCTTGCTGGGCTAGTTGAGCTCGCCCTTTTCTTTCACTGTTCTCTTCAGGAAATGAGAACGTAGCTGGAACTAGTCGGGGGACGGAGTGATGGTCCGAGATGGTGTCTTAGTAGTCCTCACTATTCTATAAAATAGTGTGATAATAAATGTAATGAGGACTTATTCTGAGAGTGGATATTGTCTAGAAGGCAATATTTGTATTAAAACTCACAGCATGTATTTTGTCGTGCTTTACACGACTGTTGTATAAATAAGTTGTACTTGAATTTTGTACCATGTATTTGGTGACTCAAGATGGGTGATGTATACCTATTTTGGGGGCGTCACAGTTGGTATTAAAGCTTAGGGATATGATCCCTGGCTGAGATGTGAGATAAGAACTAGGAGGGGAGAGACGGGGAATTCCTTCGCTAGTATGACCTACCTAAGTTTATTTGTTATTTAATTGGTTGGTCAGAGTATAGGGATAATATGTGATATGTTAATTAACCCTTATTTTGTGGCAGTATTTGAAAATGGCATCCGAAAATGTTGAGAACATCAATGGAGCACAGGAGACCGTTGAGTCTCCACAGATCGATAATCAGGACAATGAGCAACAGGATGGCGATAATCCTCCTGTAAACAACAACACTGATCAATTGAAGAACGACGGTAAGTTTAGGAGCTTTTTAGAATTCATGCAACATCAGGCGAAGGCGGCTCCTATTAATAATGCAGGTAAAAATAATGGCAACCCACGGTCGGTAACCGCTAAGCAATTCAAGGAGCTGGGACCACCAGAGTTTTTGGGAAAGCCAGAACCACTTAAGGCGGAGACGTGGTTAAAGCAGATGACTAAGATATTTGATGTCTTGGGATGCTCCAAGGAACAAAAGGTTCCCTTTGCCACCTTTATGTTGCGTGAAGAGGCAGATTACTGGTGGGAATCTGTAAAACGTACCCAGCCTGACACACTCAAGATGTCTTGGGAGAAGTTCCAAGAGTTGTTCAATGACAAGTACTTTCCCGAAAGTATTCGTCACATGAAAGAGGTGGAGTTTATCAAGTTGGAGCAAAACAACATGATCGTGTCGCAGTACAAAGCTAAGTTCGCCTAGTTGTCCCGGTTTGCGTCCCATTTGGTTGATAATGAGGAGAGAATGACACGAATGTTTTTAAGAGGTTTGAAACCTGAGATACGTCAATTTCTTATCTCTCATAAACTATGTTTGTATTCAGATGTTGTTAATAGGGCTCAGTTATTGGAGCATGATAATGAGTCAACCCAACCAAAAGAGATCAGCCGAAAAAATGATAATACTAGTGATAACAGTCATCGAAGCGGTGAAAATAAGCGTGAAGGGAATCAACATGCCAGAAATGGTAACCACTTCGGTGGTAATCATGGCCAAAATAATAAAAATGGACATTTTAAGAAGAGGAAATTCAACAATGATGGAAAGACGTCAGCACCAGCACCCTTTGTTAAGGAAGGAGAACGACCACCTATCATATGTTTTAAATACGGAGGGGAGGGACATATCAGTCCAAACTGCACGATGCCGTCCAAAGCATGTTATAATTGTGGAAAAGAAGGTCACCTAGCCCGATTTTGTCGTTCACCAAAGACAAGTTCAGCTAGGATGGAGGCACCAAAGACCATTCCAGAAATGACAAAACCGGTAGTTCAAGGGAGAGCATTTTTCGTGACTTCTCAAAAAGCGAGTAACCCGAACAAAGTTAGCATGGGTTAGTTAATTATAAATTCTTGTGAAGTCTGTACCTTATAAGATACCGGTTCTACCTATATTTTATCTCTCTTGCTTGCGTTCAATATTTAAATTTGACTCCGGAGAAGTTAGACTTTGACTTATTGGTTGAAACTTCGTTAGTAGGAGCCTTCGTTACCTCCACTATTTATAAATCTTGTTGATTCAAATCGACATTTTCACGTTACCTGTCGATCTTATCTCTTTGAAAATACTTGCCTTTGATGTGATTTTTTAAATGATTGGTTAAATACTCATCATGCTTTTTGTAAGGTTGTTAGCTTTCATACTATTAACCAACCTATTATGCGAATTCAAAGTAACCAAACCACTAAAGTCAATCATTGTCATATCAAGCCATAAGTAAAGAGCCCGATCCTTTCAGTGTTGACTTCCTTGTGTGGAATGCACCGAAGCCAGACCTTCTGTAGGCGATATTGTGAATGAAGATGGCAAGTTGATAGGTATCATTGTGACGTACTATCCAAGTCTTGGATGAGGGTCACAGATTTGAATGATATTTCTAAATAAATTTCTTGACGTATTCCTGAAGACTTCTTAGCCTACCCTAGAGCGTGAAATTAAATTTTGTATTGACCCCGGTACAAAACCCATTTCTTAAACCCTCAAATATTTCTTCAACTAAAACGAACGTATAATACGCCAAAGACGTTAACTCGAGCTATTAAAGATTACGATCATACTATTCAATATCATCGTGGAAGAGCGAACGTGGTAGCTGACGTGTTGAGTAGAAGAACGTATGCGTTTACGAGTGCGATGTTGTTAACACAAAGACTCATTTCGTATAACTTACAAATGATGAAGATAGAGTTAAAGACTCTAGGGACCCACATGAAGATAACAAATATACGAGTAGAATCGACTTTAATCGATAAAGTTAAAGCCGCTCAAGCTACACACCCGGAGCGGATGAATGTGAAGAAGAAGGTTCAAGAGGGCGTTATTCTAGAAGCAAGAATCGATGAAAAGAGGAAATCTCAACCCTTGATTTTATTGGCTCATTTGAAATCCTAGATCAAGTAGGAACTGTGGCTTATAGGCTCGTTTTACCGCCAAATATGTTGCATGTTCATAACGTTTATCACGTATCGATATTACGTAAATATGTGGATTACCCGAACCACATTATTAATTTAGAACCGGACGAGATAGCAGAAGATTTAACGTATGAGGAGATACGTGTTAAAATCTTGGATAAGAAGAATCATATTCAACACTCAAAGGTTATACCTCAACAGTTAGAATTTGAAGTGAAGTCAAGGTATCCTCACCTGTTCGGCATACCAGGTACGTACGTAAATTTTGAGGGTGAAATTCCATAAGGAGGGGAGATTATGAGACCCTAGATTTTATAAATAAAGATTTAAATTTCTCGAAATATTTTTTTGAATATTATGGTGTGGATTTGATATAATGTTATAGTTGTGGGTAATATTTATAAATTTTGCAAAGTATGCAAGTTGTTGTATTATATTCGATTGGTCAGGGAATATTCTTTATGTCGGGGAATATTCGTACGACGGCACAATCATTGGTGGACCCCACAACGGAATTATTGTCGGATTGTGAAAACGACAAAAATATTTTATTGAAAATAACGGCGAAAGTTTTACCGTTAATACTGTTGAACTACTCGATAGTAAAAGTACAGTAATACGCGTGGTTACATAGTAGCACACGGTATTGATTATTAATGCTTATGTGAGAAGTCACTCAGTTTTGTTCAATTATTGCTATAGTAATTGTTGCATAGTATCTAACTTTATTTGATTCAATTATTGTCGATATTTTATATATTATTAAATCAATAATTGAAATGACAGAGTTATTAATATTATAAATTGAAATATTAACGATGTCTAGAAGTTCTGCCAATGAGAGGTTTGGTCACCTAATTGCGCGCTAATAGGGAGAAATCCTTATTGGAAAGCCCCCTCTTTCCTAAGAACGACCTGGTCAATTAATATTGTGAATTGTAATAAAGATGATAAATGTTGTTAAAATTATTAAGGTGATTTTTTATGAAGTCTGCTTATTTTATGAATTCCTATTTACCCATTTTTCAAAATAATCGGTAGAAAATTTTTAAAGGTGGGGCCCACATTGGGGGCCACATATGGGGCCCATATGTGTTGGAAAAATGATTTTGGAAATGGAAGAGTATACGTATGGAAGTATATATGTGTATTGAGTATATGGTGGGAGAAAATGAGATGTGAAAGTGATGGGTGGGTGTGTGAGTGGAAAATGGTGGAAAAGTGGTAGTGTGATAGTGATGTGTAAGAGTGTAGTGAATTTGATTATTGGGTGGGTGAGGGATAGATGTTTGTTATGGGGGAGAAATATTAAGTGGTATATATATAATATTGATATATTTAAGTTGAAAACATGTGTTTATATATATGTATTATATTTTAATTTTTGTTGTGATTTTATTGGTTAGTTGATTGACTTTATTGTATTTGGTTGAAGAAATAATTTTGCAGAAATAATTCATTCATAAACAGTACAATTCCATTCTCCTATAAATAGAAGCTCATTCCTTCATTATTTCTTACAAATTCACTGAAACTCCACAGAGAGAAATTATAGAGAAAATATAGAAAAGTATTCTGCTACTTCCCTACTCTTATATCCAGTTCTTTTTACGGTAAGGGGTGTTATTCTTTCTTATTCATGAAGAGAACTGTTGTTATTCTATTTCTTATTATTATGTTGGAATAACTTGTATACGCGGTCTACTCTATACTTGGTGAAATTATTTTGTTATTCCATTCTTTATTATTCTGTTGGAACATCATGTCTATGCGTTTTACGCCAGACCTGGTTCCGTCTTTGTTATTATTCTATTGGAATATCCTGTCTATGTGTTTTACACTGGACCTGGTTCCGTCTTTATTTATTATTCTCGGCGGAATATCATCACATGCATGCGTTTCACGCGGACCTAGTTCCATTATTTATTATTCCGCACTTATTATTCTGTTGGAACATCCTGTCGGTGTGAATTTCACCTGACCGGTTCCGTTATTATTATTCTGTTGGAATAACCTTGTCTTATGCAAGTACCGCATGCATGGTGATTTCTTTTGTTAATCCATTCGTTATTATACTCAGTTAGTTAAAATTTTGACTTCTATACTCCATGAAATTAGTGGAATATTCTTGATATTTGCGCTTCATCCAGTATTTTTCATGGAAATATTCTTCTGAGCATTCTTGAATTTTACTCAACAAAGCAGTATCATGTTGACAATTTGGACGTTATTAGTTCTTGAATAAATTAATTCGTGAACTTGTTTTATTGAATTCTTATATCATTGTCATCATCCTCATGTTTATATTTTTTTTAAAAGTCATCTATGGCATGTAGAGCATGGATGGACTTGGTATGATTATGACCAGGGATTATTCGGTGTAATCATGACCGTAATGTAACAAGTGATGTGGTAAAAGTCCTCATTGGCCGTAGTGCATTGATGGACAGTTGTTGGCATGATCATGACCATTGATGAATACACAAATATCCTTGGCCGTAGTGCTTGGAATTTGTGGTCGTGACCCTAATGAATATCCTCGGTAGTAAAGCGGGGATGATGTGGATTATTTATTAAAATTTTGAGTCCCAAATGATAAAAGTGATGAAAAACCTTTTAAAACATAAAAGATAGTAGATTTTATTCTCTGCTTAACTCTTTTAATGGATTGCTTGATCCGTTGCAGTTAAACTTGATGTCTATTGTATTTTATCAGTTTAACATTGTTGAAGGCTAATGATAATTTATTCTGCATTATCTTAGTCATAATATTTCTTGCTGGCTAGTTGAGCTCGCCCTTTTCTTTCACTGTTCTCTTCAGGAAATGAGAACGTAGCTGGAACAATTCGGATGACAGAGTGATGGTCCGAGATGGTGTCTTAGTAGTCCTCACTATTCTATAAAATAGTGTGATAATAAATGTAATGAGGACTTATTCTGAGAGTGGATATTGTCTAGAAGGAAATATTTGTATTAAAACTCACAGCATGTAATTTGTCGTGTTTTACACGACTGTTGTATAAATAAGTTGTATTTGAATTTTGTACCATGTATTTGGTGGCTCAAGATGGGTGATGTATACCTATTTTGGGGGCGTCACACGCCCTATATGAGGCGAAGGAATCTGCAGACGCGGATTTTGAGTCAGAGCATGACGAGAAAGTGCTTATGCATATAAGGCACGTGACTATAAGAAAGAGGACGTAGAGCTTCAAAATAAACTGGTTGAGAAAGACCAGAAAATAGCTAGGATGTCATACATCCACGAATGTGCCCATGAGGATTTTAAGCTGAAAATTGCTTGTTATTCTATTGAGTCAAGGTAGATTCGACATACCATTAGTCGAGATATTGTGTCGATATTGGCAAATCAGAAATATGAGAATGTCGTTCGACAGTGTTAGTAGATCGTTAGATATTTTGTGTATATGGTAGTGACGTAAAACCTTCTTTTGTATAATTCAAGGGTAGTCTTTTTGTAAATCCCAATTTTTGTTTAAGACAATCGCGGGATAGTATGTAATAGCTTTTTGGCTAAAGAAACATGATGTAAATAGTTTTGACTATGAAAGCATATTAATATAATGAAGTTTTTTTTATTTAATGTGCTTGTTGTGGTATAAGTGGTTGTTGTTGCTTGAGAATGATAACCAAGTAGTTAAATAGATAATAACTAAACTTTATTTATTTAATCAGAATTATGCCGCCAAGAAGGAGACAACGTAACCAAGAGGCCGAGTCGCATAATGAGAATCAGGGGGGTCCTAATAACCCTATGCAAGAGTTCATTAATTTATTAACGGCTGCATTTAACCAAGTAGGGGGGGGGGGAATTCCTGTAGCTTCTAGGGTAGCAAGAACAACTACCTTCAAGGAATTTAAGAGTGTGGGTCCTCCTGAGTTTCGAGGAACGATGGACCCACTAGAAGCCCAAACATGGGTAAAAAAAATTGAAAATGCGTTTGTGATAACAAACGTAGGTGAGGCGCAGAAGACTTCTTTTGCGACTCACATGATGAAGGGGGAAGTTAACTACTGGTGGGAGGCTCACCAGGGTGGGGCTAGGACCGAAGCTGTTATGTGGGAATAGTTTAAGAAGGTCTTCTTCGAGAACTACTTCCCTACTAGCATGTAAGGTAGGATGGAGATTAAGTTCTTAGAACTTAAGTAGGGGGATGTGACAGTTCCCCAGTATGCTGCCAAGTTCAATGAATTGGAGAAGTTTTCTCCACACCAGGTGGATACGGAGGAGAAGAAGGCACACAGGTTTCAGCAGGGCTTAAAACCCTGGCTCTATAGTAGAATATCGGTTTTTTAGAGTGCTTCCTACGGGATCATTCTGGAAAAGCCGATAATAGCGGAAGGTGGTGGTGAGGCATTGTCTCAGTACCATAAAGAGCGAAAGAACAAGAGTAAGTTAGAGGGAGTGAGTAAGGCTGAAGTTGCTAGTGAAAGTAGCAACTTGCCTAAGAGGAAGTGCTTCAACCCTAGGAATACTGGGGTAAAGTAGGGAGATCCCAAGCGAAGGACGGAAGCATGTAAGACAAGCAGAAAGACTCACATGGGAGTCTGGTTAAAGGGAAAATCAGTGTGATACAATTGTGGGCAGGAGGGGCATTTGTCACCTAACTGTCCTAACCCTAAGAAGAACCAGGGGTGTTTTATCTATGGGTAATTAGACCACATGGCAAGAAATTGCCCGAAGAAGGGTTTAGAGGGAAATAAGGGTTCTAGTAGTGGTAAGTTAGCCATTACTGGACCAACACCGTCAGTGGGTAGACCCTCAGCACGTACGTTTAATATGACTGTCCAAGATGCAGTTGCATCAATGTATGTGGTAGCAGGTATCATTCCGGTTAATAAGATAAATGCTTATGTGCTATTTGACTTGGGTGCTACTTGTTCTTTTATAGCATGTGAATTCGCTAAGCGATTAGGTTCAATCCCTGAAAAGTTACCAATACCTTTAGACGTTAAGGTAGCCAATGAAGAGATAATTCCCATTGAACATATTCATAAGAATTGTTGCGTTGATATTAGAGGGAATAAGTTATCGGTAGATTTGGTACCAATAAGGTTAAAAGAATTCAATATAATTCTTGGTATGGATTGGTTGGTTAACCATAAGGCGATTATAGATTGCCATAGGAAAAGTGTAAACCTTCGGCTTTCTAAGAAAACCAAGGTGGTGTTCTTCGGTAGTAAATCACCGAGACGCTCTTGTTGTCTATCGATAACACAAGCTAGGAAGATGTTGAGAAAAGGGTGTGTAGGTTATTTGTGCCATGTTGTGGATACCCAAAGAGTGGGAACATCCTTGGACAAGATACCTATAGTGCAAGAGTTTGTGGATGTATTTCTGGAGGAGTTATCGGGCATTCCATCGAACATGGAGGTTGAGTTTGTAATTGATCTGTTACCGAGAACGGCACCAGTTTCAAGGGCACCATATCGGATGGCGCCAGTTGAGATGAAGGAGTTAATGATTCAGTTACAAGAAGTATTAGATAGGAAGTACATTCAACCGAGTGTGTCTCCTTGGGGAGCACCGGTGTTGTTTGTTAAGAAAAAGGATGAGTCGTTAAGACTTTGTATCGACTATCGAGAGTTGAACAAGTTAACGATTAAGAATAAATACCCGTTGCCCAGGATTGATGATTTATTGATCAGTTGAAAGGGGCAAAGTATTTTTCTAAGATAGATTTGCGCATGGGGTATCATCAGTTAAAAGTGAGGAAGGAGGATGTACCTAAGACGGCGTTCAGAACTCGTTATGGTCATTACGAGTTTCTGGTAATGTTGTTTGGGTTGACTAATGCACCAGCTGCATTTATGGATATGATGAACAGAGTGTTCAAATAGTATTTGGACAAGTTCGTCGTAGTGTTCATTGATGATATTCTAGTCTATTTTAAGACGTTAGAAGATCATGCAAAACATTTAAGGATAGTGTTGGAAACACTAAGGAAGGAGAAGTTGTATGCGAAATTCACAAAGTGTGAATTTTGGCTTGAGAGAGTGCAGTTTCTAGGACATGTTATTCATAAAGATGACATTTCTGTGGATCCAATAAAAGTAGAAGTAGTTAATGAATGAGAGCAACCAAAAAAGCCAACCGAGGTTCGGAGTTTTTTGGGGTTGGCGGGATACTATAGATGGTTTATTCCGGACTTTTCTAAAATAGCTACTCCATTAACAAATCTGACAAGAAAGTCGGTGAAGTATGTGTGGACTGAAAAATGTGAGAATAGTTTTCAGGAGCTGAAAAAGAGGTTAAGTGAGGCACCTGTATTGTCTTTACCAGACGATACAAGGAATTTTGTAGTGTATAGCGATGCTTCGCATAAAGGGCTGGGTTGTGTACTTATGCAGCATGGCAAAGTCATTGCATATGCGTCACGTCAATTGAAAGATTATGAGAAGGTCTATCCTACTCATGATCTGGAATTGGCAGCTATAGTTTTTGCCTTGAAGATATGGAAGCATTATCTATATGGTGAGAAGTGTGAAATTTACACGGACCACAAAAGTCTGAAATATATCTTCACACAGAAGGAGTTGAACATGAGACAGAGAAGATGGTTAGAGCTGATAAAAGATTACGACTGTGATATTTTATATCATCCGGGGAAAGAAAATGTAATAGCCGATGTGCTAAGTAGGAAGGGTAGAGAGAAACTATCAATGTTAACAACTCAGAATGAGTTGGTTACCGTGATGGAAAGAATGGAGCTAGAAGTTAAGTTACCAGAGGAAGCGATGGAAATGTTATTTTCCATGGAAACCCAACCGACCATAGCGGAACGGGTTAGGAGAGTACAATTGAGTAACGAGGAATGCGAGCAGATAAATAAGAGAATAGAAGATGAAGAAAAGACTAGGTATAACCTCGATAAGGAGGGAGTACTTCGTTTTGAAGGAAGAATTTGGGTTCTGAATGATTCTGAATTAAAGGAAGAAATAATGATGGAGGCTCATAGTTCGAGGTACTCGATACATCCCGGTAGTACGAAGATGTATCAAGACCTTCGTCAGAACTTTTGGTGGCCGAACATGAAAAAGGAGATAGCAGAATATGTTAGTAGGTGCTTAACTTGTCAAAAAGTTAAGGCTGAACACCAATGACCTAGCGGGTTGTTGCAACCGTTAGAAATTCCAGAGTGGAAATGGGAGCATATCACAATGGACTTTGTGGTGGGACTTCCAACAACAAGAAAAGGATACGATGCTATTTGGGTGATAGTGGATCGATTGATGAAATCGGCTCATTTTCTACCAATAGGAGTTAGGTATAACCTAGACCAGTTAGCTAAGTTGTATGTCAAGGAATTTATTTCCAGACATGGAGTACCTGTTTCGATTGTGTAAGATCGTGATCCACGAGTCACATCAAACTTTTGGAGGAGTTTGCAAGAGCAAATGGGAACGCAGTTAAGATTGAGTACGGCGTATCATCCTCAGACGGATGGTCAGAGTGAACGGACAATTCAAATGCTTGAAGATATGTTAAGATCTTGCGTTATGGATTTTAAAGGGAGTTGGGACGAGTATCTACCGTTGGTGGAATTTTCGTACAATAATAGTTTTCACGCTAGTATAGGCATGCCGCCTTACGAAGCGTTGTATGGAAGAAAGTGTCGAACTTGATTTTGTTGGGATGAGGTGGGTTAATGTCAGATGTTGGGACCTGAGATGGTACAGAAAATGGCGGACATGGTGAAGTTAATATGTACTCGATTAGTTGCTGCTAAAGATAGGTAGAAGAAGTATGCGGATCCTCATAAAGAAAAGAGAGAATTTGCTGTAGGATCTTTTGTTTTTCTGAAAGTATCGCCTTGGAAGGGGAAGATATGTTTTGGGAAGAAAGGGAAGTTAAGTCCAAGGTTTGTAGGACCTTTTGAGATTTTAAGAAGGGTAGGAGAGGTGGCTTATGAAGTAGCCTTACCTCTAGAAATGGAACGCATTCATAATGTGTTTCATGTGTCTGTGTTGCATCCTTATAAACCGGACTATAAACACGTAATAGATTATGAATCTATCTAGATAGAGAAAGATTTGCCCTATGAGGAACTTCCAATTCAAATTATTGATAGGAAGGAACAGGTTTTAAGAAATAAGGTCATACCTTCAGTGAAGGTTTTATGGAGAAACCACAA
>JAINUW010000185.1:0-100701 GCA_020205615.1 Panax quinquefolius | reverse complement strand
ATGATTATTTTTGAAATTATTTTTGGGCGTGGATAAAACAAAGTCTGAATCCTTAATCCTTGTCATTTTGTTTCTTTGGATTCGTTTCTTTAAAATATTTTCATCATCCTCGGTCTTAAATGATGATATTATTGAATATCTTTGGCACATGTAGTGCAAGATGAATGATTTCGATAGAATATCTTTGGTCTGAAGTGAATGTAAAGATGAATGTGTTTAGATGAGCAGATGGTTGATGAATATCTTTGGCTTAGTGCGATGAGCAGTGAATATTTGATATCTTTGGCACATGATGAATATTTGATTCAGGATGTATTGATTGATGTTCTGAGGATAAAAGATAGGCGATGAACTTTTAAATTCATACATAGAAGATAGTAGTTTGCATTCTCTCTTAACTCTTCTAATGAATTATTATTTCATTTGCGAATATTGATTTAAAACTTATTTATACATTGTATTACATTAGATTTTCCTGTTGAAGACTAACGATAATTTGTTGTATATTATCTTAGTCGTAATATTCTTCTTTGAGCTAGTTGAGCTCACCCTTTTCCTTTTGTTCCATTTTTCTTCTCGGGAGGCGAGAATATAGCGAGTCGAGTCGGGTATGGAATGAAGGTTAGAGAGAGTTGTTTAGTAGTCCTCACCGTTTTTGTAAAATAATGTATCGATAAATGTGATGAGGATTTATTTGAGTATAGATATTGTCTAGAAGATAATATTTGTATTCAAACTCACAGTTTCTTGTTGTAATAATAAAGTTGTAGTTGTTTACATGTACCATGTATTTGACTCGAGAATGGGTGATGTATACCTATTTTGGGGGCGTCGCGACGTGATTAATATATTTGATCTATGGACGAGATCGGGAATAGAATTTAGGAGGGGCTGCAGAGTAAATCCTTGACATAAGGTCTACCCATTTGTTAGTGAGTAAAAAGGATATTATAGTGATATATTGTTCATAACTCGTAATGTGTTTTATTAATTAATTGTTAAGAGAATGTTTGTCGGAAAGAATTAAGAATGTAGTGGAATCTTTATGTGACGCTTGGTAGAGTGATTTACTCGAATGTCATTTGAAATGAAAGGCGAATAGATTTTTCCTTAATCGCAAGAATCGATATCGAGGAGTAAATAACAGAAATCGGGCGAAAATATAATTTTGTTGTCCAGTTCTAATTAAAATGATTTTTTAAGTTAATATTACGTGATTGAAAAAAGCAAAAAATTCGGTTATTGAATTTAAATGAAATCTTTATTTTGTCATGCCGGAAACATGGAGTTTTCCAAGATGCAGATATTACTCAATGTCTTTGTTACGTTAAAAAAGGTTCATTTACATAGACACCGGTACATGATAATTGAGAAATCAATTGGCGTATCCTTTCATCGGAACTTTGATGGTTTGAATTCTCATTATTAGAATGAATTGGAGTATTATGAAACAGTCGATTTTTTAATTAAGCCTTAAAAAGATCGAAATTGATATGCAAAAGATGCGATTGATTTATTTTGATTCTTATCTGCAATTAATTAATATGAAACGTATGATAAATTTATTTAGTTAAGCGATTAATATTTTAAACAATAAAAGTAATCATTTTGAGATGTACTTATAGGTTGTTGATGTTTACGGGATATATGGACGAAATCATTATTACAATATTTTTAAAATACAACTTTAATTCAATTATCTTAATTTGGAAAATGAATGTTCGAAGCATTTACATCCATTGGTCATAATATTAAAGCATATTGAAAATAATAAGTATTGCATTAAAAAGCAATGTTATATAAAGCGATAAATAAGCAGGTGAGTGATTTAATTAAAACTATTTGGTCGTGATGGTTATTATTTTTGATGATTATGTGATTAAATGGAAATTCTTTTGTGAAGGAGAATTATTGATAAAAGGTAATAGTTAATCATTACTTAGAAAAACAAATTTTAAAACTAATATAATAAGATAGACATAATATTTTGAGAAAATAGTATAAGATTTAAAACTATTAGCTTTAATTAGAATTTTGAATTAAGCAGGTTAATAATTCATTATAGATTAATAATGGTCTTAAATATTTTGAAAGTAAATAAAATTGATTCTTGATATTTTAATTTTATTGATATTAGTTTCTTTGCTTGAAGTTTAGAAGAACTATAATATGGAATTTGAATTTATCTAATTTGCTAATAAAGTGGTATTTATTCAATTCAAAATATTCATATTTTAGGGGTAATCTTATTGAATGGAGTTGAATATTTAAAATATAAACTATTAGTAATTAAATGTCGAATATTATTGCTCTAATTGATTGGAAATCCTTTATCGTTTTGGTGTAGATTTTGACGTTGTAAATTTTTCAAATTACCTTTTGCAGATTTTCCTTAATATTGGTTGTAATTGAAAACCATAGAATTATCCTCTAATATTGTTCTTATTTTATTATTGTATTTATATTGAGTATTTAATAGATTCGATCTTTTTATATGATTTGAGATGTTATTTAAGGGATCGATTATTTGAAATACATATGCTTTATGATCGAAATAATTCAATAATGATTTGATAAAACATTATTTAAGGCCGGAATTTTTATGAGAAAAATTATATGCTGAAATATGGATTGAAAAGTATTTTATATTATTATTTTAAAAATATTGTGGATTTGGTGATGTCTTATTTAATTCTGATAAAGTTTAAAATCTTGGAAAATTAAATGATGGCCAATGAAAATAAAATTGAGAATAACAAATATGGGAGTATTATTGAGTTATATTACAAAAAATTTTTGGTTACGTCGGTATTCTTGAACAATTATTACGAGTTATACAAAAATTAAATTGTTTTATTAAGTTTGAAGAAAATTAAAATATTTAAATATGATTTAATTCGTTGAGAATAATCTGGTATATAGGTATTCTTAAATGATGGATATGAGGAATTTGATTAAAATATTTTAAATTATCAAGATTATTATTTCTTTTCAATAAGAATGCATTAGAAATTATTAGAATCTAGAATTAATTAGTTTAAATTATAAATTGCTTGACATATTTTAACTAAATACCATATATTCAATAGATGGATTTATTTATTGAGGAATTGACTAAATCTTTGGTTAGTTCCATTATTTTAATGGAATGATCTAAATTCATTTTTCGACGCGTTGATGAGAAATAGCCAATTATTTTGAGTATAAATCCTTCTTCAAACTGATTAAGTATTAGAAAAATTATGTTATCAAATTGTGAATGAGATGAATATTGATACAAAAATATTTTAAAAAAAACCATCTTGATTGATTTTAGCTTATTGTGAAAATAAATGATATCTTTTGTTCGATTTAAAGCAAAATGAGTGGAAATTGCGTTTATTTATGTCCATGAATTAAAGTCGATTGGTCGTGATTTGGTATGATCATGATCAATTTAAATAAATTTTAGTTGATGAAACGTCTCATTATAATTGTATGATAATATGAATGATTATTTATGTAAATATTATCTTTTTTAATTATGAATTAAATAGCATTTTTGAAATTATATTTATTCTGTGAAAGATCGGTTTTCATTGATTAATATTTTTTATGATCTTCCTTTTTATGTATCTTTTGTCTTTTATCTTATATAAAACCATTAATCTGAATTTGTTTGATTCTTTAATTGGAATTAATGACAATTATAGATTGTTTTGATGAAATCTTTGGATTATCGGATATCTATTTTGTAATATATCGTGGTATTATTGTATTACAAAAAAGTTAAAGTTGGAATTGAACTAAAGAATTATATTAATTCTTCAAAGATAAAATGAACTTGTTGTCATGTTTATTAGCATAGTGGACTTGAATATTGTAACAAGTTTTATAATTTTGTTAAATCACAGCTCTTAACGTATGCAGAGTAAAATGTGTTAATACCCGCCAGATTTCGTGGAAAAATGACTTTCGTTTATTGATTTCACCATGGTAATCATTGATTTTATTCATTATTATACTTATAAATAGTAAAAATTATGTTGGTTATTGAAATATTTATCTTAGGTCTATTAGATTATTTGCGCTTTTTGATATCTTTTTAAATTTTTTATGTGGATATAGATGGAGAAAATTTTTAATGTGACAATCGTTGAAAATTGAAATTTTATCTTTTACGATAAAATAATTCATTTAAATATATTATTATATTTTAATAATATAATGATGATGATATTTTTCACGATGAATGTGGGATATATGAGTATATGTGGAGAGGTATTTTGTTACCAAAAATATTTAAAGCATGCTTTATGTGTCGATTGGACCCCATTTCTTGGTGAAATTTGATTATAGCACGTAAAATCGCTTGGTTTGTAGATTTGGTCAATTTACATTTGGAATTTGGAAAAACTTTCTTACGCAAAGTTGTAGAAAATTGAATTTCTATAAAAAATCATGAGATTCAAATTTTACGACAAAAGGGCTATTTATTATGAATTATTGAAGTTAGGAATATTGAATTACAAATTAATTTTATTACAAAAAAATGCTAAAAACACGTTTCTCATGTTAGTTATTTATATAAGTGTACTTTTGCATGTGAGAATTGCTTTGGAATCTGAATTCAAAGGAGGCGTATGACTTTGGTTATTAATAATAATATTTTATTAAATTTTCTGCTTTGGTGTTCTAAGCATTTTCCTATAAATAGGGTGCATAGGTTAAAATTGAAAATCACACTAGAAACTGAAGTTTTCTCTCTATATATTATCAAGCGTATTCTTGTGAGTATTTTGAGTATACTTTGAGTATTGCTATCTGGTCTGAGTTAGATTCGACGTTATTACAGTTAAATCTTGCTCTTTTGAGGTAAGGGATAGTAAAGGGATTTTAAGGGTTATTATATTTTTAGTTTCGAAATTTTTATGATATTTTGATGAGTTTTTGTAGATTGTGTCCAAAAATGGCGATTTTTGGATGTATAGATTAGGAGTTATGAATTTTATGAGAAAAGACTATTTTAAAAGTAGCAAGCTTATAAATCCTTGTGATTAACTCCAAAATTGATGAAATTTTTATTGGGAGTACATCTATATAATATCGATATCTGAGTAAAAATTTCAAATTTTTGGATAAAAGTATAATTTATGATAAATGTTTAAATATTTGATGGTTTTGGCCGTATGAAAAAAAGTAAATGAATTTTTAAAATTTAGAAAATATATATTCAATATGGGACTATGTTATATGCTAAATCCCGGAAAAGAAATATTTTTAGAAGCTGATTTGGTATTTTTCATGAAAATGTTACTAGTTATGAGTAAATGAATTAAATATGTTATGTGAAGTAAGAAAATTGGAAAATATGATTTATTGGACTTATTATTAATGAAATTTAATTTTCTCTATTTATTATTTTGAAATAGTAAGGGTTGATGTGATTAATGTGGATAGTTAGGGGTAAAATCATGTGAAATATTTCAAAATAAGCAAGTGGTTATAAAATATTCATTGTTGTCGGGGAATATTAGTTTGGTGGTGGAATATTAAATGCTTTGTCGGGAATATTAAATGCGGCGGTAGCGACCGTGTGTGGGCCCCATAGTGAGCGATTGGATGAAGAAAGCAGCAAATATAAGTGGTTTAAAAATAGCGGCGTAGTTATTCTGAGATTATCTTGTTAAAATACCGGTGGTTAAAACACGATGCACACGGTATTGCACCAATTGTTGATTCTTACGTGAAAGCACTTTCGATAATGGTTCTGATAATTCTTTATTCGATTATTTTATTGAGTTAATAATTCTTTGCGTTGATATTTTATATTCTTGTTGTTTTTGATAATTGTCATTACGGTATTTTTCATTATCGAAGCGATAATTCATATTATCTGAATAATATTATTAGATAACATTATTGGCAATGTCTAGAAAGTTACATCTAAGGAGAGGTTTGGTCACTAATTGCGGCGCCGATGAAGAAATTCTTATTGGAAGCCCCTGCTCTCTGGAGGCTGCACGGTTGTCGATATTGTGATTACGTAATATTATTTGTGAATAATTAATTATTGATTCATGATGATGAGGAAAATATTGATTTTATGTGGATATAGATGGAGAAAAATTTTAATGTGACAATTGTTGAAAATTGAAATTTTATCTTTTACGATAAAATAATTCTTTTAAATATATTATTATATTTTAATAATATAATAATGGTGATATTTTACAGCGAATGTGGGATATATGAGTATCTGAGGAGGAAGAGTATTTTTTTGCAATAAATGTTTAAAACATGTTAAACATGTCGATGGACCCCATTTATTGGTGAAATTTGATTATAGCTTTGTAAAATCCCCGTTTGTGGATTTGATTCAATTTACATTTGGAATTTGGAAAAACTTTCTTACGCAAAGTTGTAGAAATTGAATTTCCTATAAAAACTCATGAGATTCAATTTTCTGATAGAAGGGCTATTTATTATGAATTATTGAAGTTAGAAGCTCAAAAATAATTGATTTTGGAAGTTTAAAATATTTTAAATAATAAAAACGTTTTTTGTTTGTTTTGTGGGCTACAACATGTGCATAATGAGCTGAGATCAGATCTAGGAAGGTGGGCGTAGAAATCTTAATATATATATTAATATTATATTAAATTTTACTAACTTTGGTGTTCTAGCGTTTTCTATAAATAGGGTCTTGGGTTAGAATTGAAAATCACACGAAGCTGAAGTTTTCTCTCTCTATATTATCGGCGTATTCTTGTGAGTATTTTGAGTATACTTTGAGTATTGTTAGGCGGTGCAAGTTCCCTTGACCTTATACACGGTATTCGGTTAGAAGTCTTAATCTTTCGAGGTAAGGGATGTTATTTTCTTCTCGAATGATATTATTTCTTGATATCATTATCTTTGAAATATTGGTTGGAACTTTTTATCAAATTTGGAACTTTTTCATATCGGGGTTACTATTCATGAGTTCTTATTCACGAGTTACTATTCATGAGTTCTTATTCACGATTCTTATTCACGATTCTTATTCACGAGTCTATATTAATCGTGAAGCGTGAAGATGTTTTTGTGGAATTTCTATCTTTTGGTGTCGGATTCTTATTCACGTATCGGCACTATTCACGTATCTGACACTATTCATAGAAAAAAAAATGAAATTTCTTCTTTTTGTCCAAAATATCTATTACGGATACTAGCTTTGATTGTATCCATGTTTTGATCATTCTTGAATTTTACACCACTATGATTATTTTTGAGGTATTTTTGGACATGGATAAAACAAAATCTGAATCCTTAATCCTTAATCCTTGTCATTTTGTTTCCTTTGGATTCGTTTCTTTAAAAATATTTTCATCATCCTCGGTCTTAAATGATGATATTATTGAATATCTTTGGCACATGGTGCAAAGATGAATGATTTCTGAAGAATATCTTTGGTAGTAGTGCAAAGATGAGCAGTGTTTAGATGAACATGACCAAGTGATGAATATCTTTGGCACATGTGCAAAGATGAATATTTGATTCGGATGTATATTGATTGATGTTACGAGGGATAAAAGATGAGCGATGAACTTTTAAATTCATACATAGAAGATAGTAGTTTGCATTCTCTACTTAACTCTTCAATGAATTATTATTTCATTGCGAATATTGATTTAAAATTTGTTGTCTATTGTATTACATTAGATTTTTCCTGTTGAAGACTAACGATAATTTGTTGTATATTATCTTAGTCGTAATATTCTTCTTGGGCTGGCTAGTTGAGCTCACCCTTTTCCTTTTTGTTCCATTTTTCTCTCGGGGAGGCGAGAATATAAGCGAAATGCAGTGGGGTATGGAATGAAGGTTTTAGAAAGAGTTGTTTAGTAGTCCTCACCATTTTGTAAAATAATGTATCGATAAATGTGATGAGGATTTATTTGAGTATAGATATTATCTAGAAGATAATATTTGTATTTAAACTCACAGATTTCTTGTTGTAATAATAAAGTTGTAGTTGTTTACGTACCATGTATTGTAACTTCGAATGGAATGGGTGATGTATACCTATTTTGGGGGCGTCGCGGTTGGTATCGAGCTTAGGGATATGATCTCTGGCGGAGATCGGGGAATAGAACTAGGAGGGAGGCGAGTAAATCCTTGTTAGTGTGTCTACTACTAAGCTTATTTTTTAGTTGGTCGATATATAAGGATATTATGTGATATATTGATTTCCTTAATTAACCCTTGTTTTATGATATTTGAGAATGTCGTTGAGAATATTAACAATGGAAATGAGGCCAGTGGAGAGCGCTTTGTACTCACCAGCGAGGAGAAGCGTCTGTGGTGGCAATGTTCCTCTGTGAACAACACCAGCTGAAGCGAGATGATGAGCGAGGGGATGTTTAGAAGTTTTTTGCGATTCATGCAAAATCGAACGAGGAGACTTCGTGTTCAAAATCTGAGGAGAAATGATAGCAATTCACGGGTTTATCCTGACCAAGCGATTCGAAGTTGGGACCACGAAATTTAAGGAAAGCGGATCCGATCATGGGCGGAAACATGGGTCAAAAACAAATTACGAAGATATTCGATGTCTTGGGATGCGGAGAAACGAAGGTTCCATTCGCCACCTTTATGTTAAAATGGCGAAGCGGACTCTTGGTGGGAGATGCGTGAAGCGTACCCATCCGGCCTTTTCGGCATGTCTTGGGAGCGTTTGAAAACTATTTAATGACAAATACTTTCACGAAAGTGTTAAATCGTATGAAGGAAGTGGAGTTCATCAGTTGGAACAAAACAACATGGCGGTGTCTCGATGCGAGGCAAAGTTTGCGAGTTATCGAGTTTGCACCTCATTTGGTGGAGAATGAGGAGCGTTATGGCGGATGTTTACTTAGAGGTTTGAAACCGGCGTCGACGATATCTCATTTCTCATAAATTTTCTCTCTATTAGGATGTTGTTAGCGAGGGCTCGATTATTAGGCGAGATACTTGAGTATATATTGACGAGGACCATAACGAGGATCGTACGAGAGATAGCGATCAGCGAGAATAATGATAACCGGCGGAGAAAAGCGAGATGGACAAAAATGGTAACCACTCTGGTGGTAAATCATAGCCGTGAAAATAGAAGAAGCGAGTCGGGAGGAGATTTTAAAAAGAGAGATTTAACAACGACCATGTGAAGGCAGCGGTCTTGCGTGACAAGCCCGGTTCTTCTAAGGGAGGAAAAGCGACCACCGGTCGTATATCTTACAAATCACGGAAAAGAGGGATATCGGTCAAAGCGCCCTGCAACAGTTCAAGGTATGCTATAATTGTGGAAAGGAAGGACATATCGCTCGAGATTATGCAGTGGCGAAACCTAGTTCGTGAGGGGCGGTGACTCGAAAAACATCCCGAAAAGTCAAAATCAGCGATTAGGGAAGGCGTTTGTTGTGGTTTCAAAATCGAGAAAACCAAGCGAGGTGATCACGGGTAAGCTATTTATAAATTCTTGCGAAGTTTATACCTTACTTGATCTGGGGTCTACCCATTCATTTATCTCTCTGCGTGTGCTCAGCGTTTAAACTTGACTCAGGAGAAATTAGACTTTGACTATCTGTGGAAACTCAGTTTAGGAGAAACTTTCATCACATCCATTTGTTTATAAATCTTGTTTGATTCAAGTTGGCACCATCACCTTACACATTGACCTTATCTCTTTAAAGATACTTGCTTTTGATGTGATTTTAGGGATTGATTGGTTAACTACTCATCATGCCAAAATTGATTGTTTTAAATAAGGTTGTTAGTTTTCATATTCTAACTTGACATGTTATGCAATTCAAACAACTAAACCATTAAAATCAATCAACATCATCATATCTAATCATAAAGCTATTAGTTTATTGAAAAGCGGATGTCGAGCTTTCTTAGCCCATGTTATGGATTTGAATAAAGACCGTCAAATTTGAATAATATTCTGTTGTTATTGACTTTCTGGCGTATTTCTGAAGAACTTCGGTCTACCCCGAGCGTGAAGTTGAATTCTTTATTGATCTTGAACACAGTACAAGCCCATTTCTAAAACCCCATATCGAATGGCTCTATTGAACTTGAGGAGTTAAAGGTCCACTACGAGGATTGTTGGACATCGGTTTCATTAAATCTAGTACATCTCCTTGGGGTGCTCTGTTTTATTTGTAAAGAAGAAGAAGAAAGGCGGGGTATCGCGACTTTGTATTGACTATCGGGAATTGAACCATGTCACCATCGAAATAGGTATCCTCTACCTCGTATTGATGACTTGTTTGACCCGATTCTGAGGGCACAATTCTTTTCAAAAATCGATCTTAGATTACGGATATCATCGGTTTGAAGATTAGGCGAGGATATTCAAAGGCGCCTTTAGAACTTCGATGCGGGCATTATGAATTCTTAGTCATGTCTTTGGGATTGACTAATGCTCTAACTGACTTTCATGGATATGATGAGCCAAGTATTCAGGAATATTTGGATCGATTCGTTGTTGTCTTTATTGATGACATCCTTATATATTCAAAAAGTCGTGAAGATCATGAGCACCATTTGAAATTTGGTACTCGAAGGCCGTGAAAACCAACTATATGCCAAATTGAAGAAATCGAGTTACGGCTTGAGGAAGTAGCATTTCTTGGGCGCGTGGTGTCGAAAACATGGAGTATCAAGTGGATCCGTGAAGATTGAAGCAATCTGAAGTTAGGAACAACAAAAAGTCGGTGGTTGAAATCGTAGCTTTTGAAACTAAATTTGGTTATTATCGGAGATTAGTGGAAGGGTTTTCTCGAATCGCTACTCCATTAACTTCGGCTAACTTCGGAAGGATACAAAATTCGTTTGGAGCGAAGAATGCGAGAAAAGAGTTTCCAAGAGCTTAGGAGACTTATTTGGCTTTGTTCTAACAATACCATCTGGTTGGGATGGATTTGTTATCTCTGATGCTTGAGCAAAGGGTTAGGATGTGTTCTCATGCAGCGTGGGAAAGTCATAGCCTTTGCCTCGCGACAACTTAAAAGAGTATGAGAGGAATTATCCTACTCATGATCTAGAGTTAGCGGCCCGATCGTTTTTTTTAAAGATATGGAGCACTATCTATATGGGGAGAAAGTGGAGATATATTGAGACCATAAAAAGCCTTAAATATTTCTTCACTCAAAAGAACTCGACATCTGGCGGCGACGTTGGCTCGAGCTATTGAAGACTACGACCACACTATTGATACCATCACGGAAAAAGCGAGCGTGGTAGTGGCGCGTTGAGTAGAAGATCATATCTGCGAGGAGCGAGTGCGATGATGTCAAGTATCGCGTAGAGCCCGACTTTAATAGAAAAAGTTAAGGTTGCTCGAGCCAGGCCGGGGCGATCGTATGAAGAAGAAAGAAATCTGAAGGAGCTATTAGGAGCGAGAATTGATGAAGAAGGAATACTTGAGTCCACTCTAGACTTTGTGTTCTAACGACTCGATTTGAAGTCTGAGATTATGATGGAGGCACGATACACCATTTGCAATCCATCACGGAAATACTAAAATGTATCGTGATCTTGACGTACATTTTGGTGGAACAATATGAAGAGAGAGATTGCAAAGTTTATCTCGATGTGTTTAACTTGTCGGCGTGTAAAGGCGGAGCATCTAGTACCTAAGGGTCCGTTGCAACCACTTGAGATTAGAAATGGAAGTGGGAACACATTACCATGGATTTAGATTCTGGGTCTTCCTACGGTTTCTCGAGGGCATCAATCTTTATTTGGGTTATTGTTGATAGATTAACCAAATCTGCTCATTTCTTGCCGTCTGGAGACTTATTCACTTGAGCGTCTTGCTAGTATATGCGTGAATGAGATTGTGAGGTTGCATGGCATGCACTGTATCCATAGTTTGGATCGTGACCCAAGATTCACTTCAAGATTTTGGGTTAGCTTGCAAAAAGCTATGAGCGCAGTTCTGATTGATTCGGCATACCATCCTCAAGCAGACGGACAATCGAAAGGACTATTCAAACTCTTGAAGATTTATTAAGACTACGTGTCCTGAGACTTCAGGGCGGTTGGGATAAGTATTTACCATTGGTGGAATTCTCCTACAACCAACGAGTTATCGAGCAAGTATAGGTGTAGCTCCATTTGAA
Organism: Panax quinquefolius; assembly: GCA_020205615.1. Taxonomy (NCBI): domain Eukaryota; kingdom Viridiplantae; phylum Streptophyta; class Magnoliopsida; order Apiales; family Araliaceae; genus Panax; species Panax quinquefolius. Next base: position 88,573 of record JAINUW010000185.1, on the reverse strand, counting down.
GCATTATATGGGCCGAAAGTGTAAGCTCTCTCCGTATGTTGGGGCGAGGTGGGTGAAGCAACATTGTTGGGACCCGGGAGTTGATGCGTATGACTACTGGAAAAGATCCAAATGATTGACAGCGTATACAAAGCGGCACAAGATCGACAAAAAGAGTTATCACGGATCTTCATCGAAAGGGCGTGGAATTTAGTGTAGGGGATCATGTATTATTGCGAGTTGCTCCATGGAAGGGAGTTACAAGATTTGGGAAGAGAGAAAAGCTCGATCCACGATTTATTGGTCCATTTCAAATTCTTGGCCAGGAGTAGGAAATGTAGCTTATAGACTTGCGTTACCTCAGTATGTCTACGTGTTCATAATGTGTTTCACATATCACGTACTTAAATAAATATGTGAAAGACCCGAACCACGTTATAGAATTAGAGCAGGACGAAATAGCCAGAAGACTTAGCGTGTGAGGAGGTACTGTCGAGATCTTGGATAGGAAGGAGCATGTCCTACTGTGAAAGGTCATACCACAAGTTAAAGTTTTGTGGAGGAATCATGCTATAGAGAAATGACACAGGAATTGGAAGCGGAAATGAAAGCGAGGTATCCTCACCTTTTGAAACACACCGAGTGCGTCGTCGATTTAGAGGGCGAAATTTCATAAGGAGGGAGGTTGTAAGACCCCACTTATTATTAATGAAATTTAATTTTCTCTATTTATTATTTTGAAATAGTAAGGGTTGATGTGATTAATGTGGATAGTTAGGGGTAAAATCATGAAATATTTCAAAATAAGCAGTGGTTATAAAATATTCATTGTTGTTGGGGAATATTAGTTTGGTGGTGGAATATTAAATGCTTTGTCGGGGAATATTAAATGCGACGGTGAGCGACCGTGTGTGGGCCCCATGTGAAAGCGATTGGATGAAGAAAGCGACAAATATAAGTGGTTTAAAAATAGCGGCGTAGTTATTACAGATTATCTTTGTTAAAATACTAAATTGGTTAAAACACGGTAGCACGGTATTGCACAATTGTTGATTCTTACGTGAAAGGCACTTTCGATAATGGTTACGATAATTCTTTATTCGATTATTTTATTGAGTTAATAATTCTTTGCGTTGATATTTTATATTCTTTGTTGTTTGATAATTGTCATTACTGGTATATTTTTCATTATCGAAGCAATAATTCATATTATCTGAATAATATTATTAGATAACATTATTGGCGATGTCTAGAAAGTTACATCTAAGGAGAGGTTTGGTCACTAATTGCGGCGCCCGATGAGAGAAATTCTTATTGGAAAGCCCCTCTTTCTGACAGGAAGCTACGGTTGTCGATATTGTGATTACGTAATATTATTTGTGAATAATTAATTATTGATTCATATGATGAGAAAATATTGATTTTATGTGGATATAGATGGAGAAAAATTTTAATGTGACAATTGTTGAAAATTGAAATTTTATCTTTTTACGATAAAATAATTCTTTTAAATATATTATTATATTTTAATAATATAATAATGGTGATATTTTTTACAACGAATGTGGGATATATGAGTATCTGAGGAGGAAGAGTATTTTTGTTTGCAATAAATGTTTAAAACATGTTAAACATGTCGATTGGACCCCATTTATTGGTTGAAATTTGATTATAGCTTTAAAAATCCCCGTTTGTGGATTTGGTCAATTTACATTTGGAATTTGGAAAAACTTTCTTACGCAAAGTTGTAGAAATTGAATTTCCTATAAAAACTCATGAGATTCGAATTTTCTGATAGAAGGGCTATTTATTATGAATTATTGAAGTTAGAAAAGCTCAAAATAATTGATTTTGGAAGTTTAAAATATTTTAAATAATAAAAACGTTTTTTGTTTGTTTTGTGGGCTACAACATGTGCATAATGAGCTGAGATCAGATCTAGGAAGGTGGGCGTAGAAATCTTAATATATATATTAATATTATATTAAATTTTACGCTTTGGTGTTCTAGCGTTTTCTATAAATAGGGTCTTGGTTAGAATTGAAAATCACACGAAGCTGAAGTTTTCTCTCTCTATATTATCGGCGTATTCTTGTGAGTATTTTGAGTATACTTTGAGTATTGTTAGGCGGTCTGCAAGTTCCTTGACCTTATATACGGTATTCGGTTTAGAAATCTTAATCTTTTCGAGGTAAGGGATGTTATTTTCTTCTCGAATGATATTATTTCTTGATATCATTATCTTTGAAATATTGGTTGGAACTTTTTATCAAATTTGGAACTTTTTCATGTCGGGTTACTATTATTCATGAGTTCTATTCACGAGTTCTTATTCACGAGTTCTTATTCATGAGTTCTTATTCACGATTCTTATTCACGAGTCTATTAAGCGTGAAGCGTGAAGATGTTTTTTGTGGAATTTCTATCTTTTGGTGTCGGATTCTTATTCACGTATCTGGCACTATTCACGTATCTGACACTTATTCACGTATCTGACACTATTCATAGAAAAATGAAATTTCTTCTTTTTGTCCAAAATATCTATTACGGATACTAGCTTTGATTGTATCCATGTTTTGATCATTCTTGAATTTTACACCACTTATGATTATTTTTGAGGTATTTTTGGACATGGATAAAACAAAATCTGAATCCTTAATCCTTAATCTTTGTCATTTTGTTTCCTTTGGATTCGTTTCTTTAAAAATATTTTTCATCATCCTCGATCTTAAATGATGATATTATTGAATATCTTTGGCACATAGTGCAAATGAATGATTTCTGAAGAATATCTTTGGTAGTAGTGCAAAGATGAGCAGTGTTTAGATGAACATGACCAAGTGATGAATATCTTTGGCTGTAGTGCAAAGATGAATATTTGATTCGGATGTATATTGATTGATGTTACGGGGGATAAAAGATGAGCGATGAACTTTTAAATTCATACATAGAAGATAGTAGTTTGCATTCTCTACTTAACTCTTCTAATGAATTATTATTTCATTGCGAATATTGATTTAAAATTTGTTGTCTATTGTATTACTATTAGATTTTTCCTGTTGAAGACTAACGATAATTTGTTGTATATTATCTTAGTCGTAATATTCTTCTTGGGCTAGTTGAGCTCACCCTTTTCCTTTTTGTTCCATTTTTTCTCGGGCGAGAGAATATAAGCGAGTGCAGTCGGGGTATGGAATGAAGGTTTTAGAGAGAAAGTTGTTTAGTAGTCCTCACCATTTTGTAAAATAATGTATCGATAAATGTGATGAGGATTTATTTGAGTATAGATATTATCTAGAAGATAATATTTGTATTTAAACTCACAGTTTCTTGTTGTAATAATAAAGTTGTAGTTGTTTACGTACCATGTATTGACAACTTTCGGGGCGATGGGTGATGTGATGTATACCTATTTTGGATTTAGGCATGGTAATGATCGAATATGATGATCTTTTTAAATGAGTAAAGACAAGTGATGAAAATTATCTTTGTCTTGGATGAGAAAGAATTTAGAACTTCAATTGATACGATTATGAGTTATACATCGTGATTGTGGGCGGGGAATTATTGATTGATGTTACGAGGATAAAACATTGTTGTTGGTGGACTTTTTAACATGGAGAACATAATAGATTTTATGGTTTATTTGACTCTTCTAATGGATTGCTTCGAGTTCAAGCTTGCAACTATGGTTGAAAAGTTTTATCATCTACCATATGTTCTAAATCTCGATTTTATTAAAGTCAGAAGACTATTGATAATTTATTTATCTTTAGTCATAATATTCTTCTTGAGCTAGTTGTCAAAAGGTCCTCATTAATGGCACACTTTTGTTTCACAATTATCTTGGGACTTCTTTCGGTAATAAAAAGTGTAGTATTTGGAATCGGCGAAGCGAGGATAGCGAGGAATAGAATGGTGGTCTATAGATGTTGAGGTGAGTGAATTTAACTTGGAAGGGTGTTTTGCCATTATCATACAAGATGTCTAATGACATACAACCTCGTGTCATCATAAATCCACGTGGTTGTTTCTCATCCACTTGCTTTAGAGTATATTTACAAGCACTACTATATAATCTTTGTGGCGCCCCAAAATAGGTATACATCACCCATTCACGAGTTGTCAATACATGATACGAAACAACTTCTGACTTTATTATTACAACAATAAAGCGTGAGTTTAAATACAAATATTATCTTACTAGACAATATCTGCACTCAAATAAATCCTCATCACATTTATTGATACATTATTTTACAAAAATGGTGAGGACTACTAAACAATCCTTTCTAAAAACCTTCATTCCATACCCAGGCTAGGCTACTACTGCTATATTCTAGCCTCCACGAGAAAAAAATGGAACAAAAGGAAAAGGTGAGCTCAACTAGCTCGATAAAGAATATTATGACTAAGATAATATACAACAAATTATCGTTAGTCTTCAACGAGGAAAAATATAATAGAATCTGATAGACAACAAATTTTAAATCAATATTTGCGTGAAATAATAATTCATTAGAAGAGTTAAGTAGAGAATGCAAACTACTATCTTACATGTATGAATTTAAAAGTTCATCGTCAATCTTTTATCCACATAACATCAATCAATATACATACGGAATCAAATATTCATCTTTGCACTCTGAGCCGAAGATATTCATCGATTAATCATGTTTCATTTAAACACTGTTCATCTTTTGCTTTGCTACGGGCAAAGATATTCTTGAAAATCATTCATCTTTGCACTACTGGGCCAAAGATATTCTTAAAAATCATTCATCTTTTTGCACTACTGGGCCAAAGATATTCCATAATATCATCATTTAAGGCGAGGATGATGAAAATATTTTTTTAAAGAAAGCGAATCGATTGAAACAAAATGACGAGGATTAAGGATTAAGGATTAAGGATTAAGTACTTGGTTTTATCCACGTCCAAAAATACCTCAAAAATAATCATAGTGGTGTAAAATTCAAGAATGATCAAAACATGGATCTGATCAAAGTTAGTATCCGAATAGATATTTTGACGAAAAGAAGAAATTTTATTTTTTGGGTGAATAATGCAGAGTATCGTGAATAGTCTTGAGTATCGTGAATAGTAACTCAGAACACCAAAAGATAAAAATTCCACAAAAACATCTTCACGCTTCATGAATAGTACTTTCGTGAATAGTAACTTTCGTGAATAGTAACTCATGAATAGTAACTTCGTGAATAGTAACTCATGAATAGTAACTCGTGAATAGTAACTTCATGAATAGTAACCCCAGGCATGAAAAAATTCCAAATTTGATAAAAACTTCAGATCAACATTTCAGATATAATGATATTGAAGAAATAATATCATTCTGAAAAAAAATAATATCCACTTACCTCGAAAGATCGGTACTTACAATTTGGAATCAGGGATATAGTCTTTGAAGGAACTTGCCGTCTAGCAATACTCAAAGTATACTCAAAATACTCACAAGAATACGCTCGATAATATAGAGAGAAAACTTGATTTACGGTGTGATTTTCAATTCTAACCTAAGCACCTATTTATAGGAAATTCTTTAGAACACCAAAAGCGAAAATTTAATAAAATATATTATTATTAATAAATTTCCTCGCCTCTTTGGAAATCAGATCCCAACATTTCCCACATGCCAACCTTCTAGAAAAGAAATGATAAAAAATGTTTTCATAAAATAAATAATTAAAACTTACAAAAATCAATTATTTGAACTTTAGAACTTCAATAATTCATAATAAATAGCCCTTTCATCAAAAATTCGAATCTCGCGAGTTTTTATAGGAAATTCAATTCTCTACAACTTTACAAAAGAAAGTTTTTCCAAATTCCAAATAAAAATTGACCAAAAATCCACAAGCGGCGATTTTACGGTATAATCAAATTTCGATCGATAAATGGGGTCCACAGGACATGTTTAACATGTTTTAAACATTTATTGCAACAAAAATACTCTTCCTCCTCGTATACTCATATATCCCACATTCGTTGTAAAAATATCACCATTAATATATTATTAAAATAAATATATTTAAATGAATTATTTTATCGAGAAAAGATAAAATATTAATTTTCAACAATTGTCATTTAAAAATTTTCTCCATCTATATCCACATAAAATCAATATTTTCCTCATCATATAAATCAATAATTAATTATTCACAAATAATATTACAGAATCACAATATTGACAAACGGCGGTTCAGGAAGAGGGGCTTTCGATAAGAATTTCTTCTTCTTGGCCTTATGATTAGGTGACCAAACCTCTCCTTAGAAACGAAACTTTCTAGACATTGCCAATAATGTTATCTAATAATATTATTCGAGATAATATGAATTATTAGCTTCGATAATGAAAAATCTTGTGTAATGTGATTATTGAAACAACAATAATATAAAATATCAATATGACAATTATTAACTCGATAAAATCTTTGAGCGATAATTCTTAATAACCATTATTGAGTAGTGCCTTCTTACGTAAGAATCAATAATTGGTGCAATCTGGTATCTTCTTTGTTGACAACGGCGTATTAGTGTGTTTTAACCACGGTATTCCAACGATATAACTTGATACAACTACTGTAGTTATTTAAAAACAACTTATATTTGTCGTTTTCTTCATCCAATTGCTTTCCGTTATGGGGCCCACACATGGGGCTGCTGCCGTCAGTAAATGCGAATATTCCCAAGCGATCTGAATATTCCACGACGAAACGAATATTCCCAAATGATAATGAATATTTTATAACCACTTGCTTATTTTGAAATATTTGCGTATTTAACCCTTAACTATCCACATTAATCAAATCAACCCTTACTATTTCAAAATAATAAATAAAGGAAATTCCTTTTTATTTAAAAATTTGAGGGTCTTCTGACCTCCCTCCTTATGAAATTTAAGTCCTCGAAATTGGCGTCACGATACTGGTGTTTGAAAAGGTGAGGATACCTCGCTTTCATTTCCGTTTCCAATTCCCGGTCATTTCCTCTATAGCATGATTCCTCCACAAAACTTTAACTTGTGGTATGACCTTTCTTGGCGTGGGACATGCTCCTTCCTATCCAAGATCTTGGCAGTACCTCCTCATACGTTAAGTCTTGGCTATCTCGTCCGGTTACAACTTCAATAACGTGGTTGGTCTTTCACATATTTACGAAATGCGGATATGTGAAACACATTATGAACACGAGACATACTCGGAGAATGTAACGCAAGTCTATAGGCTACATTTCCTACTCGGTCAAGAATTTGAAATGGACCAATAAATCGTGGATTGAGCTTTTCTCTCTTCCCAAATCTTGTAACTCCCTTCCATGGAAGCAACTTCATGACAATACATGATCCCCACATTAAATTCCACGTCCTTTCGATGAAGATCCGCATAACTCTTTTATCGATCTTGTGCTTGTTTTGTATCGTTGTCGAATCATTTGGATCTTTTCGGTGATAAATACGTCTTAACTTCGGGTCCCAACAATGTTGCTTCACCCACCTCATCCCAACATATTGGAGAACGACATTTTCGTCCATATAATGCTTGAATGGAGCCACACCTATACTTGCACGATAAGCATTGTTGTTGTAGGAGAATTCCACCAATGGTAAATACTTATCCCAAGCGCCCTTGAAGTCTAGGACCACGAGTCTTAATAAATCTTGAAGAGTTTGAATAGTCCTCTCGATTGTCCGTCCGTTTGGGGATGGTATCTTGCGAACTAAATCGCAAATCCGTGCCCATAGCTTTTTGCAAGCTAACCCAAAATCTTGAAGTGAATCTTGGGTCACGATCCGAAACTATGGATACTGAGGCATGCCATGCAACCTCACAATCTCATTCACGTACATACTAGCAAGGCGTTCAAGGGAATAAGTCTCCGTGTCGGCAAAAATGAAATGCGAACTTGGTTAATCTATCAACAATAACCCAAATAGCATTGATGCCTTGAGAAACCGTAGGAAGACCCGTAACGAAATCCATAGTAATGTGTTCCCACTTCCATTCCGGAATCTCAAGTGGTTCAGCACGGACCCTTAGGTACTAGATGCTCGCCTTTACGTTGGCAAGTTAAACACATCGAGATAAACTTTGCAATCTCTCTCTTCATATTGTTCCACCAAAATGTATGTCGAAGATCACGATACATTTTAGTACTTCCGAGGATGGATTGCAAATGGCGTATTGTGTGCCTCCATCATAATCTTGTACTTCAAATCGAGTCGTTAGGAACACAAAGTCTAGAGTGGACTCAAGTATTCCTTCTTCATCAATTCTAAGCTTAGGAATAGCTCCTTCTTGTACTTTCTTCTTCATACGCATCATTTCAAGGGTTGGTGGCTTGAAGCGACCTTAACTTTTCTATTAAAGTTGGCTCTCGTATATACTTGACATCATCGCTCTCGTTCCGCATATGATCTTCTACTCAATCGCGTCGGCTACCACGTTAAACTTTTCGGGATGGTATTGAATAGTGTGGTCGTAGTCTTTCAATAGCTCGAAAGCCAGCGTCATTTGCTTGCGTGTTGAGTTCTTTTTGAGTGAAGAAATATTTAAGGCTTTTATGGTGCGAATATATCTCCACTTTCTCCCCATATAAATAGTGCCTCCATATTTTTAAGCGCGCAAAACATTTATTTTGACTCTAGATCATGGTAGGATAATTCCTCTAATACTCTTTAAGTTATCGCGAGGCATAGGCTATGACTTTCCCACGTTGCATGAGAACACATCCTAACCCTTTGCACGAAGCATCATTTGTAGATAACAAATCCATCCGAACCGGATGGTATTGTTAGAGCAGTCTTAGAAATAAGTCTCCTCTTAAGCTCTTGGAAACTTTTCTCGCATTCTTCGCTCCAAACGAATTTTGTATCCTTCCGAGTTAATTTGAGATAATGGAGTAGCGATTAGAAAACCCTTCCACGAATCTCCGATAATAACCATTAAGCCCAAAAAAGCTACGTCTTGATCCGCTTTGGTTGCTCCCAACTTTGTATTGATTCAATCTTCGTCGGATCCACGGATACTCCATGTTTCGACACCACGTGCCCAAGGAATGCTACTTCCTCGAGCCCGAACTTCGCATTTCTTCAATTTGGCATATAGTTGGTTTTCACGAAGCCTTTGGAGTACCGACTTCAAATGGTGCTCATGATCTTCACGACTTTTGGAATATATGAGGATGTCATCAATAAAGACAACAACGAATTGATCCAAATATTCCTTGAATACTCGGTTCATCATATCCATGAAAGCCGCGGGAGCATTAGTTAGTCCGAAAGACATGACTAAGAATTCATAATGCCCATCTGCGGGTTACGAAGGCGGTCTTTGGAATATCCTCGATTTCTAATCTTCAAATTGATGATATCCGAGCGAAGATCGATTTTTGAAAAGAATTGTGCCCTTGCAATTGGTCAAACAAGTCATCAATACGAGGTAGAGGATACCTATTCTTGATGGTGACATGGTTCAATTCCCGATAGTCGATACAAAATCGCATACTCCGTCTTTCTTCTTTACAAATAAAACAGAGCACCCCCAAGGAGATGTCTTAGGGCCAGATGAAACCGATGTCCAACAATTCTGTAGTTGGACCTTTAACTCCTGAAGTTCAATAGGAGCCATTCGATATGGGGTTTTAGAAATGGGCTTTGTACGGGTTCAAGATCAATAAAGAATTCAACTTCACGTTACGGGGGTAGGCAGGGAAGTTCTTGAAATCGTCGGGAAAAGTCGATAACAACAGGAATATTATTCAAATTTGGCGTGTCTTTATTCAAATCCATAACATGGGCTAAGAAAGCTTGACATCCGTTTTTAATAAGCGAATAGCTTTATGATTAGATATGATGATGATTGATTTTAATGGTTTAGTTGCTTGAATTAAATACAACGGGTTGGTTAGGAATATGAAAACTAACAACCTTACGAAAACAATCAATTTTGGCATGATGAGTAGTTAACCAATCAATCCCTAAAATCACATCAAAAGCAAGTATCTTTAAAGAGATAAGGTCAACGGTGTGAGGTAATGGTGCCAACTTGAATCAAACAAGATTTATAAGCGGTGGATGTGATGAAAGTTTCTCTAGCGGAGTTTCCACGAGATAGGTCAAAGTCTAATTTCTCCCGAGTCAAGTTTAAGCGTTGAGCACATGCGGGAGAGATAAATGAATGGGTAGCACCGGTATCAAGTAAGGTATAAACTTAGCAAGAATTTATAAATAACTTACCGTGATCACCTCGTTTGGGTTCTCGCATTATGACCGATCCACAACAAACGCTCTTCCGGAATCGTTGACTTTGACTTTTACGGAGACGATCTTTTAGTCACCGTCCCCATTGAACTAGGTTTCGCTCTTGTCTGATCTCGAGCGATATGTCCTTCCTTTCCACAATTATAGCATACCTTGAACTGTTGTGGGCATTTTGGGTGATATGTCCCTCTTTTCGCATTTGTAGCATATATAATGGGTGGTCGTTCTCCTCCCTTAGAACCCGATTCTTCTGCAAGACCTTTGTCATCTTCACATAGTCGTTGTTAAATCTCCTCTTTTAAAATCTCCTCCCGACTCGCTTCTTCTATTTTCATGGCCATGATTACCACCAGAGTGGTAACCATTTTTGTCCGTCTGTTTCTTTCTCCATTTGGTTATCATTATTACATTGGCTTGCATCTCTACGTACGATCCTGGTTGTGGTCCTCAGGTTGACCGTACTCGTTATCTCGCTCTAATAATTGAGCCCTATTTACAACATCTCGAATAAAGAGAAAATTTATGAGAAATGAGATCTTGGCGTATCTTAGGGTTTAAAACCTCTAAGAAACATCCGCGTCATAAGTTCCTCATTCTCCACCAAATGAGGTCTGAAACCTTGATAACTCTGCAAACTTTGCCTCGTCTTGAGACAAATCGTATGTTGTTTTGTTCTGTCTGATGAACTCCACTTCCTTCATATAGCGAACACTTTCGGAAAGTATTTGTCATTAAATAGTTTCTGAAAGCGTTTCCCAAGATATCTTTGAGTGTGGTTTGGATGGTGTGCTTCCACGAGACTCCCACCGATGATCTGCCTCACCACGGGAACATAAAGGTGGCGAATGGAACCTTCTGTTCTCTCGTGCATCCCAAGACATCGAATATCTTGGTAATTTGTTTGACCCATGTTTCCGCCGTGATCGGATCGGCTTTCCCTTAAATTACGGTGGTCCCAACTCTTTGAATTAACTTGCATTTGTGACAACCCGTGAATTGCTATCATTTCCTCCTATATTTTGAACACGAGTCTCCTCGTCTGCGATTTTGCATGAATCTGCAAAAACTTCTAAACATCCCCTCGTTCATCATCTGCGCTTTCGTGGTGTTGTTCACGGGAGGAACATTGCCAACTGTTGCGTTCTCCTCGTTGGTGAGTCTGAGCATCTCCACGGTCTCATTTCCATTGTTAATATTCTCGATCGACATTCTCAAATCTTGTCATAAAATAAGGGTTAATTAAGGAAATCAATATATCACATAATATCCCTATATATCTTGACCAACTAACAAATAAGCTTAGGTAGGACACACTAGCGAAGGATTTACTCGTCTCTCCCATCCTGAGTTCTATTCCCCGATCTCACTTGAGATCATATCCTCGGCTACGATACCAACCGCGTGGCGCCCCCAAAATAGGTATACATCACCCATTCCACGAGTTGTCAATACATGTAGTGCGAAACAACTACAACTTTATTATTACAACGAGTAAAGCGTGAGTTTAAATACAAATATTATCTTCTGACAATATCTATACTCAAATAAATCCTCATCACATTTATTGATACATTATTTTACAAAAATGGTGAGGACTACTAAACAACCCTTTCTAAAACCTTCATTCCATACCCCAGGCTTCGTACTCGCTATATTCTCGCCTCCGAGAAAAAATGGAACAAAAAGGAAAAGGGTGAGCTCAACTAGCTCGATAAAAGAATATTATGACTAAGATAATATCTGACAAATTATCGTTAGTCATCAACGAGGAAAAATATAATAGAATACTGATAGACAACAAATTTTAAATCAATATTCGCGTGAAATAATAATTCATTAGAAGAGTTAAGTAGAGAATGCAAACTACTATCTTCTATGTATGAATTTAAAAGTTCATCGTCTATCTTTTATCCACAGTAACATCAATCAATATACATCACGGAATCAAATATTCATCTTTGCCACTCTGGGGCAAAATATTCATCGATTAGTCATGTTCATTTAAACACTGTTCATCTTTGCACTACGGGCGAAAGATATTCTTGAAAATCATTCATCTTTGCTACGGGCCAAAGACATTCTTAAGAAATCATTCATCTTTGCATCATCTACCAAAGATATTCCATAATATCATCATTTAAGGCGAGGATGATGAAAAATATTTTTTTAAAGAAAACGAATCCGGTGAAACAAAATAACAAGGATTAAGGATTAAGGATTAGTACTTGGTTTTATCCACGTCCAAAATACCTCAAAAATAATCATAGTGGTGTAAAATTCAAGAATGATCAAAACATGGATCTGATCGAGTTAGTATCCGAATAGATGTTTTGGACGAAAAGAAGAAATTTTATTTTTTGAATAGTGCAGGTGAATAGTCTCAGATATCGTGAATAGTCTTGAGTATCGTGAATAAGTAACTCAAACACCAAAAGATAGAAATTCCACAAAAACATCTTCACGCTTAAGTGAATAGTACTCGTGAATAGTAACTTCGTGAATAAACTCATGAATAACTCATGAATAGTAACCCCGACATGAAAAAAAATTCCAAATTTGATAAAAACTTCGGATCAACATTTCAATATAATGATATTGAAGAAATAATATCATTCTGAAAAAATAATATCCACTTACCTCGAAAGATCGAGACTTCTAAATTGAGACACAGGATATAGTCTTTGAAGGAACTTGCCGCCTAGCAATACTCAAAGTATACTCAAAATACTCACAAGAATACGCTCGATAATATAGAGAGAAAACTTGAGTTACGGTGTGATTTTCAATTCTAACCTAAGCACCTATTTATAGGAAATTGCTTAGAACACCAAAGCAGAAAATTTAATAAAATATATTATTATTAATAAATTTCCTACGCCTCTTTGGAAATCAGATCCCAACATTTCCCACATGCCAACCTTCTAGAAAGAAATGATAAAAAATGTTTTTCATAAAATAAATAATTAAAACTTACAAAAATCAATTATTTCGGAGCTTCAGAACTTCAATAATTCATAATAAATAGCCCTTTCATCAGAAAATTCGAATCTCGCGAGTTTTTATAGGAAATTCAATTCTCTACAACTTTGCAGAAAAAAGTTTTTCCAAATTCCAAATAGAAATTGGTGAAAAATCCTGAAGCGAGTTAGATTTTACAGTTATAATCAATTTTCGATCGATAAATGGGGTCCATGACATGTTTAACATGTTTTAAACATTTATTGCAACAAAAATACTCTTCCTCCTCGTATACTCATATATCCCACATTCGTTGTAAAAATATCACCGTTAATATATTATTAAAATAATATATTTAAATGAATTATTTTATCAGAAAAAGATAAAATATTAATTTTCAACAATTGTCATTTTAAAAATTTTCTCCATCTATATCCACATAAAATCAATATTTTCCTCATCATATAAATCAATAATTAATTATTCACAAATAATATTCTGAAATCACAATATTGTGACGAGGCGGTTCAAGGAAAGAGGGGCTTTCGATAAGAATTTCTTCTTCTTGGCGCCGCAATTAGGTGACCAAACCTCTCCTTAGAGCGAGAACTTTCTAGACATTGCCAATAATGTTATCTAATAATATTATTCGGATAATATGAATTATTAGCCGATAATGAAAAATCTTGTGTAATGACAATTATTGAAACAACAAACATATAAAATATCAACGCAAACAATTATTAACTCGATAAAATACTGAGCGATAATTCTTTGTAACCATTATTGAGTAGTGCCTTCTTACGTAAGAATCAATAATTGGTGCAATACTGGTGTCTTCTTTCAACAACGCCGTATTAGTGTGTTTTTAACCACAAGGGTATTCCAACGATGATAATTGATAACAACTACGCCGTTATTTAAAAAACAACTTATATTTATGTTTCTTCATCCATATCGCTTTCCGTTATGGGGCCCACATTAATGGTCGTACCGTCGCATTTAATATTCCCCGACAAGCATCTGAATATTCCACGACCAAACGAATATTCCCAATTATAATGAATATTTTATAACCACTTGCTTATTTTGAAATATTTGCGTATTTAACCCTTAACTATCCACATTAATCAAATCAACCCTTACTATTTCAAAATAATAAATAAAGGAAATTCCTTTTTATTTAAAAATTTCGGGGTCTTACAATCTTGGTGTTTGTTTGGAGTATAATACCCAATTAGAGACAGTGGAGATAATGATATGTCAAGAGAAGACTCACCATTGGGAAGAATATGATAGTAATCTTCTCATTTTTCTTTAGGGGTCTATTAGGTCAACCAAGGATAATTACGTGGCCATATGATATCTACCATAACCTAAAAGCATGGCCTCACATATCTGAAGGTTTCATGAGCACTTCCCAAAGATTCTAATTTCTAAAACAGTTTTTGACTATACCTTTATGTAAGGTGTCATTGTGACGTGCTACAGTTGGTATATATTTGTATCCAAACTCACAGTATATGTGTTGTTGTATTTTGCACGACAAATGTATTAATAAAGTTGTAGTTATTTTTGTACCATGTATTTGGCAACTCAGAATGGGTTGGATGGAATGGACCTATTTTGGGGGCGTCACAATAACAACACTCATCTATTTTATTACGATCATCAACAACAACCAACCATTACGGCACAACCGAAACAACACAAAATTTCAAAAATTAATCATCGAAATTTCATAATCCGTTTTTTCAATTGAAAGTTTTACTGGGTGTTTACCAAAAATAATCGTCACTTAACAACCTCTGCTTGCCATCTCCGCCGCTTAGCAAAAGATATCACCACTTATCAAAAGCAATCTGCGCACGGACGGAAGTGAGCACCGATCAGAACATGAACAGAGAGTAAGCACAAAATTAACAAACTTTCTGGAGGCTCAAATGAGACTTTCTTTTACAAAATCTGTTCAAATAGTTCTCCAATTTCCTCTTTGCCCTGCAAAATAAATTACAAAAAGATCAATTATGCGACTTCATGGAAGGTTAGTGTAGAACTGATCAATTCATTGTGGAACCCTAACCTGGCTATTTGTTGATAACCCAAAATCTGTAACTTTTAATATTGGGGCAAGGTTGAGCACTGGATTGGGGAAATCGGGAAGAGAAAGGGAGTGAGGTAGAGTTGGGGTTAGATTGGGAAGAGTTGGGGTTTTGATTTTGGGGAAGAAAGGAACAGAGAAGGTTGAGCACTGTATTGGGGAAATTGGGAAGAGGAAGTGAGTGAGGTAGAGTTGGGGTTTTGATTTTGGGGAAGAAAGGAACAGAGAAGTGGATTTGGAATGGGGACTCGAGAACAACATGAGAGAGAGAGAGAGAGTTTATTTGGGCGGGATCTTTTTGTTTGTGAGATGAGATGTGAGCCGCTAGATTAAGTTAGAAGAATTGAGATTAAATCTGAGTCGTTATTGTGGTTTGTCAAATTTTAAAATGAAAGTAGATTCAAAATTGGTTGTGTTTTATTATATATATATATATATATATATATATATATATATATATATTTGGAAGCTTGAGCATAATCCTTAAATAGCATAACGCCTTAAATAGCATAATTTTATCAAAACGACGTAGTTTTGATAAGATAGCGATGGCATTTTTGTAAATACCACGCCACCGCATATTTACAAAATGTCACCGCGTCTTCTTTATCAAAATTACGTCGTTTTGATAAAATTATGTTATTTAAGGCGTTATCTATTTAAGAATTATACTCTTGAAGCTTTCCGTATATATATATATATATATATATATATATATATATATATATATATATATTTCCATCCATGTGGAATTAGCGTTGGGGAAATAATTTTTTTGGCCAAATTACCGCTATTACTGTCTTAGAGCTTTTAGACAATTTTTTTTTTTTTTATAATAAACCTACAGGTAGTGGCGAGCTACCAAAATGGATTCTTTCTTCCCCAACAACCGATTCTTTGTAGATGGGAATCACTATATATATATATATATATATATATATATATATATGGTAATAAGATTGTTGATGGTACATTTATTTATATATAAGGTATAGATTTCATCTAGATGATTGAAATTGTTTATAAAAAATCTACAAATAAGTCAACCACTCCGGTTAAAATTGAAATATTTATATACTTATTGTTTAAGTAGCACATTAGCACTCAAAGCAATCCAACTTTGGATCGATGGAAAGCAAAGAAGCAAAGAAGCAAAGAAGCAAAGAAGATGAGATAAATGGTGGGGTCTACCGGCTGTCACCGGCAGAGTTTGGGTGGGTCCCGCCGCCGCAACGGTACACATGAGCGTACGTCGGGGCGGCTGCCAACCACCGCCCAAAAAGAGGGAGGAGTGTACTTGGAAGCGTAATGTATTCCAAAACACAATTAAAAAGCCCATCAATTCTATCTCATTTACATTCTTGCCATCCCTCACAATTTCTCACACTAAAATCAATGCAACACCAAAAAAGTAGTAGTACTATTTTCTGGTAAAAATATAATCCAAACCTACCCCTATTAAAATTTAAGTTAGGTACTAAATTTTCTATCAAAATTATTTCAATAATATATATAGTGAATATTATTTTCAAATTTATTTTTGATATTTTTACATGATTCTATATCACATGAAGGTATAATCCACGTATACTCATGTCAGAAAAAATCACGTAAAAATATCAAAAATACATATAAAAATAATATAAGTTGTATAGTGGTTAGTGATCACAATAATCAATAGGTAGAGTGTACATCTATTAGTAGTAATCATTCCAATTTGATCTTCCAATTTGGGGTAATCCATGATAAAGCAAGTTGACTTATATCTTTAAAATTGCACTCTCTATTTGAAAAAGAAAGAGAGAAAAAAAAAACCTAACCTAACCTAATGAATGACTTCAAAGTGGCCATCAATTAATAGATTGTGGTGCATGTATTTCTAGTATTGTTTTTGTAATCAATCTTAACATTTACTCCCTTCATTCGTATATGTAGGTCGTTTTAGACTTTTTTTTTATATTTCTAATTATTTGTCTTTTGTGGTTATCTAGGAGAATTGATTATAATTTTTTCCAAATTGACCCTTATTACTCCACCTAATCTTTTGATCCATATTTATGAGATAAGTGAGGTGAAGAATATTATAGACAATTGATACTATAGTTAATGCTTTTCAGTTTTCAATCATTTCCTTAATTCTTGTGCACATGTCTAAAACGGCCTATATTAAGGAACGGATGGAGTAGTATTGCTTATGTCTCTCTCTCTAAAATTTCAAGGACTTTTGTCTATTATGTTTTTTTTATCAGTTTCAGGAATTTTTTTTAGGAAAGTGTCATTCATCGATTACAAAGATTACTCATTGAGAGGTGACTTATTATATTTAAAAAATAAAATTTATTATAAATTTTCATAATTAGAAAATATTTATAACTGTCGGATGCGTGTTGCATTCTACATCCGACATTCAATTCAATTATGAGAATATCTATAACTATTCAAGATGAAGTCAACTATTTACATTAAGCAAATCAAACTCCAAAAAATAAAAATAATTTTCACAAAAGTAGAGAAACAACTCTTATAACTAGGGATACATTCGAAACCAAGAGAAAAATTGCAAAAATGGAAAATTTAACCCCACATAAGAGAAACAACAGTGTAATAATAACAATAAGTTTGGCGGATATATGTATATATATCTTTAAATATATATACAGTCCGTTTCTCCAGCGAATTGGAAGTAGCGAATTAAAAACGAACTGTCACTATAGCGACGAAAAAAATCATTACTATAGCCGGTTTGTGACGCCCCCAAAATTAGGTATACATCACCCATCTTGGGTCGACACTTACATGGTACAGAATTTAAATACAACTTATTAACATAACTGTAGGTGTATGATACGACATAAATAAATCGTGAGTTTAAATACAAATATCGTCTACTAGATATTATACAAACTCAAACAAAAAGTCCTCATTACGATTATTATCACACTATTTTACGAATAGTGAGGACTACTAATCTATCTTGAGGACCATCACTGCGTTTCCCAGACTCGTCCCAAATTTATATTATCATTTCAAGAGAAAATAAAGAAAGAAAGGTGAGCTCAACTAGCCCGATAAGAAATATTATGATTAAGATAATGCGAATAAATTATCAATAGTCTTCAATAATGTTAAACCGATAAAATACAATAGACAACCCGGTTTAATCTGCGGCTGAATATCGATCCATTAAAAGAGTCAAGTAGAAAATAAAGTCTACTATCTTTTTGGTTTTAAAGGTTTCATCATTTTATTATAAATTTGAGACTCACTTTTAATAAATATTCCACATCATCGAATCACCCCGCTTCTACTACCCGAGGATATTCTTTAAGATCACGACCACAATTATTCATTACACTACGGCCAAGAATATTTGTGTATTCATTAATGGTCATGATCATGCCAACAATCGTCCATCAATGCACTACTACCAATTTGGATTTTTATCACATCATTTGTAACATTACTAATGATTACAATCAATAGTCTCTCGGTCATAATCATACCAAGTCCATCTATGCACTACGAAGCCATGTATGACTTTCAAAAAATATAAACATGAGGATGATGACAATGATATAAGAATTCAATAAAACAAGTTCAAGAATTATTTTATCCGAGAATTATTAACGTCCCAAATTATCAACATGATAATCTTTGTTTTGTAGAGTAAAATTCAAGAATGATCGGAAGAATATTTCCATGAAAAGATCTTTGGATGAAAACGCAAATATCAAGGATATTCTACTAATTTCATGGAGTATAGAAGTCAAAGTTTTAACCAACCGGGTATAATAAAGAATGGAATAACAAAAGAAATCACCATGCATGCGATGAATCGCATGCATGAGTTATTCAATGTAATAATAAATAACGGAACGTCGTGAAATTCACACCGATGGGATGTTCCAACAGAATGATAAAGATGGAACCGGATCCGGTGTAAAACACACGGATAGGATATTCCAATAGAATGATAAAGATTTTAACCGGTCCCGTGTAAAACACATGACGGGATGTTCCATAGAATAATAAAGACGGAACCAGGTCCGGTGTAAAACACACGCATGTGATGTTCCAATGAGATAATAGAAGAATGTCACCAAGTATAGGGTAAACCACGATATAAAAGTTATTCCAACAGAATAATAAGCAATGGAATAACAACAGTTCTCTTCGTGAATAAGAAGAATAACACCCTTACATTTGGTAGGAGATTGAATCTTGCGGCGGTGTAGTAACAAATACTCTTCTTCTTTCTCTCTTATTCTCTCTATACTTTCTCTCTCTATATAGCTTGAATGAATTAAGTGAAAAATAATGAAGCCCTAGGCCTCTATTAATAGAAGATTTCTAGCTAAGCACTTGCCGTGTGAAAAGGCAAGTGGCTGACAAATCGGTTTGGCCGCTGTAATGTGAAACGACAAGTGGTTCGACGCCTGTAATGTGAAACGACAAGTGGTTCGACGTCTGGTAAAGGTAATTACTATTAACGAAGGTAAACACTATTGACGAAGGTAAATACTATTCACAAGGGTAATTACTATTGACGAAGGTAATTATTATTGACGAAGGTAAATACTATTCACAAGGGTAATTACTATTGACGAAGGTAATTACTATTGACGAAGGTAAATACTATTGACGAAGAGACTCTTAGATGATGACATATGAGCCCCAATAAAATAATCAAACTTACCACAAATCATTTTTTTTTCATCAACACATATTTAATCTTTCAACAATTATTAATCATTTATAACTTGTCGTCTCAATTATTGATTTAATACTATAACATATTATACGATGATAACTTTGTGACAATAATTGAATCAATAATATAAGAGATATGATGCGTGAATCTTCATAGCAATAATTGAGCATAAATTGAGTGACTTCTCACGTAAAGCATCAATAATAAATACCGTGTCTACTTATCTGACCACGCCATTCATCGTACTTTTTTACCACCGGTAGTTCAACAGCTTTTAACGGTAACACCTCCGTAGTTATTTTTATAAAATATTTTTGTCGCTTTTCTCCGATCAAATAATAATTACATTGTGGGTCCACCAATGATAGTTGAGCCGTTATCGAATATTCCCTAACAAAAAGAATATTCCCCGACCAAACGAATATTTTATAACAACTTGCATACTTTGCAAAATTTATAAATATTACCTACAACTATAACATTATATCAAATTTATTCCATAATATTCAAAATAATATTTATAGAAAAATTCATCTTTATTTATAAAAAATTTGAGGGTCTTACACTACGGTTCGTTTTTAGAGTTTCGGGTATATATATATATATATATATATATATATATATATATATATATATATATATATATATATATATAGTAATCGCAATTATCCATCCTTTTGTTTTGTCTCGGTTGTTATTAGACTATATATACCTTGATTATAATTATCAAGAATAATTTATGTTTGTCTTTTGTGAAGTTTATACTACATGATATGTAGCTAATTATATGGTGAATTCCCATACTAAATAAGGTATTCCGTCTGCCTCCCTCCTAGTACTTATTCTCACATCTTAGCCGTGGATCATATCCTGGCTCGATACCAACCGTGACGCCCCCAAAATTAGGTATACATCACCCATCTTGGGTTAAACACACTTACGTGGTACGTAATTTAAATACAACTTATTAACATAAGCTGTAGTATACAATCGACATAAAGCGTGAGTTTAAATACAAATATCGCTTCTACTAGATATTATACAAACTCAAACAAAAGTCCTCATTACGATTATTATCACACTATTTTACTGTAATAGTGAGGACTACTAATGCTATCTTGAGGACCATCACTGTTTCCCGACTCGTCCCAAATTTATATTATCATTTTACAAGAGAACGGTGAAAGAAAGGGTGAGCTCAACTAGCCCGAAGAAATATTATGACTAAGATAATGCGAGAATAAATTATCAATAGTCTTCAATAATGTTAAACCGATAAAATACAATAGACAACCGGTTTAATCTGCAATGAATATCGCAATCCATTAAAAGAGTCAAGTAGAAAATAAAGTCTACTATCTTTTTGGTTTTAAAGGTTTTCATCATCATTATAAATTTGAGACTCGACTTTTAATAAATATTCCACATCATCGAATCACCCCCGCACTACTACCCGAGGATATTCTTTAAGTATCACGACCACAATTATTCATGCACTCTTGGGCCAAGAATATTTGTGTATTCATTAATAGTCATGATCATGCCAACAACTCATCCATCAATGCACTACTACTACCCTCGAGGATTTTTATCACATCATTTGTAACATTACGATTAAGTGATTACACCAGAATAGTCTCTCGGTCATAATCATACCAAGTCCATCTATGCACTTCTGAGGCCATGAGATGACTTTCAAAAAATATAAACATGAGGATGATGACAATGATATAAGAATTCAATAAAACAAGTTCAAGAATTATTTTATCCGAGAATTATTAACGTCCCAAATTATCAACATGATCTTTGTTTTGTAGAGTAAAATTCAAGAATGATCGAAGAATATTTCCATGAAAAAGATCTTTGGATGAAACGCATTGAAATATCGAGGATATTCTACTAATTTCATGGAGTATAGAAGTCAAAGTTTTAACCAACCCAGGTATAATAAAGAATGGAATAACAAAAGAAATCACCATGCATGCGATAGACCGCCTGAACAAAGTTATTCCAATGAATAATAAATAACGGAACCGGTCGGTGAAATTCACACCGGCGGGATGTTCCAACAGAATGATAAAGATGGAACGGATCCGGTGTAAAACACGATAGGATATTCCAATGAGAATGATAAAGAGGCGGAACCGAGTCCGTGTAAAACACACCAGACGTGATGTTCCAACAGAATAATAAAAGGCGGAACCGGGTCCGGTGTAAAACACATGAGCAGGATGTTCCAATGTAATAATAAAGAGCGGAACCCGGTCCTGTAAAACACATGACGAGGATGTTCCAACGAGAATAATAGAAGAATGTCACCAAGTATAGGGTAAACCACGCATTATCAAAAGTTATTCCAATGAATAATAAGCAATGGAATAACAACAGTTCTCTTCATGAATAAGAAAGAATAACACCCTTTACATTTGGTAGGAGATTGAATCTTTATGAAGATTAAGTAACAAAATACTCTTTCTTCTTTCTCTCTTATTCTCTCTATACTTTCTCTCTATAGCTTGAATGAATTAAGTGAAAATAATGAAGCCCTAGGCCTCTATTTATAGAATATTTCTAGCTAAGCACTTGCCGTAGTGTGAAAAGGCAAGTGGCTTGACAACCCGGTTTGGCCTTTGTAATGTGAAACGACAAGTGGTTCGGCCTTTTGTAATGTGAAACGACAAGTGGTTCGACGTCTGGTAAAGGTAATTACTATTAACGAAGGTAAACACTATTGACGGGTAAATACTATTCACAAGGGTAATTACTATTGACGAAGGTAATTATTATTGATGAAGGTAAATACTATTCACAAGGGTAATTACTATTGATTGAAGGTAATTACTATTGACGAAGGTAAATACTATATTTGAAGAGACTCTTAGATGATGACATATGAGCCCCCATAAAATAATCAAACTTACCACAAATCATTTTTTTTCATCAACACATATTTAATCTTTCAACAATTATTAATCATTTATAACTTGTCGTCTCAATTATTGATTTAATACTATAACATATTATACGGATGATCTTGTGACAATAATTGAATCAATAATATAAGAGATATGATGCAAATTCATCGTAGCAATAATTGAAGCATATCGAGTGACTTCTCACGTAAAGATCAATAATAAATACCGTGTGCTACTTATGCAACCACGTGTATTCTTCGCACTTTTACCACCCATTAGTTCAACAGCTTTTAACTAAACACCTCCGTAGTTATTTTTATAAAATATTTTTATCGTTTTCTCGGTCAAATAATAATTACATTGTGGGGTCCACCAATGATTGAGCCATTGTACGAATATTCCCTAACAAAAAGAATATTCCCTGACCAAACGAATATTTTATAACAACTTGCATACTTTGCAAAATTTATAAATATTACCCACAACTATAACATTATATCAAATTTATTCCATAATATTCAAAAATAATATTTATAGAAAAATTCATCTTTATTTATAAAAGCTGGGGTCTTACAACCTCCCCTTCTTATGAAATTAAGCCCTCGAAATTAGAATGCGATACGACTGCAGTATGTCGAAGAGGTAAGGATACCTTGATTTCATTTCGATTCTAACTCCCAAGTCATTTCCTCAACATCGTGGTTCCTCCACAAAACTTTGACTTGAGGTATAACCTTGAGCGTAGAATATGTTCCTTCTTATCCAAAATTTGAGCAGAACCTCTTCGTACGTCAAATCTTCTCGCTATTTCGTCCCTGTTCTAACTTTCAATAATATGGTTCGGGTCTTTCACATATTTACGTAACATAGATATGTGAAAACGCGTTATGAACACGAGACATATTTGGCGGTGAAGCGAGTCTATAGGCCAGCACGCCTACTCGATCGAGGATTAAAATGGGCCAGATGAATCGAGGGTTAAGTTTTCCTCTCTTTCCAAATCTTGTAACTCCTTTCCATGGAATGACTCTTAACAACACACGATCTCCTATATCGAATTCCACGTCCTTTCGATGAAGATCAAGATAACTCTTTTGTCGATTTTGTGAGGTTTTTATACGTTGTTTGGATCGTTTGAATCTTTTCCGTAGTCATACGTACCAACTCTGGTCCCAACAACGTTGCTTTCACCCACCTCATCCCAAAGATTGGAAAACGACACTTTCTTCCATACAACGCTCGAATGGAGCCATGCCAATACTTGCGATAAGCTTTGTTGTTGTAGGAAAACTCCACCAATGGTAAGAACTTGTCCCAACTCCCCTTGAAATCAAGGACACAGAGTCTTAATAGATCTTCAAGAGTTTGAATAGTCCTCTCCATCGTCCGTCCGTCTGCGAGGATGATATCTTGCCGAAGCTAAATCGTAAGTCTGTGCCCATAGCTTTTTGCAAACTAACCCAAAATCGTGAAGTGAATCTTGGGTCTCGATCGTAAACTATGGATACCGACATACCATGCGATCTTCTGATCTCGTTTATGTACATACGAGCAAGACGTTCAAGTGTATAAGTTTCTCGTGTCGGTAAGAAATGAGCGGACTTGGTCAACCTATCAACAATGACCCAAATCGCATCAATGCCTTGAGAAACCTTAGGAAGGCCGTGCTTGAAATCCATGGTAATGTGCTCCCCCTTCCATTCTGGAATTTCAAGTGGTTACAATGGACCTTTTGGTACTTGATGCTCCGCTTTAACTTTCGTTGACAAGTTAGACACCTTGAGATAAACAATATATCTCTCTTCATATTGCTCCACCAAAATGTATGACGAATATCATGATACATTTTGGTACTCCCGAGATGGATTGCAAATGGTGTGTTGTGTGCCTCCATCATGATATTATACTTTAAATCGGGTCGTTAGAACACAAAGTGCGGAGTTGACTCAAGTATTCCTTCTTCATCAATTCTTGCTTCCTAAGATAAGACCTTCTTGCACTTTCTTCCTCATACGCATCACGCATCGACTCCAGTGCAGTAGCAAGCGACTTTAACTTTATCAATTAAAGTCGGTTCTACTCGTATACTCGCTTATCATCACACGCGTCCCTCGAGTCTTTAATTCTATCTCCATCCTTTGCAAGTCACACAAAATGGGCCTTTCGTTGACAATATCGCACTCGTGCTTGCATATGATTTTCTACTCAATCGCCGCCTACCACGTTCGCTTTTCCAGATGGTATTGGATGGTATGATCATAATCTTTCAACGAGTTCAAGCCAACGTCGTTGTCGCGTGTTGAGTTCCTTTTGAGTGAAGAAATATTTGAGGCTTTTATGATCCGTAAAGATCTCCACTTTCTCCCCATACAAGTAATGCCTCCAAATTTTAAGTGCAAGAAGATAACAATTTTTGCCAACTCTAGATCATGAGTAGGATAATTCCTCTCATATTCTTTGAGTTGTCATGAGGCATAGGCTATAACTTTTCCATGTTGCATAAGAACACATCCCAACCTTTGCGAAGCATCACCAGAGATGACAAATCCTCCGAGCGCGATGGTATTGTCGAACAGTCTTTGAAATAAGTCTCCTCTTGAGTTCTTGAAAACTCTTCTCACATTCTTTGCTCCAACCGAACTTTGTATCTTTCCGAGTCACCGAAGTCGATGGAATAGCGATTCGAGAAAATCCTTCCACGAATCTCCGATAATAACCAATTTAAACCGAAAGCTACGTGCCTTGGTAATCGATTTAGGTTGTTCCCGACTTTGAATAGCTTCAATCTTTCTTTGGGTCAACGGATATTCCATGACTTGATACCACGTGCCCAAGGAATGCTACTTCTTCGACCGAACTCGCATTTCTTCAACTTGGCATAAAGCTTATATTCACGAAGCTTTTGGAGTGTCACCTCAAGTGTTCTTCACGATCTTCACGGCTTTTGGAATAAATAAGGATGTCATCAATAAAGACGACCACAAAGTGATCTAAATATTCCTTGAATACTCGGTTCATCATATCCATGAAGCGCGGCGGGGAGCATTAGTCAATCCAAAGGACATGACTAGAATTCATAATGCCCGCATCGGAGTTCGAAAGCCGCTTTGGAATGTCACGGTGGTTCTAATCTTCAATTGGTGATATCCTAACGAAGATCAATCTTTGAAAAGAATTTGGCTCCTTAACCGGGTCAAACAGACGGTCATCAATACGTGGCAATGGATACCTATTTTTGATGGTGACATGATTCAACTCCCGATAATCAATACAAAGTCGCATACTCCCATCTTTCTTCTTCACGAGCGAGCAGGAGCACCCCAAGGAGAAGTACTAGGGACGAATAAAGCCAATGTCTAACAATTCCTGCGGTTGGGTCTTTAACTCCACGAAGTTCAATAGAACCCATTCGATATGGGGCTTTGGAAATAGGTTTTATCTGGGTTCAAGGTCGATACAAAATTCAATTTCACGCTACGGGGGTAGGGCCGGAAGTTCTTGAGGAATACGTCGGAAATTTATTAACAATAGGAATATCGTTTAAAAGCGATTTATTTTTATTTAAATCATGACATGAGCTAAGAAAGCTTGACATCCGTTTTTCAATAAACGAATAGCTTTATGGCTTGAGATGACCGTGATTGATTTTAATGGTTTGGTCGTTTGAATTCGCATAATAGGTTGATTAGGAATATGAAAGCTAACAACCTTACGAAAATAATCAATTTTTGCATGATAAGTAGTTAACCAATCAATCCCTACAATCACGTCAAATGCAAGTATTTTTAATGAAAAAAGATCGACGGGTAATGTGAGGTACCGATTTGAACCAAACAAGACTTATAAACAGATTGGATGTAATGAAGGTTTCTCCCAACGGAGTTTCCACAGATAAGTCAAAGTCTAATTTCTCCTGAGTCAAATTTAATCGATGGCGCAAGTAGTAGAGAAATAAAAGAATGGGTAGAACCCCAGATCAAACAAAGTATAGACTTCATTAGAGTTTATGATAAGCTTACCCGTGATGACCTCATTCGGTTCCTTGCTCTTTGGGAGGTCACAACAAATGCTCTCCTTATACTACCGGGTTTTGAATTTCTGGGATGGCCTTTGGTGCCTCCATCCTAGCTTAATTTGTCTTCGATAAACGACAAAATCGAGCTAAGTGACCTTCTCTTCCACAATTATAACATCTTTTGACGGCGTGGCCGCAGTTTGATGGATGATGTGTCCTCTCCTCCGCGCATTTGAAGCATATGATAGTGGTCTTTCTCCTTCCTTAACAATGGGTCTTTGGTCTTGACGTCTTTCCATCATTGTTGAATCTCCTTTTCTTGAAATGTCCATTCTTATTGTTTTGGCCGATTACCATCAAGTGGTTACCATATCCGCCCGCTGATTCCTCCACGCTTGTTGTCACCGCCGATGACTATTCTCATTTGGTATTATAATTTTGCTTGCCGCTCTCTTTTAGTTCACGTTGACTCATTATCGCTACTCCACTAATCGAGCCCTATTTACAACATCTGAATACAAACACGCTTTATGAGAAATAAGATGTTGACGTATCTCCCGACTTCAAACCTCTTAAAAACATTCGCGCCATTTCTCTCTTCATTATCCACCAAGTGGGGCGAAACCGTGATAACTCCGCAAATTTTGCCTCGTATTGCGACACGGTCATATTGTTTTGTTCTAACTTGATAAACTCCACCTCCTTCATGTGGCGAATACTTTCGGAAAGTATTTGTCGTTGAAACGACTCCCGGAACTTCTCCCAAGATATCTTCAAGATAGGCTGGTTGAGTACGTTCTACCGATTCCCACCAAGAATCCGCTTTCTCACAAGAACATAAAAAGCGTGAAAGGAACCTTTTGCTCCTCGGAGCATCCCAAGACATCAAATATCTTGTAATCTGCTTTATCCATGCTTCCGCCAAGTGGTTTTGGCTCTCCTTAAACTCCGGTGGTCCCGCTCCTTAAATTGTTTAATGCGGTGACCACCGAGAGTTTTCCGTGTTTCCACCTACGTTTTGGACAGAGTCACTCTCTACTTTCATTGTTGCATAAATTGCGTAAAGCCTCCGAACATTTGATCATTCGTCGTTTGGTCGGTGTTGTTGTTTGCGTGAGAATTGTCGCTTGCTTGATGCATTATCCCGATTATTGATATGTGGTGAATCAACGATCGCTGCGCTCCATTCTTATTCTCAACATTCTCGGATGTCATTTTCGACATCGCCACAAAACAAAAGGTTAATTGACGTATAACAAATTATCCCTATCTTCCGACCAACCAATAAAATAAAGACATAAACTTAGGTAGGTCATACTTAGCGAAGGTATTCCCGCTCTCCCCCTCTAGTACTATTCTCACATCTTAGCCAGGATCATATCCTAAGCTCGATACTGCACCGTGACGCCCCCAAAATTAGGTATACATCACCCATCTTGGTGACACTTACATAGTCTGTAATTTAAATACAACTTATTAACATAAGCGTAGGTATGCAATATTTACATAAATCGTGAGTTTAAATACAAATATCGCCTACTAGATATTATACAAACTCAAACAAAAAGTCCTCATTCTGAGCTTATTATCACACTATTTTACGAATAGTGAGGACTACTAATGCTATCTTCGGACCATCACTCGTTTCCCGACTCGTCCAAATTTATATTATCATTTCAAGAGAAAAAGAAAGAAAGGGTGAGCTCAATAATAGCAAGTAAGAATATTATGACTAAGATAATGCGAATAAATTATCAATAGTCTTGATAATGTTAAACCGATAAAATACAATAGATAACCAGGTTTAAGCTGCGGTGAATATCTGATCCATTAAAAGAGTCAAGTAGAAAATAAAATCTACTATCTTTTGGTTTTAAAAGGTTTTCATCATCAAGTATAAATTTGAGACTCGGCTTTAATAAATATTCCACATCATCGAATCACCCCATCACACTACTGGCCAGGATATTCTTTAAGTATCACGACCACAATTATTCATGCCTTCTACGGGCGAGAATATTTGTGTATTCATTAATGGTCGCGATCATGCCAACAATCGTCCATCAATGCACTACTGACAATCGAGGATTTTTATCACATCATTTGTAACATTACGGTCATGATTACAATCAATAGTCTCTCCTCGTATAATCATACCAAGTCCATCTACGCACTACAGCCACGTATGACTTTCAAAAAATATAAACATGAGGATGATGTGATGATATAATAAGAATTCAATAAAACAAGTTCAAGAATTATTTTATCCAGAATTATTAACGTCCAAATTATCAACACGACATCTTTGTTTTGTAGAGTAAAATTCAAGAATGATCGTAAGAATATTTCCATGAAAAGATCTTTGGATGAAACGCAAATATCGAGGATATTCTACTAATTTCATGGAGTATAGAAGTCAAAGTTTTAACCAACCCAGGTATAATAAAGAATGGAATAACAAAAGAAATCACCACGCATGCGATGAATCTTACGCATGCGAGTTATTCCAACAGAATAATAAATAACGGAACCAATTGTCGGTGAAATTCACACCAAGCAGATGTTCCAACAGAATGATAAAGATGGAACAGGATCCGGTGTAAAACACATGAGATAGGATATTCCAAATGATCGATAAAGACGGAACCCGTCGTCCGTAAAACACACAGACGAGGATGTTCCAACAGAATAATAAAGATTTTAACCAGTCCTTGTAAAACACACGATGTGATGTTCCAATGAGAATAATAAAGACGGAACGTGTCCCAGTGTAAAACATGCATGAGATGTTCCAATGAATAATAGAAGAATGTCACCAAGTATAGGGTAAACCACGTATCTGAGTTATTCCAATGAGAATAATAAGCGATGGAATAACAACAGTTCTTCTTCATGAATAAGAAAGAATAACACCCTTTACATTTTGGTAGGAGATTGAATATCGCAAAGAACATGTAGAATAAAAATACTCTTCTTCTTTCTCTTATTCTCTATACTTTCTCTATATAAACTGAATGAATTAAGTGAAAATAATGAAGCCTCAGCCTCTATTTATAGAATATTTCTAGCTAAGCACTTGCTGAGTGTGAAAAGTGCAGTGGGCAACGAACTGGTTTGACGCACTTGTAATGTGAAACGACAGTGGTTCGACGCTCAGTAATGTGAAACGACAAGTGGTTCGACGTCTGGTAAAGGTAATTACTATTAACGAAGGTAAACACTATTGACGAAGGTAAATACTATTCACAAGGGTAATTACTATTGACGAAGGTAATTATTATTGACGAAGGTAAATACTATTCACAAGGGTAATTACTATTGGACGAAGGTAATTACTATTGACGAAGGTAAATACTATTGACGAAGAGACTTCTTAGATGATGACATATAGGCCCCCCCATAAAATAATCAAACTTACCACAAATCATTTTTTTTCATCAACACATATTTAATCTTTCAACAATTATTAATCATTTATAACTCAAATACCGATTATTGATTTAATCTATAACATATTATCTGAGATGATCTTTGTGACAATAATTGAATCAATAATATAAGAGATATGATCAAAGAATTCTTCGTAGATAATTGAAGCATAAATTGAGTGACTTCTCACGTAAAGATCAATAATAAATACTGCGTGTCTACTTGTCAACCACGCCAGATATTCTTTATCTTTACCACCTAGAGTTCAATGCTTTAATTCAAGTATACACCTCCGTAGTTATTTTTATAAAATATTTTTGTCGCTTTCTCGATCCGAATGATAATTACATTATGGGGTCCACCAACGATTGTTGGTCAGATGCAATATTCCTAACAAAAGAATATTCGCAGACGAAACGAATATTTTATAAATAACTTGCATCTTTTGCAAAATTTATAAATATTACCCACAACTATAACATTATATCAAATTTATTCCATAATATTCAAAAATAATATTTATGTAAAAATTAATCTTTATTTATAAAAATTTGAGATTACTACACTTGGTTCGTTTTTAGAGTTTCCATATATATATATATATATATATATATATATATATATAGTAGTAGCAATTATCCATCCTTTTGTTTTGTCTCGGTTGTTATTAGACTATATATACCTTGATTATAATTATCAAGAATAATTTATGTTTGTCTTTTGTGAAGTTTATACTACATGATATGTAGCTAATTATATGGTGAATTCCCATTCCTTGATCTAATAATTGAAGGTTGGGATGTCTCATTTTGGATCTGGGGGAGACCTGGGACCCCACTATTGGAGATCATGCATGTGATGTTGGTGGGAGTTGAACTGTAAAATTATTCTAAGGTTGAGAAAATAAGTATCTATTGATGAATGATGTGAGAGAGAACTAATTATTTGTTACTACAATTAAATACATATATATTCAATCTATGTCATAAAAGATTTTTAAATAGAGCTTTTTAAGGATGACAAGGAATTAGAGAACGTCTAGCGACATGTTTAAATTTTTCTTCAATTCTTCTTTTAATTTCCAAAAAATTTAAAATATTTATTTTAATTCAAATTTTTACAAAATTCAGTAAAACTCACCTATTATGTTACCGCTAATACTTATTTAGGTCACTAGAAATTAAATCAAATCAAAAAATAAACCTAAATATCATATTCCTTTATACATACGTAATAGACTCGATAAAAGTATCCTTGTGATTTATTTTTCTTTCTTAAGTGGTAAATTTACAATTAAGTACAATTGTTTATCTTTTCTTAAAAGTAATAATAAGTTAGTGTATTTAAAATGATTTGATAATAATATTTTTTTAATACTTAAAATATCTTTTAGTGGAAGGGATAGAGTACTTAATTATTAAAGAATTGAGAGTGAAACCCTGGTAAAGTGGAGAGAATAAAATATCTCAGGGAAGGTTTTAATGTCTCTACCCAACACCCATTGAAACAGAGAAAACGAAAGGATTAAAATGGTTGGAAAGTGACCTCTTTTCTTTTTCTTTATAGCGAAGAAGCACTCCGATCCCTATATTTTGTCAACAATAAAAATAGATACATTAACATAGGAGTGGTTCGCATTAAGTTTATTTTTAGTAAGGAGTTGATCGATAGATTCGTGGCGCGGTGACTTTATACAATGTGTCGATTCTATTATTAATCGATTAACTTACTAAAAAAAAAATAAACTTCAAACTAACCGGATCCCATTAAGATGATACAAAATAATTTACCTCTTAATGTATATTAATAATTTATATCTTTGTATTTAAATTCATATATTTATATCTTAACTATTTAGAGTATCTTTTAATATAAAAAAAATATGAATTATTAAGATGCATTAAAAAGTGAACTGTCCAGATACATTAATATTCAATCGAACACCACCTAACACATATAAAATGCATGGGTATACTAATGTCTTATACATATTTTGTACATAATAAAAATGCATATAAAGGAGATGAATAATTCTTTATATAATATTATATAAACATCTTTTATTTATAGGAGATGAATAATAAAAAGTTGCAATTCATACTCTTTTCCCGGTACGTGTAATTTTAAGTTCTTGTTCAAATCATGTATCACGTTTATGTCCTTTTTTATTGACAAACATCTGCATAAAAGGCTGGAGATTATACATATAAGCCCTCCTTCCCACTTTAGTTAATTGTGTAAAAAATAATAATAGGTATTTCATAAAAATATTAAATTTAATTGATCTTTTTAATTGAATCTCAATTAAAATTTGACGGGACGAATATTAAAAATGAATAAAAAAAAAAGACATGAAGATTTATTAGGGAAAGTTTAATGGGTGCAACCTAATCAGTGGAGGGTCGAGCACAAGTGAATGGGTCGTTTTGATCTGGCCCCAGTGGCATTGCCAATCCATCATGAAATTATATATATAGCAAAACTAATGAATTAGTCACTACATTTTATTTAATATATCACTGAACTTTTAAAATTTTAAATTATACCATTAAATTAATTAATTTTTGAAATTACTATTAGGGGAGTTAGTGCAGGATTGATAATACTTGCATGATTAAGTTAAAAATGAAGGTATTATCTTTGTAATTAAATATTTTCAATATACTGTAACTATTGATTCACATGATTTACTATTAGGGGAAGTGGTGCAAATTTGATAATACTTGCAGGACTAAATTAAAAATAAAAAAAAAATGAAGATATTATACTGTAATATTTCTAGCCCATTCTGTTATCTTATACTAACAACGGTTAAATCTTTATCCGACGTGGACTTGAAAAAGAAAAGAAAAAAAATGGAAAATGACATGGTCATCAGACGTGGATTAGGAAGTAATATTCAGCCTGAGAACTGGGTGTCCCACCTTAACAAACCTCTAGGAGAGAAAAAATCTCACCTCTTGACCCAATTACCCTCGCATTCTCCCTGTTGTGGTTCAGTGGTTGAAGAGCAATACAATCTTTTTCTTTAGCGACCTGCTGCTTGATTAGAGAACAATCCCTCTGTGATCGAAACATGTTTACTCGAATCAACACCCAAAACCAGCAATAGTGGTTATTGTTTTTTCCTTCACTTTAGCTGAAGAGGTAGAATCTAGTAAGCGCACGAGCACGGGAACCATTCCATGTGTGACGACGATTAATACGTTCTTATCATCTTCTTGGATTAATAATAAGAGTGAGTCGAGGGCTGAGTTCTTATGTTGTGCCGATTTTTATTCGAGTTAATAGGTTTATGCAGGAGACACGAACAGATCTCGCTTGAAAGTGGCAAAAACGATGGCGTCTTGGAGGACCCCGCTCTTGATGAGGACATCGACGTCGCTGTCGTGGCGGGTGAGCTAGGCAAAAATTGAATCCATATCGTTTTGGGTCTTGAGCTTGCCGGGCGGGAGGGCGGGAGGGCGGGGGTGGCAGGTTTTGGAGAGAGAAAGGGCATCGGAGAGTGTAGAGGAGAGAGAGTGGAGGAGTTCTAGAGAGAGATAGTTGGAGCAGTCGGTGGAGGTGGGGAGGTTAGAAAAGTTGGCGAGGTGGGTTTTGAGATCAGAGACTTTGTCGTAATTTTTTCGTTTTTTTTACGTCCACGGCGGATATGGATTTAATAGCCATCAACATGAGATAACAGAATAATTTAATTTTAAAATATTAATTAATTTAATAGAATAATTTAAAATTTTAAAAATTCAGTGATGTATTAAATAAAACATGATAAATGCAGTGATGATTTCATTAGTTTTTACCAATTATATATACATACTGGTGAGTTGGGATATTAAAGTGTGGGCCTAACTCATTGACTTGTGTGTCTAAGTCAAACTCGAGTTTATAGAGCAAATTTAGAATAAAATAAATAAAAGGTATAACCAGCGGGTCCACCACATTAATAAGTTTCGCATACACACTAAAATTGTAAATAAACAACATATATCACCCTATGGACTTGTCTTTGTTAAATCTTCATTCATAATATATTGGCAACAATATTAGAATCTCCGACTCTTATACTAACAAAAATGAGTCATAAGAAAACGAGAAACTTGCAATTAAACAATTTGAGGTTGAACATGAATTTGGATTATTTATGTACCATTCACACCCACGCAAGGATGGTGCACTTGGTACTTGGTAGAATTAAAATATTATTTTTTTTAAATATATATATATATATATATATATATATTAAATTAAAGCTAAATATGGGTATGAAAAAAGTTAGAGAAACAACAAAAATGTAGGTAGAGTTTTCAATTTAAAATGCTTGGGTTGGTTAGCTCATGACCAAGATAATAATTGTTAGGTTGGTAGAGACTAGATAGGGACTGGTACTACAGACAGTTGCAATTAAGTCTATTCGCACATATTATTATTATTATTATGTATATAGTTTCTTTTTTAATGCTTTTAATAATATTTGGAAGAGATAGGTTACCCACCTCTTCCTCAACTTTTCCTCACATCCTCTCACAGCTTATCCAGTCCCTCCCGTAAGCAAAATTTGATCTTTTCTTTACATACATTTTAAAAAAAAGACAAACCCAAAAAATAGAATCTAAAACATAAACTAAACAACATAAAAAAAAAAAAAAAAAAAATAGACCAAGTGAAGTGACCCCGCAGATAATTCGTTATATTATATCAAATGAATCATCCCATTATTAACCATAAACATTCATCACAAAGGCCCAAAAGAAAAGATTATTAAGATAGAGAAATTTCATACATATATATATATATATATATATATATATATATATATATAGAGAGAGAGAGAGAGAGAGAGAGAGAAATTTCATATGTTCTCAAGCCAGTTTGGATTGAAATACACAGTAAGATTGTAAGAATATAAATTACTACTTTTTTTAAAAAAGTAGGGTAATAATAGTCCCTAATCTTTACTTGCTTATTAACAGGCCAGCTACATTCTACAACCACCAGAACATGAATAAGATCCGGCAGGCATCATCTGACTTGTACGTACTAGTAACTTTTTCTTCCCAATAATTTAGTAAGGGACAAAAACACTAATATTGGAACATCAATAGATCATCTCAACATAACAATTATGACTCCATAAATGGATATTGGTCTATCTGCAGTGGTATTAATTATATTGCTATGCACTAATTATAATTTTACAAACAAGAGAAACTTGGAAAGATTCTTAAACTACTAATACAACTCTCTTCCTCATTTCTCCTCCCCCTCGTTCTTGTAATTTTGATACACGACGGAATTCAAACTCATTTCATCTCCAAGCTTCTGTAATCCAAAACACCACCAGCTTTCAACCCTAAGAAATCATAGCCGGTACTGTTGCTGCTGCTACTACCATTAGTACTACAGCTACAATCTTTACTGTTTTGTAATCCCAAACTGCATGCAAAACAGTGCCCCCTGTTTCTCCCTCCAGTCTTAAATGCCTCTGTTTGGTGCTGATGAGGAGGGCTAATTTTCAGGTCAAGATTCAAATCAGGACATCTTTCCATAACCATACCGATCTTTTCATCTTTTCCTTGGAACCCATAATTACAATTTATGATCTTTTGATCTTCTTCTTGTTCTTCTTCCTCTTCTTTCATATGAGCTGCACTGCCAAAAGATATTGTTGTGACTTCATGTGAAGAAGGTCCATTAATGGGCCTGTGAGTGGTGGGATCAATTCCCCTGTTTAGAAGCTTTCTTCTTATATGAGTGTTCCAATAATTCTTTATTTCATTATCTGTTCTTCCCGGTAATCTTCCAGCTATAAGAGACCACCTATAATATATAACATGTCCCGTAAAAAAGAAAAAAAACCCATTAGTCAAGAAATCAAGACACCATTTCTGCTTAAAAAACGTTAACAACGAGAATTGAACCCTCTAATTGATTAAATCAGACGTATGTATTCATTAAAAAAAAAAACTTACTTGTTGCCGAGGAGGCTATGAAGTTTGATGATGAGTTCATCTTCTTCTTCGGTAAAATTGCCACGCTTGAGGTCAGGCCTCAGGTAATTGATCCATCTGAGGCGGCAACTCTTGCCACAGCGAAGAAGGCCAGCAGCCTTGGGAAGTGAGCGCCAGCAGCCTTCCCCGTGTGATCGGATATAAGTGATGAGGCGGTCATCTTCTTCTTTAGTCCATGCTCCTTTGTTTGTGTGAGCTTTTTCACAGCAAGGGGACCTTCCCATTTTACCACAATTCAACTCTATTTTAATGGGTTTTAATTTGTTGCAGTGGTACTAATGGCTGAAGGAAGGAAGGAAGGAAGGAAGAAGTGGAAGTGCTAGTTAATGATCAAGGCCGGCCCTTTGAGAGGAATTGAAGGTCGAGGGTTATATATTATAGGATTTTGACTCTATAAAAATAGCGAAGTAGGAGGGGAAGTTAAGGCAGTGACCCTAATTGCTTCTAGATGTGAGTTGGTGAGACAGGTTTGAGAGAGTGGCTGGTGGTCACTTTTTTGATGGTATTGGCATCATCTTCACCATACATATATATATATATATATATAATAGGGGGAGTACTCTAATATATAAGTTGGAAGAAGGAAAGGACAGTAACTATGGGTGAGAGGGATCCGGTTAATCATTAACTTAATTTCATAATAAGTTGCGGTTAAATCAATACTGACACACAGAGATCACCTCTCATCTACGTATAAACACTCGTTTCAATCTAACCACTCTCGTGAGTGAGGTTCAGGTAGGTATAAAGTAAGATAGTAAAGTGAAGAAAGGAAAAGGTGTGATCTCCGCCTTTGTTTTGTCTAAACTCTGACCAACCTTAGATTAATAATTTAACTAACACCAACACTCATCAAAATTAATACTCACTCCGTCCCAGGATAAGAATCGTAAGACCCCAACTTTTATAAATACAGATGAATTTTTCTATAAATATTATTTTTGAATATTATGGAATAAATTTGATATAATGTTATAGTTGTGGGTAATATTTATAAATTTTGCAAAAAGTAAGCAAGTTGTTATAAAATATTCGTTTGGTGGGAGAATATTCTTTTGTCGGGGAATATTAAATGACGGCTCAATTTCAATCGTTAATTAATTCCATAACGGAAGTATTATCGTAGTTAAGCAACAACAAAATTATCTTTCTATAAAAATAACGGCAGAGTATTACTGTTAAAACCGCTGAACTACCCTTAGTAGTAAAAAGTACAATGTCTGCCGTGAATAGATAAGTAGACACGATATTGATGTTTACGTGAGAAGTCAACTCACCTACGCTCAATTATTACTACAAAGAATGGATGATCATCATATCTCTTATATTATTGATTCAATTATTGTCGCAAAAGATCATCAATACAGATAATATGTTATAGTATTAAATCAATAATTGAGACGACAAGTTATAAATGATTAATAATTGTTGAAAGATTAAATATGTGTTGATTAAAAATAAAATGATTTGTGGTAACATTTATTCAATCCTCGATGTATATAAAGAGTCATATGAGACGTTTGTGGTAAGTTTGATTATTTTATGGGGCCCATATGTCATCATCTAAGAGTCTCTTCAATCGATAGTAATTACCTTCGTCAATAAGTAATTACCTTTGTGAATAAGTAATTACCTTCGTCAATAGTAATTACCTTTACTGACGTCAAACCACTTGTCGTTTCATATTACGGTAATCGAACCACTATCGCTTCACATTACTGAGCGGCCGAACCACTTGTCGTTTCAAATTACGGTGTAAGACCCAACTTATTATTAATGAAATTTAATTTTCTCTATTTATTATTTTGAAATAGTAAGGGTTGATTTGATTAATGTGGATAGTTAGGGGTAAAATACGCAAATATTTCAAAATAAGCAAGTGGTTATAAAATACTCATTGTTGTTTTGGAGAATATTCAATCTTTGTCGGGGAATATTCGTATGCGGCTGCAAAAATAATATTGGGCCCATGTGACGGAAAGCGATTGGATGAAGAAAAACGACAAATTTAAGTTGTTTAAAAATAACGGCGTGGTTTATTCACAGTATCAATCGTTAAAATACCCGGTGGTTAAAATACGAAGAAGATACCAGTATTGCACCAATTATTGATTCTTACGTAAGAAGCCTACTCAATAATTATTACGATAATTACTTGCTCGATATTTTATTGAGTTAATAATTGTTGCGTTGATATTTTATATTCTTGTTGTTTCAATAATTGTCATTACACGATTTTTTTTATTATCGAAGCAATAATTCATATTATCTCGAATAATATTATTAGATAACATTATTAGCAATGTCTGAGAAAGTTACATCAAGGAGAGGTTTGATCACCTAATTGCAATTGCTACCAGTAAGAAGAAATTCTTATTGGAAAGCCCTCTATCCTTGAACCTGCACGGTTTGTCGATAATGTGATTCTCAATAATATTATTTATGAATAATTAATTATTGATTTATATGATGAGGAAAATATTGATTTTATGAGGATATATATGGAGAAAATTTTAATGTGACAATTGTTGAAAATTAATATTTTATCTTTTTCGATAAAATAATTCATTTAAATATATTATTTTAATAATATATTAACGATGATATTTTACAATGAATGTGGGATATATGAGTATATGAGGAGGAAGAGTATTTTGTGGCATTAAATGTTTAACACATGTTTTGTGTGTTGGTGGACACAATTATTGATAGAAATTTGATTATAAACACGTAAAATCGCTTGGTTTGTGGATTTCGGTCAATTTCTATTTGGAATTTGGAAAAACTTTCTTCAGTAAAGTTGTAGAGAATTGAATTTCCTATAAAAACTCATGAGATTCGAATTTTCTGATGAAAGGGCTATTTATTATGAATTATTGAAGTTCCAAGTTCAAATAATTAATTTTTGGGAGTTTTAGTTAATTATTTTGAGAAAAACGTTTTTTGCAACTAAGTTGGCCTCACATGTGATTCAAATGGGCTGAGATCAGTTGTCTAAGGTGGGCTAAAGAAAATGTGAAAAATATATTAATATTATATTCAATTTTCTAACTTTGGTGTTACAAGATTTTCCTATAAATAGGGTGCTTAGGTTAGAATTGAAAAAGACACCGTAAACCCAAGTTTCTCTCTATTTCTCTCTCGATATATTGAGCGTATTCTTGTGAGTATACTTTGAGTATTGTTAGACGGTGCAAGTTCCTTCAAAGACTATACACCGTATTCCAAATTTAAAGTATTAATCTTTCGAGGTAAGGGATGTTATTTTCTTCTCAAATGATATTATTTCTTCAATATCATTATCTTTGAAATATTGGTTGGAACTTTTTATCAAATTTGGAACTTTTTCATGTCGGGGTTACTATTCATGAGATTCTTATTCATGAGTTCTTATTCACGCAGTTCTTATTCACGAAGTACTATTCATGAAGCGTGAAGATGTTTTTTGTGGAATTTCTATCTTTTGGTGTCGAGTTACTATTCACGTATACTCAAGACTATTCACGATATCTGACTATTCATAGAAAAATAAAATTTCTTCTTTTTGTCCAAAATATCTATTCGGATACTAGCTTTGATTGTATCCATGTTTTTGATCATTCTCGAATTTTACACCACTATGATTATTTTTGAGGTATTTTTGAACATGGATAAAACAAAGTACTGAATCCTTAATCCTTAATCCTTGTCATTTTGTTTCAATTGGATTCGTTTCTTTTAAAATATTTTCATCATCCTCGGTCTTAAATGATGATATTATTGAATATCTTTGGCACATAGTCAGAAGATGAATGATTTCTGAAGAATATCTTTGGTCAGTAGTGCAAAGATGAGCAGTGTTTAGATGAACATGACCAATGATGAATATCTTTGGCTGTGGTGCAAAGATGAATATTTGATTCGGATGTATATTGATTGATGTTACAGGATAAAAGATAGACGATGAACTTTTAAATTCATACATAGAAGATAGTAGAGTTTGCATTCTCTTTAACTTCTTCTAATGAATTATTATTTCATTCTGCGAATATTGATTTAAAATTTGTTGTCTATTGTATTCTATTAGATTTTTCCCTGTTGAAGACTAACGATAATTTGTTGTATATTATCTTAGTCATAATATTCTTTCTTTGGGCTAGTTGAGCTCACCCTTTTCCTTTTTGTTCCATTTTTCTTCTCGGGAGGCGAGAATATAAGCGAAATCAAGAGTCGGGGTATGGAATGAAGGTTTTAGAAAGGATTGTTTAGTAGTCCTCACCATTTTTGTAAAATAATGTATCAATAAATGTGATGAGGATTTATTTGAGTATAGATATTGTGCAGAAGATAATATTTGTATTCAAACTCACAGCTTCTTGTTGTAATAATAAAGTTGTAGTTGTTTGATACCACGTATTGACAACTCGAATAGTGTGATGTATACCTATTTTGGGGCGTCGTATAGTTGGTATCGAGCTTAGGGATATGATCTCTCAAGGAGATCGGGAATAGAACTAGGAGGGAGAGACGAGTAAATCCTTCGCTAGTGTGTCCTACCTAAGCTTATTATTTTAGTTAGTCGAGATATAAGGATATTATGTGATATATTGATTTCTTTAATTAACCCTTGTTTTATGATGTGTTTGAGAATGTCGAATGAGAATATTAACAATGAAAATGAGGCCGTGGAGACGCTGTACTCACCAACGAGGAGAAGCGTGCAACAGTGGCAATGTACCTCCCGTGAACAACACCACCGAAAGCGATGATGAGCGAGGGATGTTTAGAAGCTTTTTGCGATTCATGCAAAAATCGACGAGGAGACTCGTGTTCAAAATACAGGAGAAATGATAGCAATTCACGGGTTGTCACAAAATGACCCAGCCAGTTCAAAGAGTTGGGACCACGAAATTTAAGGAAAGCGAGATCCGATCATACGTGGAAACATGGGTCAAACAAATTACCAAGATATTCGATGTCTTGGGATGCACGGAGAACAGAAGGTTCCATTCGCCACCTTTATGTTCCGTGGCGAAGCGAGACCATCTTGGTGGGAGATCGTAGGCGTACCATCCAAATCCTTTTCAACGTATCTTGGGAAACATTTCAGAAACTATTTAATGACAAATACTTTCACGAAAGTGTTAAATCGTATGAAGGAAGTGGAGTTCATCGATTAGAGCAAAACAACATGGCGGTTTGTCTCGATGACGAGGCAAAGTTTGCGAGTTTGTGGCGCCCCAAAATTAGGTATCGTCCACCCATCTTGGGTCGCCACTTACATGGTACATAAATTCAAATACAACTTACTAATATAAGCATGTATGCAATACGACATAAAGCGTGAGTTTGAATACAAATATTGTCTACTAGATATTATACAAACTCAAAAGGAGTCCTCATTACAACTATTATCACACTATTTCACGAAATAGTGAGGACTACTAATGCTATCCTCTCGACCATTACTCCGCTCCCAGACTTCGTCTCGTCCCGGCTATGTTCTCATTTCACGAAGAAATGGTGAAAGAAAGGGTGAGCTCAACTAGCCCAAAGAAGAAATATTATAACTAAGATAATGCGAGAATAAATTATCATTAGCCTTCAACAATGTTAAACCGATAAAATACAATAGACAACCGGTTTAATCATGAAGGAATATCGCAATCCATTAAAAGAGTCAAGTAGAGAATAAAATCTACTATCTTTTAGGTTTTAAAAGGTTTTCATCAATTTTTATCGGCGAGACTCGACAATAAATAAACCACCACATCTAATCATCCCCGTATACCACGGTCAAGGATTTTCATCAAATTATCAATGGTCATGACTATACCGAATCACCCCGTCATAATCATACCAAAAACTATCCATCATCGCATTACACAGCCACCGAGGACTTTTGTCACATCATTTATATCAAGTCATGATTATCTTAAATGATCCTCGTCATAATCATACTAAATTCATCTATGCACGTAAGCCAAAGATAACATAATATAACATGAGGATGATGACAATGACATAGTAATTCAATAAAACAAGTTCA
Source organism: Panax quinquefolius (assembly GCA_020205615.1). Lineage (NCBI taxonomy): Eukaryota > Viridiplantae > Streptophyta > Magnoliopsida > Apiales > Araliaceae > Panax > Panax quinquefolius. The sequence continues at coordinate 46,150 of JAINUW010000185.1, read as the reverse complement.
AGAATTATTTAATCCATGAATTATTAACGCCCAAATTGTCAACATGATCTTCGTTTACGTAGAGAGTAAAATTCAAGAATGATCGTAGATAATATTTCCATGAAAAGATCTTTGGATGAAACGCAAATATCGAAGGATATTCTACTAATTTCATGGAGTATAGAAGTCAAAGTTTTAACTAACCGGGTATAATAAAGAATGGAATAACAAAAGAAATCACCATAAATGCGGTGCCATGATGCGAGTTATTCCATCGTATAATAATAACGGAACCAATTCGGTGAAATTCACACCGACGGGATGTTCCAACGAGAATAATAAAGATGGAACCAGATCCGGTGTAAAACACACAGATAGGATATTCCAATGAGAATGATAAAGAGCGGAACCAGTCCTTATAAAACACACGCATGCGATGTTCCAATGTAGAATAATAAAAAGCGGAACCAAGTCCTGTGTAAAACACATGAACATGGATGTTCCAATGAAATAATAGAAGAATGTCACCAAGTATAGGGTAAATCACATACACAAAGTTATTCCAATGAATAATAAGCGATGGAATAACATAAAGGATTTCACCAAGTATAGGGTACGCCACGTATCAAAGGTTATGTATAGGGTATGCCACTTTTACAAAGTTATTCCAATGAATGATAATGAATGGAATAATGTGTTCTCTTCAAGAAGAAGAATAATAACACCCTTACGAATTACAACAAATAATATCCCTTACCGTAAAAAGAACCAAATATAGAAGTAGTAAAAGTAGCGAATAATACTCTTCTTCTTTCTATAATTTTCTCTATAGCTTCTCTCTATAATTTCTCTCTCTAGAGTTTCAATGAATTAAATAAGAAAATAATGAAGGAATGAGCTTCTATTTATAGGAAAATGGAATGCATAAGAATTAATCCATGAACAAATTCAGTTGATTTACTTTAATCGACGGTCCATATTTAAAGAAAAATCTTTTAAATAAAATATAATATATTCTATTTATATAAAAACATTTTACTATGCAAACACTATACTACTAAAAACACTATGCAAAAACACTATGCAACACTATGCATAATAAAATATAATATATTCTATTTATAGAATAACTTTAATAAAGTATTCTATTTTATATAAAAGATGTTTCGCTTTTATTACGTTAATAATACTGAATAAAACAAAACGTCATTATCGCTATAATAATTCATATTATTAATCGAAAATAATGGAATCAAACCGGTGACTTCTCACATAAAGCATCAATAATCAATACCGGTGTACTTTCTTAACAACACGACATCGTTGTTTTTACTACCGAGTAGTTCAACAAAGAACCACGGTAAAACTTCCGCCGTTATTTCAATAAAATATTTTTGTCGCTTTCTCAATCCGATAATAATTACATTGTGGGGTCCACCAATGATTGAGTAGTTATGCGAATATTCCTGCTAAACCTAATATTCCCAGACAATCGAATATAATATAACCACTTGCATACTTTGCAAAATTTATAAATACTACCCACAACTTTAATATTATCTTAAATTCACACCATAATATTAAAAAATTATTTCAACAAAATTTAAATCTTTATTGATAAAATCTGGGGTCTCACAATCTCCCTCCTTATGGAATTTACGCCCTCCGAAATTAGGGTACGTACTGATATGATAAAGAGGTGAAGATACCTTGAATACCTTTATCGTTGAAAATATTAAGTTCATCTTTGCAATCCCACCAAAGATATTCATTAACAATTCATCTTTGCACTATGAGCCAAAGATATATAATCAGAAACCAATAATCTTGAGACTCAAACTTAATAGTATCACAACCATAAATTATCCATGCACTAATCTTTGCTAAGGATATTCGTGTTTTTCAATTACTACCATGATTATACCAAATAATCCGTGGTCATAATCATACCATGTCTATCAATGCACTAAAGCCAAAGATGACTTTTACCACATCCATGAATTAATATTTCATTCTTTGAGACTCACTTCAATAATTAATCCATATCATCGAATCATCCCCGCACTACGGGCCAGGATATTCATTAGTATCACGACCACAAATTATCCATGCACTACTACCAAAGATAATTGTGTATTCATTAAGATCACGACCACAAATTATCCATGCACTACTACCAAAGATAATTGTGTATTCATTAAGATCACGACCACAAATTATCCATGCTACTACTACCAAAGATAATCGTGTATTCATTAAGATCACGACCACAAATTATCCATGCACTACTACCAAAGATAATCGTGTATTCATTAAGTATCACGACCACAAATTATCCACGCACTACGGCCAAAGATAATCGTGTATTCATTAGTATCACGACCACAAATTATCCATGCACTACTACCAAAGATAATTGTGTATTCATTAAGTATCACGACCACAAATTATCCATGCACTACTACCAAAGATAATTGTGTATTCATTAATATCACGACCACAAATTATCCATGCACTACTACTACCAAAGATAATTGTGTATTCATTAAACCACAAATTATCCATGCACTACTACCAAAGATAATTGTGTTTTCAATTACTGTTATGATTATCTTTGAACAATCCCTCAGTCATAATCATACCAAGTCCATCTATGCACTACAGCCATGTATGACTTTCAACATAATATAAAGCGTGAGGATAATGATATAAAGAATCAATCAAAATGAGATAAAGGATAAATATTAAACATTTATAATATAATTTATCCAGATTCAAGAATATCCCCATGTTTTCAATCACTTAATAATCTCATAATCTAATATCATTAATATTATAACAATATTTTAATCACTTCTTAAATTTATAAACAATTTATCTTAATTGTTTACGCTTTTACCATATAATGCATTTAATCATTCAAAAATGTCATACTCATAAAATATCATCACCAATTATCAAATCCTCATCAAAAAATATGCATATACTCTATATAGGATTCTCTAGCCATAAAATCCTATTTTCAACTTTGTTACTTCACATTACATATTTAACTCATATGTTCAGTAATTAAACTATTTTCATGAAAAATACCAAATTAGTCCCAAAAATATTTCTTTTCTAGGATTTAGCATAATATAGTCCCATAATGAAAATATATTTTTCTCGGAATTTTAAAATTCATTTACTATTTTTTCAAAAATCAATTTCTAATTAATTCCTTAAGAAATTAGCTACCTCAAGTTTAACTCCAAAATTCCCAAATCTTGGCAGGACCTTACACATGTTAACTTGAGCTTCCAGTTTAAATTTCATGGTCATCGGAGTTATAAAACTCCGGTTATAGCGTTTTTAAAAAAAACCTAAATATTGAAATAGTCATAACTTGCTCATTTTAAGTCGAATGAGCTCATTTTTGGACAGGAGATACTTTATACCATATACCTTCATGTCCCAAAAGGCCAGAATTTTTCTCATAATTTAAGTGGCCGAAACAGCCCCTTAAAGTTTCTGGGCAGTAGCATTTTCGAAATTTACAGCTTTAGCCTCCTTTGCTAAAATCAATCCACACAAAAATCTACAACACCTTTTCCAGTAATTCCACTTGGATTAGTTAGGTAACTCGTAGATCTAACTCTAGGACTTGACCACATTCAAAAATTCAAAATATAATAGGAGATAAGGTCAATTGAATTTCATGTTACCTTTTTCACCAAAATCTGATTTTCAACTCTTTGTGATTTCTAAGAAACTTTCATGTTTTCACATACTAACCAACATAACTCATCATAAAACTTACTAATACTTCATATACCCATGATTTTCATTAGTCCAATGCTTTTATTATGACTTTCATCATAAACCACGTAAACTGCTTCATTTTAGTTGAAGAAATATTTGAGGGTTTAAGAAATGGGTTTTGTCTTTGAAATCAATACAAAATTCGATTTCACGCTCTAGGGTAGGCTAGGAAGTCTTCAAGAATACGCCAAGAAATTTATTAATGATAGAAATATCATTCAAAACTGCTTTCTCTCGTCCAAGACTTGGATAGTACGTCACATTAATACCAATCGTGACTTCTATCCCTTAACCTGGATAAAGACCTCACAATGATACCTATCAACTTGCCATCTTCATCACGACGTCGCCTACGTGAAAGTCCGGCTTCGTGCATTCCACACAAGGAAGTCAACAACGAAAGGATCGGGCTCTTTACTTATAGCTTGATATAACAAAGATTAACTTTAGGATTTGGTTACTTTGAATTAAGATAACAAGGTTGGTTAGGAATATGAAAGCTAACAACCTTACAAAAAGAATAATGAGTAGTTAATTAATCGCTTTCAAAAATTACCTCAAAGGCAAGTATTTTCAAAGAGATAAGATCGACGAGTAACGTGAAAGTGTTTATTTGAAACAACAAGATTAATAAATGTGAGGTAACGAAGGTTTCTCCCAACGAAGTTTCAATAGATAAATCAAAGTCTAATTTCTCCGGAGTCAAATTTAAACGTTGAACGCAAGCAAGAGAGATAAAAGAATGGGTAGAACCGGTATCTAATAAGGTATAGACTTCGCAAGAATTTATAATTAACTAACCCGTACTAACTTCGTTCGGGTTATCCACTTTTTTGAGAAGTCACGAAAACGCTCTTCCCGAAATCACCGACTTTGTTTTGTCCAGATCCGCCTTTGGTGCCACTATCCCAAATTGGACTTGACTTCACTATACGACAAAATCGAGCTAAATGACCTTCTTCTTGAAATTTCCACTTCTATTATCTTTGCCATGATTACCACCTTCAAGTGGTTACCATTCTTAGCATGATAATTTCCCCGATGGTTATCATTGTTCGATGTACGTTGCCACCAATATGATTATTATCGTGTTGTTGGTCGTTACCTTTTGTTTGAGTTTGAATCAACACTCTCATGTGCTTCATTGCTTATCTCAAAGATTTTTCGGATGCCATTCTCAAACACCGTCACAAAACAAGGGTTAATTAACATATCACATATTATCCCTATACTCGTAATTTACCAATTAAATACCATATAAATTTAGGTAGGTCATACTAGCGAAGAGGATTCCCGCCTCTCCCCTCCTAGTTCTTATCTCAAGATCTTAGCGAGGGATCATATCCTAAGCTTTGATACCAACCGTGACACCCCAAAATTAGGTATATCGCCACCCATCTTGGGTCGCCACTTACATGGTACATAAATTCAAATACAACTTACTAATATAAGCTAGGTATGTATAAATACGACATAAACTATGAGTTTGAATACAAATATTGTCTACTAGATATTATACAAACTCAAAAGGAGTCCTCATTACAACTATTATCACACTATTTCACGTAATAGTGAGGACTACTAATGCTATCCTCTCGGACCATTACTCCGCTCCTCGACTCGTCTCAAATATGTTCTCATTTCCTCAAGAGAACAAAGTGAAAGAAAAGGTGAGCTCAACTAGCCCAAAGAAGAAATATTATGACTAAGATAATGCGAATAAATTATCATTAGCCTTCAACAATGTTAAAACCGATAAAATACATTAGACAACCAGGTTTAATGCAGCTGAATATGCAATCCATTAAAAGAGTCAAGTAGAGAATAAAGTCTACTATCTTTTAGGTTTTAAAAGTTTTTCATCAATTTTTATCATTTGAGACTCAAATTAATAAATAAACCACCACATCTAATCATCCCTCGTACACGCCTCGGCCAAGGATTTTCATCAAATTATCAATGGTCATGACTATACCGAATCACCCCCGGTCATAATCATACCAAAACTATCCATCAACGCATTACAGTACCGAGGACTTTTGTCACATCATTTATATCAAGTCATGATTATACCGAATGATCCCCGGTCATAATCATACTAAGTTCATCTATGCACGTAAGCCAAAGATAACATAATATAACATGAGGATGATAACAATGACATAGTAATTCAATAAAACAAGTTCAAGAATTATTTAATCCATGAATTATTAACGTCCAAATTGTCAACATGATCTTTGTTTACGTGAGTAAAATTCAAGAATGATCGGAAGAATATTTCCATGAAAAGATCTTTGGATGAAACGCAAATATCAAGGATATTCTACTAATTTCATGGAGTATAGAAGTCAAAGTTTTAACCAACCGGGTATAATAAAGAATGGAATAACAAAAGAAATCACCATGCATGCGGTGCTTGCGATGGCAAAGTTATTCAACAAGAATAATAATAACGGAACCGTGTCGGTGAAATTCACACAAGCGGGATGTTCCAACAGAATAATAAAAAGATGGAACCGGATCCGGTGTAAAACACATGAGATAGGATATTCCAATGTAATGATAAAGATTTTAACCAGTCAAATGTGTAAAACACACGCATGATGTTCCAACAGAATAATAAAAAAAGCGGAACCAGTCCCAGTGTAAAACACACGCATGAGGATGTTCCAATGTAATAATAGAAGAATGTCACCAAGTATAGGGTAAAAAGCATGTATACAAGTTATTCCAATGTAATAATAAGCAATGGAATAACATAAGGATTTCACCAAGTATAGGGTATCCACAGATGTCACAAAGTTATGTATAGGGTATGCCACTTTTACGTGTTATTCCAATGTAATAATAAATGAATGGAATAATGTGTTCTCTTCAAGAAGAAAGAATAACACCCTTACGGATCAAAAGAAATAATATCCTCATCGTAAAAGAACCGAATATAGAAGTAGTAAAGTAGCAGAATACTCTTCTTCTTTCTATAATTTTCTCTATAGCTTCTCTCTATAATTTCTCTCTCTAGTTTCAATGAATTCGTAAGAAAATAATGAAGGAATGAGCTTCTATTTATAGGAAAATGGAATGCATAAGAATTAATCCATGAACAGGTCCGTATTGATTTACTTTAATCGACGGTCCATATTTAAAGAAAAATCTTTTAAATAAAATATAATATATTCTATTTATATAAAAACATTTTACTATGCAAAACACTATGCAATACTATGCAAAACACTATGCAAAAACACTACGCAAACACTACGATAATAAAATATAATATATTCTATTTATGTAATAACTTTAATAAAGTATTCTATTTTATATAAAGATGTTTCGCTTTTATTACGTTAATAATACGAATAAAATAAAACGTCATTATCGCTATAATAATTCATATTATTAATCGTGATAATGGAATCAAACTCGAGTGACTTCTCACATATAAGCATCGATAATCAATACCGCAGTGCTACTATGCAACCACACGTATTCATCGTATTTTTACTACCGAGTAGTTCAACAAGAACTACGGTAAAACTTCCGCCGTTATTTCAATAAAATTTATTTGTCGTCGTTTTCTCAATCCGACAATATAACAAAATAGGTATACATCACCCATTCCGAAATGTCAAACATGGTACGTAAACAACTACAACTTTATTATTACAACAAGAAACTCATGAGTTTGAATACAAATATTATCTTCTGATAATATCTATACTCAAATAAATCCTCATCACATTTATCGATACATTATTTTACAAAAATGGTGAGGACTACTAAACAATTCTTTCTAAAACCTTCATTCCATACCCCACTGCATTCGCTATATTCTCGCCTCCCGAGAAGAAAAAAATGGAACAAAAGGAAAAGGGTGAGCTCAACTAGCCCAAGAAAGAATAATATTACACTAAGATAATATACAACAAATTATCGTTAGTCTTCAACAGAAAAATCTAATAGAATACAATAGACAACAAATTTTAAATCAATATTCGCAATGAAATAATAATTCATTAGAAGAGTTAAGTAGAGAATGCAAACTACTATCTTCTATGTATGAATTTAAAAGTTCATCGCTCATCTTTTATCCCCGTAACATCAATCAATATACATCCGAATCAAATATTCATCTTTGCACTACAGTGCCAAAGATATTCATCACTGGGTCATGTTCATCTAAACACTGCTCATCTTTGCACTACTACAAAAGATATTCTTCATTCAAATCATTCATCTTCTTAAGCACTACACAAAGCCAAAGATATTCAATAATATCATCATTTAAGACCGAGGATGATGAAAATATTTTTTTAAAGAAACGAATCCAAAGAAAACAAAATGACAAGGATTAAGGATTAAGGATTCGTATTTGTTTTATCCATGTTCAAAAATACCTCAAAAATAATCATAGTGGTGTAAAATTCAAGAATGATCAAAACATGGATACAATCAAAGCTAGTATCCGTATAGATATTTTGACAAAAAAAAGAAATTTTATTTTTCTAAATAATCAGATATTTAATAGTGTCAGATATCGTGAATAAAGTGCCGTATATGTGAATAGTAACTCTACACCAAAAGATAGAAATTCCACAAAAACATCTTCACGCTTCTTAATAGTACTCGTGAATAAGAATCTCGTGAATAAGAACTCATGAATAAGAACTCGTGAATAAGAACTCATGAATAAGAACCCATGAATAGTAACCCCAAAAAAAGTTCCAAATTTGATAAAAAGTTCCAACTAATATTTCAAAGATAATGATATCAAGAAATAATATCATTCGAGAAGAAAAAATAACATCCCTTACCTCGAAAGATTAAGATTTCTAATGAAATACCGGATATAAAGTCAAGGAACTTGCACCGCCTAACAATACTCAAAGTATACTCAAAATACTCACAAGAATACGCCGATAATATAGAGAGAAAAACTTCAGCTTCGTGTGATTTTTCAATTCTAACCCAAGACCCTATTTATAGAAAACGCTTAGAACACCAAAGCGTAAAATTTATATAATATTAATATATATTATATTTTTTCTTTTTCCCACCTTCCTAGATCTGATCTCAGCCATTAAATGTTGTGTGAGAGCCCACACTTAAAAAAAAAAACGTTTTTCTATTTAAAATATTTTAAACTTCCAAAAATCAATTATTTTGAGCTTCTAACTTCAATAATTCATAATAAATAGCCCTTTTATCAGAAAATTCAATCTCATGAGTTTTATAGGAAATTCAATTTCTACAACTTTGCGTAAGAAAGTTTTTCCAAATTCCAAATAGAAATCGAACCAAATCCACAAACCAAGCGATTTTACAAAAAGCTATAATCAAATTTCACCAATAAATGGGGTCCAATCGACATGTTTAATATGTTTTAAACATTTATTGCAACAAAAATACTCTTCCTCCTCAGATACTCATATATCCCACATTCGTTGTAAAATATCACCATTATTATATTATTAAAATATAATAATATATTTAAATGAATTATTTTATCGTAAAAGATAAAATTTCAATTTTCAACAATTGTCACATTAAAATTTTTCTCCATCTATATCCACATAAAATCAATATTTTCCTCATCATATGAATCAATAATTAATTATTCACAAATAATATTACGTAATCACAATATCGACAACCAGCAGCTCTCAGAAAGAGGGGGCTTTCCAATAAGAATTTCTTCATCTCAAGCAATTAGGTGACCAAACCTCTCCTTAGATGTAACTTTCTAGACATCGCCAATAATGTTATCTAATAATATTATTCAGATAATATGAATTATTGCTTCGATAATGAAAAATATCGTAAATGACAATTATCAAACAAACAAAGAATATAAAATATCAACGCAAAGAATTATTAACTCAATAAAATATCGAATAAAGAATTATCGTAACCATTATCGAGTAGTGCCTTCTTCACGTAAGAATCAATAATTGGTGCAATACCGTGCAAAGCATCGTGTTTTAACCACCGTATTTTAACAAAGATTCCAATCATGAAATAACTAACTACGCCTGCTATTTTTAAACAACTTATATTTGTCGCTTTCTTCATCCAATCGCTTCACATGGGGCCCACACACATCATCGCTACCATTGCATTTAATATTCCCCGACAAAGATTTAATATTCCACCACCAAACGAATATTCCCGACAACAATGAATATTTTATAACCACTCATTATTTTGAAATATTTATGATTTTACCCTAACTATCCACATTAATCAAATCAACCCTTACTATTTCAAAATAATAAATAGAGAAAATTAAATTTCATTAATAATAAGTTGGGGTCTTACAACCTCCCTCCTTATGAAATTTCGTCCTCGAAATCGACGACGCACTGGTGTTTCAAAAGGTGAGGATACCTCGCTTTCATTTCCGCTTCCAATTCCCTGTGTCATTTCCTCTATAAGATGATTCCTCCACAAAACTTTAACTTGTGGTATGACCTTTTCATGCTGTAGATACATGCCCTTCCTATCCAAGATCTTGACAGTACCTCCTCACACGCTAAGTCTTCTATTATCTCGTCCTGCTCTAACTCTATAACGTGGTTCGGGTCTTTCACATATTTACTTAAGTATGAGATATGTGAAACACATTATGAACACGAGACATACTTTGAGGTAACGCAAGTCTATAGGCTACATTTCCTACTCTACAAGAATTTGAAATGGACCAATAAATCGTGGATCGAGCTTTCCTCTCTCCCCAAATCTTGTAACTCCTTCCACGGAGCAACTCGCAACAATACACGATCCCCTACACTAAATTCCACGCCCTTTCGATGAAGATCCGCATAACTCTTTTGTCGATCTTGTGCCGCTTTGTATACGCTGTCGAATCATTTGATCTTTTCGTAGTCATACGCATCAAACTCTGGTCCCAACAAAGGTTGCTTCACCCACCTCATCCCAACATATCGGAGAGCGACACTTTCGGCCCATATAATGCTTCAAATGGAGCCACACCTATACTTGCTCGATAACTCGTTGTCAGTAGAATTTCCCCAATGGTAAATACTTATCCCAACCGCCTCTTGAAGTCTAGGACACAGTAGTCTTAATAAATCTTCAAGAGTTTGAATAGTCCTTCTCGATCATCCGTCTGCTTGAGGATGGTATGCCGAATCAAATCGCAAATCTGCGCTCATAGCTTTTTGCAAGCTAACCCAAAATCTTGAAGTGAATCTTGGGTCACGATCCAAACTATGGATACAGTATGCCATGCAACCTCACAATCTCATTCACGCATACTAGCAAGACGCTCAAGTGAATAAGTCTCCAGACGGCAAGAAATGAGCAGACTTGGTTAATCTATCAACAATAACCCAAATAGCATTGATGCCTTGAGAAACCGTAGGAAGACCCGTGAATCTAAATCCATGGTAATGTGTTCCCACTTCCATTTCGAATCTCAAGTGGTTGCAACGGACCCTTAGGTACTAGATGCTCCGCCTTTTACACGCCGACAAGTTAAACACATCGAGATAAACTTTGCAATCTCTCTCTTCATATTGTTCCACCAAAATGTATGTCAAGATCACGATACATTTTAGTACTTCCAGATGGATTGCAAATGGTGTATCAGTGTGCCTCCATCATAATCTTGTACTTCAAATCGTAGTCGTTAGAACACAAAGTCTAGAGTGGACTCAAGTATTCCTTCTTCATCAATTCTCGCCCCTAATAGCTCCTTCTTGTACTTTCTTCTTCATACGATCGCCTCCGGCCTGCCTGGCTCGAGCAACCTTAACTTTTTCTATTAAAGTCGGCTCTACGCGATACTTGACATCATCGCACTCGCTCCTCGTGATATGATCTTCTACTCAACGCCACACCACCACGCTCGCTTTTCCGTGATGGTATCAATAATAGTGTGGTCGTAGTCTTCAATAGCTCGAGCCAACGTCACCGCCAGATGTCGAGTTCTTTTTTGAGTGAAGAAATATTTAAGGCTTTTTATGGTCCTAATATATCTCCACTTTCTCCCCATATAGATAGTGCCTCCATATCTTTAAATACAAAACGATCGGGCCGCTAACTCTAGATCATGAGTAGGATAATTCCTCTCATACTCTTTTTAAGTTGTCGCGAGGCATAAAGCTATGACTTTCCCACGCTGCATGAGAACACATCCTAACCCTTTGCCTCAAGCATCATCAGAGATAACAAATCCATCCGAACCAGATGGTATTGTTAGAACAAAATAAATAAGTCTCCTCTTAAGCTCTTGAAACTCTTCTCGCATTCTTCGCCCAAAACGAATTTTGTATCCTTCCGAAGTTAGTCGAAGTTAATGGAGTAGCGATTCGAGAAAACCCTTCCACTAATCTCCGATAATAACCAAATAAGCCCAAAAAGCTACGTATTTCACCACCGACTTTTGCTGTTCTAACTTTGTATTGCTTCAATTCGCACGATCAACAGATACTCCATGTTTCGACACACACGCGCCCAAGGAATGCTACTTCCTCAAGCCGTAACTCGATTTCTTCAATTTGGCATATAGTTTGTTTTCACGGGCCTTTGGAGTACCAAATTTCAAATGGTGCTCATGATCTTCACGACTTTTGAATATATAAGGATGTCATCAATAAAGACAACAACGAATCGATCCAAATATTCCTCAATACTCGGCTCATCATATCCATGAAAGTCATAGGAGCATTAGTCAATCCGAAAGACATGACTAAGAATTCATAATGCCCATACCGAAGTTCTAAAGGCGCCTTTGAATATCCTCGCCTAATCTTCACCGATGATATCCGTAATCTAAGATCGATTTTTGAAAAGAATTGTGCCCTCAGAATCGGGTCAAACAAGTCATCAATACGAGGTAGAGGATACCTATTCTCGATGGTGACATGGTTCAATTCCCGATAGTCAATACAAAGTCGCATACTCCCGCCTTTTCTTCTTTACAAATAAAACAGAGCACCCCAAGGAGATGTACTAGATCGAATGAAACCGATGTCCAACAATTCCTCGAGTTGACCTTTAACTCCTCAAGTTCAATAGAGCCATTCGATATGGGGTTTTAGAAATGGGCTTTGTACCAGTTCAAGATCAATAAAGAATTCAACTTCACGCTCGGGGTAGACCGGAAGTTCTTCGTGAAATACGCCAGAAAGTCAATAACAACAGAATATTATTCAAATTTGACGTGTCTTTATTCAAATCCATAACATGGGCTAAGAAAGCTTGACATCCGCTTTTTCAATAAACGAATAGCTTTTATGATTAGATATGATGAAAAGGATTGATTTTAATGGTTTAGTTGTTGAATTGCATAACAAAGTCAAGTTAGAAATATGAAAACTAACAACCTTACGAAAACAATCAATTTTGGTACGATGAGTAGTTAACCAATCAATCCCTAAAATCACATCAAAAGCAAGTATCTTTAAAGAGATAAGGTCAATGTAAGGTAATGGTGCCAACTTGAATCAAACAAGATTTATAAACAAAGGATGTGATGAAAGTTTCTCCTAACGGAGTTTCCACAGATAGTCAAAGTCTAATTTCTCCTGAGTCAAGTTTAAACGCTGAGCACAAGCAGAGAGATAAATGAATGGGTAGCACCCAGATTAAGTAAGGTATAAACTTCGCAAGAATTTATAAATAGCTTACCCGTGATCACCTCGCTTGGTTCCTCGATTATGACCAAATACAACAAACGCCTTCCCTAATCGCTGACTTTGACTTTTCTCGGGATGTTTTTTTCGAGTCACCGCCCCTCACCGAACTAGGTTTCGCCATCGCATAATCTCGAGCGATATGTCCTTCCTTTCCACAATTATAGCATACCTTGAATCTGCTAGGGGCGCTTGACCCGATATGTCCTCTTTTTCCCGTGATTTATAAGATACGACCGGTGGTCGTTTCTCCTCCTTAGAACCAGCTTGTCACCAGACCGCTGCCTTCATACGGTCGCTGTTAAATCTCCTTTTTAAAAATCTCCTCCCGACTCGCTTCTTCTATTTTCACGGCTATGATTACCACCAGAGTGGTTACCATTTTTGTCCGTCTGCTTTTCTCCGCCGGTTATCATTATTCTCGCTGATCGCTATCTCCGGTACGATCCTCGTTAGGTCCTCAATCCGACCGTATCAAGTATCTCGCCTAATAATCGAGCCCTCATACAACATCCTAATAGAGAGAAAATTTACGAGAAATGAGATATCGACGACGCCGTTTCAAACCTCTAAGAAACATCCGCATATATACGCTCCTCATTCTCCACCAAATGAGGTGCAAACTCGATAACTCGCAAACTTTGCCTCGCATCGAGACACCGCCATGTTGTTTTGCTTCTAACTAATGAACTCCACTTCCTTCATACGACGAACACTTTCGTGAAAGTATTTGTCATTAAATAGTTTCAAACGCTCCCCCAAGACATGCCGAAAAGTACGGATGGGTACGCTTCACGATTCCCACCAAGAGTCTCGCCGCGCCACGAAATATAAAGGTGGCGAATGGAACCTTCGTTCTCCGCGCATCCCAAGACATCGAATATCTTGGTAATTTGTTTGACCCATGTTTCCGCCATGATCGATCCGCTTTCCTTAAATTCGTGGTCCCAACTTCAACTCGCTTTGTCAGGACAACCCGTGAATTGCTATCATTTCTCCTCAGATTTTGAACACGAAGTCTCCTCGTCTCGATTTTGTATGAACCGCAAAAAGCTTCTAAACATCCCCTCGCTCATCATCTCGCCAATGGTGTTGTTCACAGAGGAACATCACCACTGCAAGCATGCACGCTCTCTCTCGCTGGTGAGTACAAAGGCTCTCCACTGGCCTCATTTCCATTGTTAATATTCTCAATGACATTCTCAAATACCGCCATAAAACAAGGGTTAATTAAGGAAATCAATATATCATCACATATATCCTTATACCGACTAACTAACAAATAAGCTTAGTAGGACACACTAGCTAAGGATTTACTCGCCTCCTCTCCTAGTTCTATTCCCCGATCTCCGCCAGAGATCATATCCCTAAGCTCGATACCAACCGACGACGACGCCCCAAAATAGGTATACATCACCCATTCGAGTCACAATACATGGTACGTAAACAACTACAACTTTATTATTACAACAAGAAATCTGTGAGTTTGAATACAAATATTATCTTCTGTATAATATCTATACTCAAATAAATCCTCATCACATTTATCGATACATTATTTTACAAAAAATGGTGAGGACTACTAAACAATTCTTTCTAAAACCTTCATTCCATACCCGACTGCATCGCTTATATTCTCGCCTCCCGAGAAGAAAATGGAACAAAAAGGAAAAGGGTGAGCTCAACTAGCCCAAGAAAGAATATTACGACTAAGATAATATACAACAAATTATCGTTAGTCTTCAACAGGAAAAATCTAATAGAATACAATAGACAACAAATTTTAAATCAATATTCGCAATGAAATAATAATAATCATTAGAAGAGTTAAGTAGAGAATGCAAACTACTATCTTCTATGTATGAATTTAAAAGTTCATCGCTCATCTTTTATCCCCGTAACATCAATCAATATACATCCGAATCAAATATTCATCTTTGCACTACAGCCAAAGATATTCATCACCGGTCATGTTCATCTAAACACTGCTCATCTTTGCACTCAAAGATATTCTTCAGCATTCATCTTTGCACTACGCCAAAGATATTCTTCAGAAATCATTCATCTTCAGCACTACAGCCAAAGATATTCATAATATCATCATTTAAGACCGAGGATGATGAAAAATATTTTTAAAGAAACGAATCCAAAGGAAACAAAATGACAAGGATTAAGGATTAAGGATTCGTATTTTGTTTTATCCATGTTCAAAAATACCTCAAAAATAATCATAGTGGTGTAAAATTCAAGAATGATCAAAACATGGATACAATCAAAGCTAGTATCCGTATTAGATATTTTTGACAAAAAGAAGAAATTTTATTTTTCTATTAAAGGTCGATATATCGTGAATAAAGGTCAGATACGTGAATAAAGAGATACGTGAATAGAATCTCGACACCAAAAGATAGAAATTCCAAAAAACATCTTCACGCTTCATTTAATAGTACTTCTTGAATAAGAATCGTGAATAAGAATAAGAACTCATGAATAAGAACTCGTGAATAAGAACTCATGAATAAGAACTCATGAATAAGAACCCCATATGAAAAAGTTCCAAATTTGATAAAAAGTCCAACAATATTTCAAAGATAATGATATCAAGAAATAATATCATTCGAGAAGAAAATAACATCCCTTACCTCGAAAGATTAAGATTTAAATTGAATACCGTATAAGTGTCAAGGAAACTTGCACCGCCTAACAATACTCAAAGTATACTCAAAATACTCACAAGAATACGCCGATAATATAGAGAGAGAAAACTTCAGCTTCGCTTGTGTGTTTTCAATTCTAACCCAAGACCCTATTTATAGAAAATGCTAGAACACCAAAGCGTAAAATTTAATATAATATTAATATATATTACATTTTTTCTACGCCCACCTTCCTAGATCTGATCTCAGCCATTTGACACATGTGCACATGTGTAGCCAACAAAACAAACAAAAAAACGTTTTTCATTAAATAAAATATTTTAAACTTCCAAAATCAATTATTTCGAGCTTCGAAACTTCAATAATTCATAATAAATAGCCCTTTTCATCAGAAAAATTCAAATCTCAAGAGTTTTTATAGGAAATTCAATTCTCTACAACTTTGCGTAAGAAAGTTTTTCCAAATTCCAAATAGAAATTGACCGAAATCCACAAACGGGCGATTTTTTAAAAGCTATAATCAAATTTCAAATAATAAATGGGGTCCACCGACATGTTTAACATGTTTTAAACATTTATTGCAACAAAAATACTCTTCCTCCTCAGATACTCATATATCCCACATTCGTTGTAAAATATCACCATTATTATATTATTAAAATATAATAATATATTTAAATGAATTATTTTATCGTAAAAGATAAAATTTCAATTTTCAACAATTGTCACATTAAAAATTTTTCTCCATCTATATCCACATAAAATCAATATTTTCTCATCATATGAATCAATAATTAATTATTCACAAATAATATTACGTAATCACAATATCGACAACCAGTGCGCCCTCAGAAAGAGGGGCTTTCCAATAAGAATTTCTTCATCGCATCGCAAATTAGGTGACCAAACCTCTCCTTAGATGTAACTTTCTAGACATCGCCAATAATGTTATCTAATAATATTATTCAGATAATATGAATTATTGCTTCGATAATGAAAAATACCGCAGTAATGACAATTATCAAACAACAACAAGAATATAAAATATCAACGCAAAGAATTATTAACTCAATAAAATAATCGAATAAAGAATTACCGTAACCATTATCGAGTAAAGGCCTTCACGTAAGAATCAATAATTGGTGCAATACCGCAGCATCGCTGCCAGATTTTGTTTTTAACCACCGGTATTTTAACAAAGATAATCTGTAATAACTACGCCGCTATTTTTAAACAACTTATATTTGTCGCTTTCTTCATCCAATCGCTTTCACATGGGGCCCACACATGGTCAAGCTACCGTCGCATTTAATATTCCCCGACAAAGATTTAATATTCCACGACCAAACGAATATTCCCCGACAACAATGAATATTTTATAACCACTTGCTTATTTTGAAATATTTATGATTTTACCCCTTAACTATCCACATTAATCAAATCAACCCTTACTATTTCAAAATAATAAATAAAGATTTCTCATAAATTTTCTCTCTATTCGTGATGTCAGTTAGTAAATGTGGCTCAATTATTAGAAATTAGAGATAACGAGTACTACCAACCGAGGGACCACAACCAGTGATCGTACCAGTAGATAGCAAATAATGTAATAATGATAACCAAATGAGAAAGAAAATGACAGACGACAAAAATGGTAACCACTCCGTGTAATCATGGCCATGAAAATAGAAGAAGCGAAGCCGAGGAGATTTTAAAAGAGGAGATTTAACAACGACTATATGAAGACGATAAAGGCTTGCAAAGAATCGGTTTCTAAGGAGGAGAACGACCACCCCATTATATGCTATAAATGCGGAAAGAGGGACATATCACCAAACCGCCCACAACAGCTCAAGGTATGCTATAATTGTGGAAAGGAAGGACATATCGCCGAGATCAGACGCAGAGCGAAAACCTAGTTCAATGGGGACGGTGACTCAAAAGATCGTCCTGTAAAAGTCAAAGTCAACGATTCCTCGGAAGAGCGCTTTGTCAGATCGGTCAAAATGCGAGGAACCCAAACGAGGTGATCACGGTAAGCTTATTTATAAATTCTCATGAAGTTTATACCTTACTTGATACCGGCATACCCATTCATTTATCTCTCCGCTTGTGCTCAACGCTTAAACTCGACCGAGAAATTAGACTTCGACCTATCTCGTGGAAACTCCGCTAGAGAAACTTTCATCACATCCACTCGCTTATAAATCTTGTTTGATTCAAGTCAGCACCATCACCTTACCTCGTCAACCTTATCTCTTTAAAGATACTTGCTTTTGATGTGATTTTAGGATTGATCGTTAACTACTCATCATGCCAAAATTGATTGTTTTCGTAAGGTCATTAGTTTTCATATTCCTAACCAACCTCGTTGTATTTAATTCAAGCAACTAAACCATTAAAATCAATCACCGCTATATCTAATCATAAAGCTATTCGCTTATTGAAAACTGGATGTCAAGCTTTCTTAGCCCATGTTATGGATTTGAATAAAGACACGCCAAATTTGAATAATATTCCCGTTGTTATCGATTTTCCGACGATTTCAAGAACTTCCCGCTACCCCGTAACGTGAAGTCAATTTTTATCGATCTTGAACCCGCACAAAGCCCATTTCTAAAACCCCATATCGAATGGCTCCTATTGAACTTCAGAGTTAAAGGTCCAACTACAGAATTGTTGGACATCGGCTTCATTCTGGCCCCAAGACATCTCCTCGGGGTGCTCCTGCTTTTATTCAGAAGAAGAAAGACGGAGTATGCGATTTTGTATCGACTATCTGAATCGAACCATGTCACCATCAAGAATAGGTATCCTCACCTCGTATTGATGACTTGTTTGACCAACTACCGCAAGGGGCACAATTTTTTCAAAATCGATCTTCGCTCGATATCATCAAATCAAGATTAGAACCGAGGATATTCCAAAGACCGCCTTCGTAACTCCTAGACGGGCATTATGAATTCTTAGTCATGTCTTTCTTGATCGACTAATGCTCCCGCGCTTTCATGGATATGATGAACCGAGTATTCAAGGAATATTTGATCAATTCGTTGTTGTCTTTATCATGACATCCTTATATATTCCAAAAGTCGTGAAGATCATGAGCACCATTTGAAGTCGGTACTCCAAAGGCTTCGTGAAAACAAACTATATGCCAAATTGAAGAAATGCGAGTTCGCTTGAGGAAGTAGCATTCCTCGGGCACGTGGTGTCGAAACACGGAGTATCCGCTGATCCCGCCAAGATCAAGCAATACAAAGTCGAGCAACCAAGTTTGCGATCAAGTACGAGCTTTTTGGGCTTAGCCGGTTATTATCGAGATTCGTGGAAGGGTTTTCTAATCGCTACTCCATTAACTCAAATTAACTCGAAGGATACAAAATTCGCTTGGAGCCAAGAATGCGAGAAGAGTTTCCAAGAGCTTAAGAGGAGACTTATTTCTAAGACTGTTCTAACAATACCATCCGTTCTTGATGGATTTGTTATCTACAAATGATGCTTCGTGCAAAGGGTTAGGATGTGTTCTCATGCAACGTGGGAAAGTCATAGCCTATGCCTCATGACAACTTAAAGAGTATGAGAGGAATTATCCTACTCATGATCTAGAGTCATAAAGAATAATGCTCAAGCTAAAGATACGGGAGGCACTATCTATATGGGGAGAAAGTGGAGATATATTCGCACCATAAAAGCCTTAAATATTTCTTCACTCAAAAGAACTCAACACGCGGCAATGACGCTGGCTCGAGCTATTGAAAGACTACGACCACACTATTCAATACCATCCCGAAAAGTTTAACGTGGTAGCCGACGCTATTGAGTAGAAGATCATATGCGGAACGAAAGTGCGATGATGTCAAGTATATGCACAGAGCCAACTTTAATAGAAAAAGTTAAGGTCGCTCAAGCCACCCAATCTTGAATGATGCGTATGAAGAAGAAAGTACAAGAAGGAGCTATTCCTAAGCGAGAATCGATGAAGAAGGAATACTTCGAGTCCACTCTAGACTTTGGTTCCTAACGACTGATTTGAAGTACAAGATTACGATGGAGGCACACAATACACCATTTGCAATCCATCCTCGAAGTACTAAAATGTATCGTGATCTTCGGCATACATTTTGGTGGAACAATACGAAGAGAGAGATTGCAAAGTTTATCTCAATGTGTTTAACTTGTCAACGGTAAAGGCGAGCATCTAGTACCTAAGGGTCCGCAGCAACCACTTGAGATTCCGAAATGGAAGTGGGAACACATTACCATGGATTTCACATGGGTCTTCCTACGGCTTCTCAAGGCATCAATGCTATTTGGGTTATTGTTGATAGATTAACCAAGTCTCGCTTATTTCTTGCCGACACGGAGACTTATTCACTCGAACGCCTTGCTAGTATGTACGTGAATGAGATCAGAGGTCAGTATGGCATGCCCGATCCATAGTTTCGATCGTGACCCAAGATTCACTTCAAGATTTTGGGTTAGCTTGCAAAAAGCTACGGGCACGGATTTACGATTCAGTTCTCGATACCATCCTCAAACCAGACGGACAATCGAAAGGACTATTCAAACTCTCAAGATTTATTAAGACTCGTGTCCTAGACTTCAAGGGCGCTTGATAAGTATTTACCATCGGTGGAATTCTCCTACAACAACAAAGCTTATCGTGCAAGTATAGTGTGTGGCTCCATTCAAGCATTATATGGACGAAAAAGTGTCGCTTCTCCAAGATGTTGGGACGAGGTGGGTGAAGCAACATTGTTGGGACCCGAAAGGTACGTATGACTACCGAAAAAGATCCAAATGATTCGACAACGATATAACCCAAGACAAAGATCGACAAAAGAGTTATGCTGATCTTCATCGAAAGGACGGGAATTTAGTGTAGGGGATCATGATTGTCATGAAGTCGCTCCATGGAAGGGAGTTACAAGATTTGGGAAGAGAGGAAAGCTCAATCCACGATTTATCGTCCATTTCAAATTCTCGACCGAGTAGGAAATGTAGCCTATGTACTCAAGCATTACCTCCGAGTATGTCTCGTGTTCATAATGTGTTTCATATATCCGTATTTCAGAAATATGTGAAAGACCCGAACCACGCTATAGAAGTTAGAACCTGGACGAGATAGCCAAGACTTAACGATGAGGAGGTACCGCCAAGATCTTGATAGAAGGAGCATGTCCTACGCCAAGAAAGGTCATACCACAAGTTAAAGTTTTGTGGAGGAATCATGCTATAGAGGAAATGACCGAATTGAAACGAAAATGAAAGCGAGGTATCCTCACCTTTTCAAACACTGTGTACGTACGCCAATTTCGAGGACGAAATTTCATAAGGAGGGAGGTCAGAAGACCCCAACTTATTATTAATGAAATTTAATTTTCTATTTATTATTTTGAAATAAGAAGGGTTGATTTGATTAATGTGGATAGTTAGGGGTAAAATACGCAAATATTTCAAAATAAGCAAGTGGTTATAAAATATTCATTGTTGTTTGGAATATTCGCTTGGTCGTGGAATATTCAGACCGCTTGGAATATTCGTACGACGCAAGCAAAACATGTGTGGGCCCCATAACTAAAGCGATCGATGAAGAAAACGACAAATATAAGTTGTTTAAAAATAATCTACAGTAGTTGTTACTAAGTAATACCGTTAAAATACCCTATGGTTAAAACACAAGAAGATACCAGAAGATTGCATCGCACCAATTATCGATTCTTACGTAAGAAGGCACTACTCAATAATGGTTACAAAGAATTACCGCTCAAAGATTTTATCGATTAATAATTGTCAAGCGCTGATATTTTATATTGTCATTGTTTCAATAATTGTCATTACACAAAGATTTTTCATTATCGGCAATAATTCATATTATCCTAATAATATTATTAGATAACATTATTGGCAATGTCTAGAAAGTTCTCGCTCTAAGGAGAGGTTTGGTCACCTAATCATGCTACAAGAAGAAGAAATTTTATCGAAAGCCCCTCTTCCCTGAACCGCCTCATCATCAATATCATGTGATTCTCAGAATATTATTTATGAATAATTAATTATTGATTTATATGATGAGGAAAATATTGATTTTATGTGGATATAGATGGAGAAAATTTTAATGTGACAATTGTTGAAAATTAAATTTTATCTTTTTCTCGATAAAATAATTCATTTAAATATATTATTATATTAATATATAATAATGTATGATATTTTTACAAATGAATGTGGGATATATGAGTATATATGAGGAGGAAGAGTATTTTTGTTGCAATAAAATGTTTAAAACATGTTAAACATGTCAGTGGACCCCCCATTTATCGATCGAAATTTGATTATACCGTGAAAATCGCCTGCTTGTGGATTTCGGCCAATTTCTATTTGGAATTTGGAAAACTTTCTTCTGCAAAGTTGTAGAGAATTGAATTTCCTATAAAAACTCATGAGATTCGAATTTTCTGATGAAAGGGCTATTTATTATGAATTATCAAAGTTCAAGTTCAAATAATTAATTTTTGGGAGTTTTAAATATTTTATTTTGAGAAAACGTTTTTTGCAACTAAGTTGGCCTCATGTGTGATTCAAATGGGCTGAGATCAGATTTCAAAGGTAGGGCTAAAGAAAATTTGAAATATATATTAATATTATATTAAATTTTCTGCTTGTGTTCTAAAGATTTTCCTATAAATAGGTGCTTAGGTTAGAATTGAAAATCACACCGTAAAACCAAGTTTTCTCTATATTATCGAGCGATATATTCTGAGTATTTTTTGAGTATACTTTGAGTATTGTTATACTAAGCAAGTTCCTTCAAAGACTATATCCTAGATTCCAAATTGTAAGTACTAATCTTTCGAGGTAAGGGATATTATTTTCTTCAGAATGATATTATTTCTTCAATATCATTATGTCAAATATTGATCCAACTTTTTATCAAATTTGGAACTTTTTCATGTCGGGGTTACTATTCATGAGTTACTATTCACGAAGTTACTATTCATGAGTTACTATTCACGAAGTTACTATTCACGAGTACTATTCATAAGCGTGAAGAAGTTTTTTTTTGTGGAATTTCTATCTTTGGTGTCAGTTACTATTCACGATACTAAGACTATTCACGATACTAAACGATACTTGCAATTTTCTTTTCGTCCAAAATATCTATTCGATACTAGCTTTTGATCAGATCCATGTTTTGATCATTCTCAATTTTACACCACTATGATTATTTTTGAGGTATTTTTGAACATGGATAAAACAAAGTACGAATCCTTAATCCTTAATCCTTGCATTTTGTTTCACCGGATTCGCTTTTTTTAAAAATATTTTCATCATCCTCACCTTAAATGATGATATTATTGAATATCTTCGGCAGAGTAAGTGCAAAGATGAATGATTTCAAGAATATCTTCGCCAGAAAAGATGAAGATGAACAGTGTTTAGATGAATACGACTAATCGATGAATATCTTTCGGCCCAGAGTGCAAAAAGATGAATATTTGATTCCGTATGTATATCGATTGATGTTACAGGATAAAAGATAGACGATGAACTTTTAAATTCATACATGTAAGATAGTAGTTTGCATTCTCTACTTAACTCTTCTAATGAATTATTATTTCACCATAATATTGATTTAAAATTTGTCGTCTATCAGATTCTATTAGATTTTTCCCTCGTCAAGACTAACGATAATTTGTTGTATATTATCTTAGTCATAATATTCTTTATCGGGCTAGTTGAGCTCACCCTTTTCCTTTTTGTTCCATTTTTCTTCTCGTGAGGCTAGAATATAAAAAGTACGAAGCCTGGGGTATGGAATGAAGGTTTTAGAAAGATTGTTTAGTAGTCCTCACCATTTTTGTAAAATAATGTATCAATAAATGTGATGAGGATTTATTTGAGTATAGATATTGTCTGTAAGATAATATTTGTATTCAAACTCACAGCTTTTATCGTTGTAATAATAAAGTTGTAGTTGCTTCGCACTATGTATTGACAACCTCGTAATGGGTGATGTATACCTATTTTGGGGGCATCACAAGATCGTCAATTCTCACTTGTCGCTTTTGCTTCATTACATAAAGCGTCAAACCACTTTTCTTTTCACATCACCAATTTGATCAAGCCACTTTATTTTCACAATGGCAAAAGCAAGCTAGAAATCTTCTATAAATAGAGGCTAGTCTTAATTCATTATTTTTCACTAATTCATTCAAGCTATAGAGAGAAAAGTATAGAGAATAAGAAGAGAAGAGAAGAAGAGAGTATTTTGTTACTACACTTCTCGCAGATTCAATCTCCTACTAAAAGTAAGGGTGTTATTCTTTCTTATTCATGAAGAGAATTGTTGTTATTCCATCGCTTATTATTCTCTTTGAATAACTCAGATACGCGGTTTACCCTATACTTGGTGACATTCTTCTATTATTCTCGCTGAACATCCTCGTCTGTGTTTTTACACCTGACCGGTTCCGCCTTTTTATTATTATTCTATGGAACATCCTGTCAGGTGTTTTACAATAACGACTGGGGTTCCGCCTTTTATTATTATTATTCGCTGAACATCCTGCGTGCATGTTTTTTACAATTTGGAATTTCGGTTCCATCTTTTTTATTATTCTTCTGAACATCCTGTTTGTGTGTTTTACGCACGGACCGTTCCATTCTTTATTATTCGTTGAATATCCCGCTTGCATGCGCTTTTACGCCTGACCGTTTCCGTTATTTATTATTCTCGCTGAATAACTCGCCTCGCGCGGCCTATCGCATGCACGGTGATTTCTTTTGTTATTCCATTCTTTATTATACCCAAATAAGTTAAAACTTCGACTTCTATACTCCATGAAATTAGTGGAATATCCTCGATATTTGCGCTTTCATCCAAAGATCTTTTCATGGAAATATTCTTCCGATCATTCTTGAATTTTACTCTACAAAACAAGATCATGTCGATAATTTGACGTTAATAATTCCTCGGATAAATTAATTCTTGAACTTGTTTTATCAATTCTTATATCATTGTCATCATCCTCATGTTTATATTATGTTGAAAGTCATCTCGTGGCCCAGTAGAGCATAGATGGACTTGGTATGATTATGACACTGTGAGATTATTCGGTAATCACGACCGTAATGTTACAAATGATGTGGTAAAATCCTCATCGGCCCGTGAAGGCATCGATGGACAAATTGTTGGCATGATCATGACCATTAATGAATACACAAATATTCTCGCCCGTAGTGCATGGATAATTGTGGTCGTGATACTAAAGAATATCCTCGGCAGAAAAGTGGGTGATTCATGATGTGGAATATTTATTAAAGTCGAGTCTCAAATATAAAAAAGTGATGAAAACCTTTAAATCATAAAAGATAGTAGATTTTATTTTCTACTCGACTTTTTAATGGATCGTTGGTTCCACCAGTAGCTTAAACTTGATGTTTGTTATATTTTATCGCTTTAACATTGTTGAAGGCTAATGATAATTTATTCTCGCATTATCTTAGTCATAATATTTCTTATCGGGCTAGTTGAGCTCACCCTTTTTCTTTCACCGTTCTTCAGTGAAATGAGAATATAGCCGGGACGAGCCTGGGGAACGAGTAATGGTCCGAGGATAAGATTAGTAGTCCCTCACTATTCTCGTGAAATAGTGTGATAATAATTGTAATGAGGACTCCTTTTGAGTTTGTATAATCTCTAGTAGACAATATTTGTATTCAAACTCACGCTTTATGTCGTATTGCATACTTACATTTATATTAGTAAGTTGTATTTAAATTCGCACTACGTATCCGACTACCCAAGATGGGTGATGTATACCTATTTTTGGGGCGCCACAACTGGTATCGTAGCTTAGGATACGATCCTCGCTAAGATGTGAGAATAGTACTAGGAGGGGAGAGACGGGAATACCTTCGCTAGTATTTACCTACCTAAGTTTACGTGGTATTTTATCGGTCACGTAATATAGGGATAATATGTTATATGTCAATTAACCTTTGTTTTGTGGCAAGATCTCAAAATGACATCCGAGAATGTTGAGAATAAGAATGGAGCACAAAGATCGCTGATTCACCACATATCAATAATCGTGATAATGTGCATCAAGAAGGCGATAATCCTCACGCAAACAACAACACCGACCAAATGATGAACGATCAAATGTTCGTGAGGCTTTATGCAATTCATGCAACAAAGAAAGTAGAGCGACTCTTGTCCAAAACGTAGGTGGAAACACGGAAACTCTCTCAAGCACACCGCTAAACAATTCAAGGAGCCGGGACCACCGAGTTTAAGGAGAGCCAAAACCACTTAAGGCTAAAGCATGGATAAAGCAGATCACCAAGATATTTGATGTCTTAGGATGCTCCGAGGAGCAAAAGGTTCCTTTCGCCACCTTTTATGTTACGCCAGAGAGGCGATTACATCGTGGGAATTCCAGAAACGACTCAACCCATTGCATGCTCTTAAAGATATCTCGGGAGAAGTTCCAGAGTCGCTCAACGACAAATACTTTCCCGAAAGTATTCGCCATAATGGCGGAGGTGGAGTTTATCAAGTCGAACAAAACAATACGACCGTGTCGCAATACGAGGCAAAATTTGCGAGTTATCACTATTATATCCCACTCGTGTGGATAATGAAGAGAGAATGACGCTAATGTTTTTAAGAGGTTCAAGTCGAGATACGCCAACATCTTATTTCTCATAAACCGTGGTTTGTATTCGATGTTGTAAATAGGCTCAGCTAAGTGAGCGCGATAACGAGTCAACGCAACTAAAAGAGAGCAAATTTACAAAATTATAATACCAAATGGTAGTAGTCATCAAGCGTTGACAACAAGCGTGAGGGAATCAACAGCGATATGGTAACCACTTCTGCGGGTAATCGTACAAAACAATAAGAATGGACATTTCAAGAAAAGGAGATTCAACAATGATGGAAAGACGCCAAGACCAAAGACCCATTGTTAAGGAAGGAGAAAGACCACCTATCATATGCTTCAAAATGCGGAGGGGAGGGACACATCACCCAAACCATGCTGATGCCATCCAAAGCATGTTATAATTGTGGGAAGAGAAGGTCACTTAGCTCGATTTTGTCGCTTCATCAAGACAAATTCAACTAGGATGGAGGCACCAAAGGCCATCCCCAAAAAGTCAAACCCAGTAAGGCAAGGGAGAGCGCTTTGTCAGCGACCTCCCGTAAAGCAAGGAACCCGAATGAGGTCATCACGTAAGCTTATCATAAACTCTAATGAAGTCTATACTTTATTTGATACCGGCTTCTACCCATTCTTTATTTCTCCTACTTGCGCCATCGATTAAATTTGACCGAGAGAAATTAGACTTCGACTTATCTCGTGGAAACTCCGCTGAGAAACCTTCATTACATCCACTCGCTTATAAGTCTTGTTTGGTTCAAATCGCACTTCACATTACCCGTCGATCTTATTTCATTAAAAATACTTGATTTGACGTGATTCTAGTGGATCGATCAAGTTAACTACTTATCATGCAAAAATTGATTATTTTCGTAAGGTTCATAGCTTTCATATTCCTAATCAACCTATTATGCTAATTCAAGCGACCAAACCATTAAAATCAATCACTACCATCTCAAGCCATAAAGCTATTCGCTTATCAAAAAACGGATGTCAAGCTTTCTTAGCTCATGTCACGATTTAAACAAAAATACGCCGCTTTTGAACGATATTTCTATTGTTAATAAATTTCCGACGATTCCTCAAGAACTTCCCCGCCTACCCCCGAGCGCGAAATCAATTTTGTATCGACCTTGAACCCTGTGACATAAAACCTATTTCCAAAGCCCCATATCGAATGGCTCCTATCAACTTCGTGAGTTAAAGACCCAACCGCAGGAATTGTTAGACATCGGCTTTATTCGTCCTAGTACTTCTCCTCGGGGTGCTCCTGCTTCTATTCGTGAAGAAGAAAGATGGGAGTATGCGATTTTGTATTGATTATCGGAGTCAAATCATGTCACCATCAAAAATAGTATCCATCGCCACGTATCGATGACCTCGTTTGACCAACAGAAGGAGCCAAATTCTTTTCAAAGATCGATCTTCGCTCCGATATCACCAATTGAAGATTAGAATCACGACATTCCAAAGACGGCTTTCGTAACTCCAGACGGCATTATGAATTCCTAGTCATGTCCTTTGATCGACTAATGCTCCCGCCGCCTTTCATGGATATGATGAACCGAGTATTCAAGGAATATTTGATCACTTTGTGGTCGCCTTTATCGATGACATCCTTATTTATTCCAAAAGTCGTGAAGATCATGAGCAACACTTGAGGTCGACACTCCAAAAGCTTCGTGAATATAAGCTTTATGCCAAGTCAAGAAATGCGAGTTCGTCAAGAAGTAGCATTCCTTGGGCACGTGGTATCAAGTCATGGAATATCTGCTGACCCAAAGAAAGATCAAGCTATTCAAAGTCGGGAACAACCTAAATCAAATGATCAAGTACGTAGCTTTCTCTGGCTTAATGGTTATTATCTGAGATTCGTGGAAGGATTTTCTCTAATCGCTACTCCATTAACTCAAATTAACTCCGAAAAGATACAAAGTTCTGGTTGAGCGAAGAATGTGAGAAGAGTTTTCAAGAACTCAAGAGAGACTTATTTCAAAGACCGCTCGACAATACCATCCGCCTTGAGGGATTTGTCATCTACAAAGATGCTTCGCAAAAAGGTCGGGATGTGTTCTCATGCAACATGGAAAAGTTATAGCCTATGCCTCAAGACAACTCAAAGAATATGAGAGGAATTATCCTACTCATGATCTAGAGTCAGCGTACCGTTGTTTTTCGCACTTAAAATTTGGAGGCATTACTCATATGGGGAGAAAGTGGAGATCTTTACTGATCATAAAAGCCTCAAATATTTCTTCACTCAAAAGGAACTCAACACGCGACAACGACGCTGGCTTGAACTGCTGAAAGATTATGATCATACCATCCAATACCATCCTCGAAAAGCGAACGTGGTAGCCGACGATTGAGTAAAAGATCATATGCAAGCACGAAAAGGCGATATTGT
This sequence comes from Panax quinquefolius, assembly GCA_020205615.1. Classification (NCBI taxonomy): domain Eukaryota; kingdom Viridiplantae; phylum Streptophyta; class Magnoliopsida; order Apiales; family Araliaceae; genus Panax; species Panax quinquefolius. The sequence continues at coordinate 16,974 of JAINUW010000185.1, read as the reverse complement.
CAACGCAAAGGCCCATTTTGTGTGACTTGCAAAGGATGGAGATAGAGTTAAAGACCTGTGGACGATGTGATGATAGAGAGTATACGAGTAGAACCGACTTTAATCGATAAAGTTAAAGTCGCTTGCTACGCACTGAGCCGATGCGATGAGGAAGAAAGTGCAAGAAGGTGCTACGCCAAGCAAGAATCGATGAAGAAGGAATACTTCGAGTCAACTCCGCATTTTTGGTTCCTAACGACCCCGATTTAAAGTATAATATCATGATGGAGGCGCACAACACACCATTTTGTAATCCATCTCGGGAGTACCAAAATGTATCATGATATTCGCCATACATTTTGGTGGAGCAATACGAAGAGAGAGATAGCGATGTTTATCTCAAGGTGTCTAACTTGTCAACGAAGTTAAAGCGAGCATCAAGTACCAAAAGGTCCATCAGAACCACTTGAAATTCCGTAAATGGAAGTGGGAGCACATTACCATGGATTTCAAGCACGGCCTTCCTAAGGTTTCTCAAGGCATATGTGCGATTTGGGTCATTGTTGATAGATCGACCAAGTCTCGCTTCATTTCTTACCGATACGAGAAACTTATACACTTGAACGCCTTGCTCAGATGTATATAAACGAGATTGTAAGATCGCATGGTATGCCAAGATCCATAGTTTCGATCGAGACCCAAGATTCACTTCAAGATTTTGGGTTAGTTTGCAAAAAGCTATGGGCACAGACTTACGATTTAGCTTTCTAAGATATCATCCTCGCATTTGGACGGACAATGGAGAGGACTATTCAAACTCTCAAGATCTATTAAGACTCGTGTCCTTGATTTCAAGGAAAGTTGGGACAAGTTCTTACCATCGTGGAGTTTTCCTACAACAACAATGCTTATCAGCTTAAGTATCAGTATCGCATGGCTCCATTCGAGGCGTTGGGAGGAAGAAAGTGTCGCTTCCAAAGATGTCGGGATGAGGTGGGTGTGAAGAACGTTGTTGGGACCGGAGTTGGTACGTATGACTACTTTAAAAGATTCAAACGATCCGACAACGATAAAACCTCACAAATCGACATAAAAGAGTTATGTTGATCTTCATCGAAAGGACGGGAATTCGATATAGAGATCATGGTTGTTAAGAGTTGTTCCTCCATGGAAAGGAGTTACAAGATTTGGAAAGAGAGGAAAAACCAATGGTAAGACCTCAACTTTTATAAATAAAGATGAATTTTTTCGATAAATATTATTTTTGAATATTATGGAATAAATTTGATATAATGTTATAAATATGGGTAATATTTATAAATTTTGCAAAGTATGCAAGTTGTTATAAAATATTCGTTTGCCTGGGAATATTCTTTTTTTCTTTTAGGGAATATTCGCATAACGGCTAACAATCATCAGGACCCCATACAATGTAATTATTGTTTGATCGAGAAAACGACAAAAATATTTTATAAAAATAATCTACGAGGTGTTACCGCTAAAACTATCGAACTACCCGATGGTAAAAGTACAAAGAATACGCGTGGGTCAGCATAAGAGCACACTGTATTGATTATCGATGCTTACGTGAGAAGTCACTCACCACGCTCAATTATCACATAAAGAATTACCGTGATCATATCTCTTATATTATCGATTCAATTATCATCACAAAGATCATCTATATAATATGTTATAAAGATTAAATCAATAATTGAGATGACAAAGTTATAAATGATTAATAATTGTTGAAAGATTAAATATGTGTCGATTAAAAATAAAATGATTTGTGGTAATATTTATTCAATCCTTAATGTATATAAAGAGTCTATTATAGACGCTTGTCAGTAAGTTTGATTATTTTATGGGGGCCCATATGTCATCATCTAAGAGTCTCTTCACAATAGTAATTACCTTCAGTGAATAGTAATTACCTTTATGAATAGTAATTACCTTCACTAATAGTATTTACCTTCACAATAGTAATTACCTTCGCTAGTATAGTAATTATATACTATTAATTAGTAATTACCTTACTGTATACGTCCGAACCACTTGTCGCTTCACATTACAAAGGCCGAACCACTTGTCGCTTCACATTACAAAGCGCCAAACCACTTTTCTTTTCACATCATTAGTCGCTGCCCACTCGCTTTTCACACTTGCAAAAAGTGCTAAGCTAGAAATCTTCTATAAATAGAGGCCTAGGGCTTCATTATTTTTTACGAATTCATTCAAGCTATATAGAGAGAGAAAGTATAGAGAGAATAAGAGAGAGAGAAGAAGAGTATTTTGTTACTACACCGCCGCATTCAATCTCCTACCAAAAATAAGGGTGTTATTCTTCTTATTCACGAAGAGAATCGTTGTTATTCCATCGCTTATTATTCTCGCTGGAATAACCTCAGATAATGCGGTTTACCCTATACTTGGTGACATTCTTCTATTATTCTCGGCTGAACATCCTGCTCTGTGTTTTACACCGACCGGTTCGGTTCCGCTTTTATTATTATTCTGCTGAACATCCTGTCGTAGTTTTACATCTGGACCGGTTCCGCTTTTTTATTATTATTCGCTGAACATCCGTCTGCAGTGTTATACACCTACCTGACCCGTTCCTTTTTATTATTATTCCGCTGAACATCCTCCCTGTTTTTTACGCCGACCGGTTCCATTCTTTATTATTCTGCTGAACATCCTGCTTTGTTGTGTTTTACGCCGACCGACCGTTCCGTTATTTATTATTCTCGTTGAATAACCTCGCCTGCAAGCGGCCTATCGCATTTACGGTGATTTCTTTTGTTATTCCATTCTTTATTATACCCAACTAAGTTAAAACTTTCAACTTCTATACTCCATGAAATTAGTAGAATATCCTCGATATTCAAGGCTTCATCCAAAGATCTTTTCATGGAAATATTCTTCCGATCATTCTTGAATTTTACTCTACAAAACAAGATTACGTCGATAATTTGACGTTAATAATTCCCCGGATAAAATAATTTTGAACTTGTTTTATCAATTCTTATATCATTGTCATCATCCTCATGTTTATATTTTTTGAAAGTCATCTCAGGCTCAGTAGTATGTAGATGGACTTGGTATGATTACGACCAGAGACTATTCTAAGGTAATCACGACCGTAATGTTACAAATGATGTGGTAAAAATCCTCATTGGGTCAGAAGTAGCATCGATGGATGCTTGTTGGTACGATCACGACCATTAATGAATACACAAATATTCTCGCCCGTAGAAGGCATGAATAATTGTGGTCGCGATACTAAAGAATATCCTCGTCAGAAGAAGTGTAAGTGATTCGATGATGTGGAATATTTATTAAAGTCGAGTCTCAATGGCAACAAAGTGATGAAAACCTTTAAAACCTAAAAGATAGTAGATTTTATTTTCTACTTCACTTTTTAATGGATCAGATATTCCACGCAGCTTAAACCGATGTTCATTGTATTTTATCGCTTAATATTGTCAAGACTATTGATAATTTATTCTCAGCATTATCTTAGTCATAATATTTCATCGGGCTAGTTGAGCTCACCTTTTCTTTCACCGTTTCTCTTGAAATGAGAATAATGCCGATAATAATGGGAAACGAAAGTGATGGTCCTCAAGATAAGATTAGTAGTCCTCACTATTCTGTGAAATAAAGGTGATAATAATTGTAATGAGGACTTTTTTTCGAGTTTGTATAATATCTAGTAGATTTATATTTGTATTTAAACTCACAGCTTTACGTCGATTGCATACCTACGCTTATGTTAATAAGTCAGTATTTAAATTCCGTACTACGTACGTGCATGCACCCAAGACGGGTGATGTATACCTAATTTTGGGGCGCCATAAAACTTAATCCTCGATTCATCTATTCATTTTAATCCTCGATCGAGTAGGAACTGTGGGCCTATAGACTCGCTTTTACCGCCAAGTATGTCTCGTGTTCATAACGCTTTTCACATATCCATGTTACGTAAATATGTGAAAGACCAACCACATTATCGAAGTTAGAACCGGACGAAATATAGGAAGATTTGACGTATGAAGAGGTTCCCTGCTCAAATCTTGATAAGAAGGAACATATTCTACGCCCAAGGTTATACCTCAAGTCAAAGTTTTGTGGAGGAACCACGATGTTGTTGAAGAAATGACTTTAGTTAGAATCAATCAAATCAAGCTATCCTTACCTCTTCGACATACCAGTGATCGCACTTCTAATTTCGAGGGCTTAAATTTCATAAGAATGGGAGGTCAGAAGACCCCAACTTTTATAAATAAAGATGAATTTTTCTATAAATATTATTTTTGAATATTATGGAATAAATTTGATATAATGTTATAGTTAGGGTAATATTTATAAATTTTGCAAAAGTAAGCAAGTTGTTATAAAATATTCGCTTGGCCTGGAAATATTCTTTTATCGGGAATATTCGTACGACGACTCAATCATCAGGTGGACCCTCATAATCTAAGTATTGTCGTAGTTAAAAACGACAAAATTATCTTTCTATAAAATAATCTACAGAGGTGTTACCGTTAAAACCGGCTGAACTACCCTAGAGTAAAAGTACAAGAATACGCCAGTAGTTGATAAGAAGACACGATATCGATTATCGATGCTTACGCGAGAAGTCACTCACCTACGCTTTCAATTATCACTACAAAGAATCACCGTGATCATATCTCTTATATTATCGATTCAATTATCACACAAGATTATCCGATAATATGTTATAAGATTAAATCAATAATCGAGATGATAAGTTATAAATGATTAATAATTGTTGAAAGATTAAATATGTGTCGATTAAAAATAAAATGATTTGTGGTAATATTTATTCAATCCTCTATGTATATAAAGAGTCCATATGAGACGCTTGTGGTAAGTTTGATTATTTTACGGGGGGCCATATGTCATCATCTAAGAGTCTCTTCACAATAAGAATTACCTTCGCTAATAGTAATTACTTTTCAGGAAAAGTAATTACCTTCGCTAATAGTAATTACCTTTACCAGACGCCAAACCACTTGCCGCTTCATATTACAAAGGCCGAACCACTTGTCGCTTCACATTACAAAAGGCCGAACCACTTGTCGCTTCACATTACAAAGGCCGAACCACTTGTCGCTTTACATTACAAAAGGCCAAACCACTTTTCTTTTCACATCACCACCGCCAAGCCACTCATTTTTCACATAATAAAAGTAAGCTTAGAAATCTTCTATAAATAGAGGCCTAGTGCTTCATTATTTTTCACTTAATTCATTCAAGCTTATAGAGAGAGAAAGTATAGAGAGAATAAGAGAGAAAGAAGAAGAGTATTTTGTTACTACACTATCGCGCAGATTCAATCTCCTACTAAAAGTAAGGGGTGTTATTCTTCTTATTCATGAAGAGAACTGCTGTTATTCCATCGCTTATTATTCTGCTTGAATAACCTCGATACGCGGTTTACCCTATACTTGGTGACATTCTTCTATTATTCTCGCTGAACATCCTGTTCAGTGTTTTTACAATTTGACCGGTTCCGCCTTTTTTATTATTATTCTGCTGAACATCCTCGTCAGTGTTTTACACCGACCTAGTCCCGCCTTTTTATTATTATTCTGCTTGAACATCCTGTCTCAGTGTTTTACACCTAACCGGGTTCCATCTTTTATTATTATTCTCGCTTGAACATCCTCGTCAGGTGTTTTACGCCGGACCGGGTTCCATTCTTTATTATTCTGTTGAATATCCGTCGGCATGCTGCTTTACGCCGGACCCGGTTCCGTTATTTATTATTCTGCTTGAATAACCCGCCTGCAAAGGCCTATCGCATTTATGGTGATTTCTTTTGTTATTCCATTCTTTATTATACCCAAATAAGTTAAAACTTCGACTTCTATACTCCATGAAATTAGTGGAATATCCTCGATATTCAAGCTTCATCCAAAGATCCTTTCATGGAAATATTCTTCTCAAGATTCTTGAATTTTACTCTACAAAGCAAAGATTATATCGATAGCTTGATGATGTTATCGGTTCCTAGATAAATTAATTCTTGAACTTGTTTTATCAATTTTATATCATTGTCATCATCCTCATGTTTATATTACGTTGAAAGTCATCTCAGGCCTCAGAAGGTATAAATGGACTTTGGTATGATTACGACTGCAGAGACTATTCTAATGTAATCATAACCGTAATGTTACAAATGATGTGGTAAAATCCTCAAGGGTCTGGTGTAGTGCATCGATGGACAAATTGTTGGTACGATCACGAATTATTAATGAATACACAAATATTCTCGCCCGAAGTATATGAATAATTGTGGTCGCGATACTAAAGAATATCCTCGGCCAGAAAAGTGGGTGTGATTCGATGATGATGGAATATTTATTAAAGTCGAGTCTCAAATTTATAACAAAGATGAAAACCTTTTAAAATCATAAAAGATAGTAGATTTTATTTTCTACTTCAATTTTTAATGGATCATTGGTTCACCAGTAGTTAAACTTGATGTTCATTATATTTTATCGCTTAACATCACAGAGGCTAATGATAATTTATTCTCGCATTATCTTAGTCATAATATTTCTTATCGAAGCTAGTCGAGCTCACCTTTTCTTTTTCACCGCTTTCTTCAGTGAAATGAGAATATAAATGGGACGAGCCTGGGAACGGAGTAATGGTCCGCAGGATAAGATTAGAAGTCCTCACTATTCTGCGTGAAATATCGTGATAATAATTGTAATGAGGACCTTTTCGAGTTCAGATGATCTCTAGTAGACAATATTTGTATTCAAACTCATGCTTTATGTCAGATTGCATACCTACGCTTATATTAAGTAAGTCAGATTTAAATTCGCACTACGTATCCGACTACCCAAGACGGGTGATGTATACCTATTTTTGGGGCGTTCCACAAAATTATTAGATAGATAATATAATATAAAATAATATGTAATAAAAAAGTAATATGTTTAATCGCTACTGCTATATATTAAAAATAAAATAAAAATTTTAATTATTAAAAGAAAAGACTACATTTAACAATACATCACCTAAAATAAGAATAATAAGCCTTTTATTACGATTTTTTTATGAAAGATATGTTTTTGTGATTAGAATATGTATGTATGTATCTAATATATATTAGCCAGTAAACCAACTTCAATGTTTCAAACAATGACATATCCAATTATTTTGATTGGTTTAATTTCGGTCCATGATTTCAAAAAAAATAAATATTCACGAAAGATGGAGAAAAAAGGGTAAGAAACAGAAGTTTAAAACAAACCAAGGTGTAAGCATTGTTGAATAAGGAATACTAGTACTACATAAAATGTAGAGTATTTTGAGTTAGTTGTAGTGGGGCATATGGGAAAGAAATGGCCGAGTGCCTAGTGGGGTTTGTCTATTCCTATTCTTGTTGTGAATAAAATAAGGTTATTAATTAATTCTATTGGTGATCTATCATGCAAATTAAACCAAGAGAGAGATGGATGGGGATTCTAGAAGAGTTGGTGGTTGGGTTGGTTCAATAAGATTGATGAAAGCAAACAAGAAAAGAAAGAAATTAAGGAGTGTGGTTGTGGTTGTGATTGTATATGGGCTTTTGCTTCACCTTCCACTCCTTTTTCCCCCAACCTTGTGGTGCAAGTTTAGGCAATAATAATAGAGAGAGAGAATTGTGATAAAGACGTAAACGAATCCCGAAATGATCCGAAATGATTCGAAATGATTCGAAAGATTGAATCGTTTCGATTTTGGCTCACAAAATTTATCGAAAGATAAAATAAGGGCCGTATTGAGTGCTCATTTAATTTATCGAAATGAAAGATTTATTCCAAATCGGTTTTTGTTAGCCAAACTTCTCGAACTAATACGATCCGAGATCAATAAAAAATTATAATTCGAGAACGTCAAATAATTTATCAACTTTAAAACGCTTAATATTTAACTCATTTATATTTCAAATTTAACTCGAATCGAATTTTTTAATGAATCGAAGACAAATCGAATTCAAAACTGCTTTGCTCATTTTACCATCTTAATGGGGGATGTGGGAGTTGATTCACCTTTTTGTTGTTAACTTATTATATATATCCTCCCTACCCAATTTGCATCTTGTTTGTTACCCACCACCACACCACACATGATGATTTCTCTCCTCTCTCCTCTCTCCTCTCTGTGAAAACAACTTTGAAAGCAACTTGTGCCTATGAATTATGATCCTTCAGTACCCTTCTCATCGAGACAGAGAGAGAGGTAGTTGTGTAATTTCACTTGTGTATGTTACCTACGTTTTCATCTTTTGGGGACTGTCATGGTCCAAAATGGCTCCACCTTTGATGTTGAAGTTGAACTTTGGCGTAGTAGTCTATCATATCATTAATTCTCTCTCGCTCGTACATTATCTTCTCCTCTACCAAAAAAAAACTGCTCAGATTTATCCATAAAATTTTCAATTATTTAACTAATCTAAATAAAATTATTTTGAAGGACAAATTCTAAATGAATTTTCCATTTACCAAATTATTTATCAACTTAATTGGGAATACATTTAGGCTAACAAAAAAAAAAAAGAAGAAGAAAAAGATTGTGGGAATGCGTCTAAAGTCTAAACTACATGCATTAATTGCTTGTGACCCTAACACCTCCTTTTGGATGGCACTTAATTGTATTGGTAATCAGTTTGGTAGCTCAAATCTAGAGTGAGAGATGGATGGGACGGACCCCAAACTGCACACACAAAGTCACGCCCATAAATGGAAAATTATTGAAAAGAGAGAGAATAAAATTAAAATAAATTATATGGAGAAAAACGAAATGATCCTTCTTGGCTAAATAGTTTCCCTTTTAGTAAAACTTAAGATGGTGAAGATTTTAGTCACTTTAGCGTTTGTTATATTATACATATCCGACGACATCAATAAATAAAATTTATTTATGTGAATTTCCAAGTTTACAGACTGGATGCACGTACGAGTTCAATGTACCAATAGTTAGGCAAGCATGCTTATCCCAACAAAAATGTTCATTTGGTAGGAAATTATGAGGGAGAGCCAACTATGGATATCGTGATTTCATGTGATTAGGTGAAAGAACAGAACTCGTGGGTGGGTATGTCCTTAAAACTCATTACCAGTATACACCTCCCTCCCTCCCCTCCCCTCCCCTCCCATCCCATGTGATTTTCCTGAACCTCAGCGCTTATAGGGTGTGTTTGTATCAACTGTCCCCACTTAATAATCCAGATAAAGATGCATGTCTAAAATCCTATACCACACTTTTTACGACGGAGTCACCCACTTGGGATCTTCCTTCTTCCTCCCTTCATATTTGTGTTCGGGTGGTAAAATTTCATACCTATATGAATCTTGTTTTGTCTTTGGCCTGATCAGATTGACTATAAGACTAAACAAAGAGTTTAGGTAGTAGTGTTAATAAATTCTCAATTATCCAAATGGAAAAGTTACAGAGGCAGGGATGAAAAATAACCACAAGAAATGCAATGCAAATGCCATTTTAAGAAATTTACTCCAATCAAAAGGAAGCGCTCACTTGTATATATATATATATATATATATATATATATATATATATATATATATATATATATACTTATCAGTTAAATGTAGCTGCTGGCATTGCGCATTACAGAAGCCTTGAGCATTTCTTATTCTTAAAAGTACTGAAATGGAAAGTATTAGGTAAATGTGAATAGAGAGATCATAGACACAATGCTTACTTCAATTTCTTACGGGCTTCATACAAGTAACTGAGTATCACCACTGCAGCAGCAACAACTACTCCAACAGCGCTTTGTGCTAATACGGCGCTGTCCTTCACTGCTACCTTGGAGCCGAAGCTAGGTTAAACCCAAGTTCAGAAAGTTTTGTGTGGGATACTGCATAATCTTTTAAAGAAGGTATCCTCATCCTGCATCAATTTGACAGTTACAAGAAAATGGGAGGAACTTGAAATTACTAAACTAAACAAAAGTGAGACACAAATAAGCTTATGCACAGATATGATAAAAACTAGAAATTACTACAGTTTGAAAACGAGCCCTACAATATAAATATGTGCAGAGACTAATAAAGGATAGGTCACGTTACAAGTTACTTGAAAAAGATTTATGTATTAAGAAGTGACGGTAAATGCATTATCAAAATTAGAGGCCTGGGTTTCTCAAATTTAATGATACAGTGAGCATCCTCAAGCCGTAAACTAATACCAAGACAAAAAATGAAATGATTCAAGTGTTTAGAATTGTATCAGATGCCAGCTCAATAAATATTTGTTAGATAAAAGAAGACTTTTATCAGAAATAAGAGAGACATTAAAGGTGGACATAGGAGTCTACCAAATAACCAAAAGTGAAAAGAATACACATCCCTTAACAAAGGACAGCCCCCAATCACTAGAATAACAGTGGTAGCTACACACCCAAGATGATGATTCTACTTTGGGGATGTGGTTGAAAGAAGTGGAATAGTACCTTTGCATACAGCTCAACATAACGATCGAAATTCAGGATCATCCAGTAAAGCCAGATTCTGTTGGAAGTTTCAACAGCCCTTCTGATTCACCTTTTAAGCAGCCCTGGTGTCAAAGCAATCAGAATTACAATAACTCGAAAGTATTTATTCCACTCTAAGAGAAAAGGGCATTAAACACATATGAAGCAAATCCATCTTTGAATCTTACACAAAGTATGAATTATCGAATCTTCAGCGGCTCCTTAGTCCACGGGCCATCAAAGCCTGATCTATCTGCATGTGCCTTTCCCTATTCACAAAACACCAAAACAAAAGTGGATAGCTGCATGCCAAAGAATCCCAAAAATAAAGAATGTTCAAAGTCTGAGTTAGACCCAGAAGCAAAATAAAAATTCCACAAGTCAAACAATTTTGTAGATGCAACTTACCAGAGTGTGTCCTCCAGATAGTGCCACAATATATTTGTCAGATAAACCCATCCGATAAAATATATCCCTCAGATGTGGAGCTCCTATTATAAATATGAGAGAGAAAAATTCAATATTTCACTTCATTACTGTGTGCCAAGAAACATAGTAACATTATACACAAATACATGGCAAAACACAATTCTCTTATGAGTCTTGTTCTCGCATTATGTATAAATTTAATACATAAGATTGGTAGAAATTATATGAGGGTACTACTTATTATTACACATCTCTCCAAAAAGTTACCAAAGAATATTTATCCAATGAATTGGCAATCAAAATAGAATATATATATCATTACTCTTCTCTTATAGTGTTGGTATGCAGAAAAAAGAAGAAGAAGAAATTTATGACTAAGTTTTTCATTTTATGGAGCTTGTATAATAAGAAACATCTACTCCACATTAATCTATTTAAGGTTATTACAAAATAAGGCTCCATACTGCCAATAATGTTTGATATTACCAATCAATAATATAAACTTTTTCCACTTTTTAAAAAAATGTTAACTTTTATAAAAGTTTTAAGGTTACTTTAAATACAAATCTGTCTAAAAGGCGATGACCTTATCGTGCAGTTCAAATAGATGATAGATGTGCTGCAAATCTATAATTATCATTGAATTACAAGAACTATTTGTATTACACAAAAACACCTCTTAATTTGTACTAGAACTATATGAGTAGCACACAGCATAGGTTGAAAAGATGTCTGAAATCTCGTAAATGTAGATGAAAATTGACACAAGGAGAGATGCAACAACATCAGTAATTTGTGCATAACCTACCTACTCATTAGGATGCAATACTTATATAAAAGAGAGAATAAAGGCGAGGAATCAACATTTGAAGAATTACAACTGTTTATGCACATGGTATAAGACTGTTGATTACTTTATTTTGGTTTGGGGGTAGAGCAGGGTTGAGCTGGGGTGAGGAATCATTAGAGAAGTAATTGCTCAAAAAGCCTCATTAGTCAAATAGCTTATTAATCATAGGGGTGGAATGAGGAGGAATCAGTCCGAAGTGATTTCTCAAAAGTCTCATTGGTCAAACAAATAGCATTTTAATCAGAAGAATATAGGATTTCAAGACCTTTAGAAGCATTTGGAAGTCGCCTTCTTTGGGAGAAATGATCAATCCTAAAAAGAAAGATAAAACAGTCTGTCATTAGTCAATGTTATTCTTACTTAGTAACAAGTGATCAACAAATATAAGTTAAAACCTAGAAGAGAACTTTAAAATCGCCTTGACATACCTTTCTACCAGGAACAAAATCAATGGTGGGGGCCGCCAGTTACCTCAATCATGCATAACTCCCGCAAGCTACGGGAAAAAGGTTCCATCACAAAAAAACAATTCAAGATGTGTATTAATCAATTATGCACACATCAAGATATATTAGTTATTGCCTAAGTGATCAAAATAATCAATTTCTTTTTTTTTCAGAACACGATAGGTTTTGTGCGTAATATGAATGCTAACAAGGGGAGATAACTATCCATTATGTAAATCGAGCAGGATTTGACAGTTACGCTTTTGGTGTTTAACATTTTCTGAAGCTGTGAAAACCTGACATTCCTAATAACTTCTGCATATTAGATAAAGTCCTGCTACGTGATTGGGTAAGTTGTCTGATGAATTACAATTACGAAAAGACATCAATACATGAGATTGAATAGGATTACAAGGTGGTCCACCATATTACATATCTATTTAAAAGAATTACCATACATATTTATCTACGAATGGCAACAAAAAAGTCTAAACATAAAGTCGCAAGATAAATCATTTCCCTATTAGATAAATTTGCACTTGACCTATAAAATGAATGAGGTCAAAATAGTAAATTAAACTTGTTCTAATAATTTGACTATAATACCACTTCTTTTCCTCCGTTAAATTATACGAGGAGTTATTATAAGGGTTAACCGTGAGAGAGTAGAAAGGAGAGTCATTTTTATGTCTAATCCCCTATTTTTTTCTCTTTTCACCTCCTTTTTCTCTCCAATGCCCTGTACCTAATCTTCTTCCATAATCCTACTTTTTTAATTCTATGGTGACATGTTAATTGGTTTCTTTTAACCCAATAACTAACTCACCCACTACTTATAAGTTATCCTATTGAGCTTTTATATCTTCCGTCATCTACAATTATTGAAACACTTTTTAATGTGGGGTACAAAGTTTAAGATGAACCAAAAACATATTTAGATATTATATTTTCATGTATATTTATATGTTTTGGTATATTTATATGTTATATTTTATATATAACAAAATATAATAATATGATATTTAAAATTTGTGTCGCATATAATAAAAAAGTGTTTCAATATTTGTGGGACTTAAGGAGTATAAATTATGCACAAGGGAGTGTGTGCCAAGAACTAGTTTAAGGGGGTGTTTGTTTAGAGCTAAATGGAGTTGGATTTGAATGGTCAACTCCACAAGGCGCTTGTTTTGGTCCTGAATAACTCAATCTGTAAGATAGATGAAAACGAATGGCTGTTAGCTTTTTTTTGAGCTGAATGGTCGAATGAGCAATTTTAATGAAGTAAAAAAAATTAAAATTTTAAAAAATATTAACTATTATATTAAGTAATATTAAATAAATTTACAATAATTTTGAATATTTTTAGATAGGGTAAAATAATAAAGTTTTTGTCATTCGGATATTTCTACATGTCAATTATCAAACAATTTTTTAATTCAGATTCTGATTTAGCTCATTCAAATTCGTATTTATTCAGCTTTTTTATCAAACACCCCCTAAGTAAAACCTAGGGCACTGTAGAGATGTGTAATAATTATATTATACTCTCCACACACAAATATAATACAAAATTTTGTATCCCATCTATTAGTCAACAAGTGTATGCGCAGCATTCACATTTTAACTAATAGCGCAATAATACCTCTAAAAGGTACATATCAAATGCCGAGTTTAGAACCAAAATTTAAGTAGAATGATTTTTAAGACAAATCTATGCTTACAGTATTATTCTCAATTCAGAAGAACACAGCACAACCACTTCATTACACTTAATCAGCTTGAGTATAGAAACCATATCCAGGAAAAGACCTTGTTATGAATGTCTAATAACTTCTAGCATGACTCTTCGCTTTCCTTTTTAACTGGAGTCTTTTTTCAACTTGCAAGAGAACTGTTAGTTTTCTTTTCATGGTTATAAAGGGTGGGACAAGGAAGAATTCAGGCATAGAATTTCTAGTAACAAATGTAGTAACTTGCAAATATGGTTGACTGCATTTTAACCATAAAAAAGAAGAAGTTTTTTCCCTGATCAGCCTTGAAAGATGATAGAACAGAATTCTTGTTATGATGAAGTCAGTTATTTCTCAAGGCAGCATGATGTTTGCAGCACAGAATTTATTGCCAAGACAAAACATATTAAAATAATAATACTCCTCCATTCCTTAATATAGGTCGCTTTTAGATATGGATCAAAAGATTAGGTGGAGTAATAAGGGGTAATTTAGGAAAATAGTAATCAATTCTCCTAGATAACCACAAACGGCAAATAATTAGGAATATATAGGAATGGAGGACCACCTTTATAGCCATACACTAGTCTCCTAAAAAACTAAATCATGTAAAATAACAGATGTAAAAGTTTTTCAACATAATAATTACCTGGTACAGGTCTGCATACGTAATCTTTGGATGTTTAGACTTTATTTCTTCTGCAAACAGAAAGAAAGCAACACTTGAAATATGTAATAAAAAGATATACAAGTTTATTTCTTTTTTGGTTTTCTGTATTTTGGGGGAAGGAGGTTTCAGGAGGGGAAATAAGATGCAGAAATATAGTTAACAGTTTTAGAACCTTATAAATATATAACCACTATTTATTTCAGGTGGATATAAAAGATGCAATAGGCAGTAGCTCAAAATTGTTATCTGTGATTAAAATATTAATGCCCAAGTTGAAATTTAAAGAGAGAAAATCTGTTATAATTTATAGTGAACTAGTGTTGGTACTTCAATTCCTATCTGATCTGTATATTAACTACTACTAGTATTAACTTGTCACCTTAAGCTTATAGTAATATTATAAAAAGATTTTTCTTATTTAGAGAATTTGATTGTGAGAGGAACGTAATATAAACCCAATCACAGAAGTTCTGAATGATTTCAAAATGGAGAAAACAAAATTATCTCTCCTTACATTTCAATAAACATAATTGCAGGATCAATGGAGATATTAGAGTAGATATCAAGTGGCAAAAGGGATTTTAATTGCTTAAGTTTAATAACCTGAAGCAAGGCGAAGAGGGTTCAATCCAATCCATAAAGTGTAAAGAGCCTCTTCTGGAGATTATTCATTATGTGGATAGTAGCTCCACTTGAACCCTCGAGATCTAATCATCATTACAATATTTGAGGATAAGGATTTCTAAGCAGGTTTTTAATATAAATTTTGAAGATCATGTCCACGTCATTTTATGTCTTTGAAGTCGAAACTTTCTAATGCAGTTGGTGCTAAGATGGATTTCAAGTTGTTCCAAGGATTTCTCAGATAAATGGAAATTTTGGATTCCAATCATTCACTGGTGCCTCAAACCAAATGGAAGCTACTTACCCTTTCCCAACACACACCCATACAATCACACTTGATCAGTGATCACTATCAATTAAAGTGTCATAAATTTATAGGCACAGGTTTGTTCTAATTATATATAGTCCAAGAGTTTTTACTCCTTAATATCACTTATGCTAACAGCAAATTCTAGCAATCAGTTGGCTCTAAGATATAATTCCATATATATAGACATAATAAGTTTAGGCACAAATTTAACGGAAAAAATAAAGCACATAATAAATTTGAAATTGGTAGTGAGCACCTACCGCAAAAAAATCAATAGCAATTTTAGACCATTATTAGAGCTGTGAGAGTATTCTTCTTCATTCCTGATGGAGCCATTAGACCTCCAGTCTTGGTGTTCGCATCGTAAGTTCCAGCATCGTGCCACCTAAATAAATTCTCAATATGATCATCAATTTAATAATTAATTTGAACTCAAGGCGTAAAAAGGTAAGGAAATTATAATTTATAGACTAATATATATACATATGTATATAGATACACAAAGTGAAAAGAGAGTACGCGAGGCGAAGCATGATAGGAGCACAATTCTTGTTGAGATGAAAGCGCGGAGATCCTCGACGAGCCTTGTCAATTTGTTTCAAATACTCGGTGTTCATACCACCGGCATCGCCATTCCTAACTGATCGGAAGAAAGTTGGCCGGCGAAGGAAAGAGATAAGAGAGAGAAAGTGAACAGTCCGTGTGTTTGTGTAGTGGTGAGGAATAAGGAAATGATTTGGTCTGATTGGTTGAGAGGGAAAGAGAGAGACCAAAACAAGCCAAGACCAGTTGAATTTTGATAATACTAATTACTATGGGGGGGTTAGGCTGCTCTGCTCTGGTTCCGTTATCCAGATCGTTTCTTGTGTTTTTTTTATATTTTTTTAAAATTGAGAGAAACTTATATTTTTTTTTTTTTTTTTTTTTTTTTTTTTTTTTTTTAACACGGGCTCACTTACAGGTCCTGATTTCTATTCATGTCTTTCTTTATAAACTATAATTATTTGTCTAATTTTATTTTTAATTTCTATATAAACACAAAAAGGCGGTGGAAAATAACAAGTAAAATTATTTTTTGTAATATTTTGCATTAAGTATTGTTTTTATTAATTTCAATCTTTATAATTTAGAAACTTGTATTAGTTTTTAAAAATAGTCAAAATTAGACAACATATTATTTTGTGATGGGAAATAATAAAATAAGTATAGAATTGAATAATTACAAGCCTCCAGGCAGGCTCCAATTTTCTGACCTGGGAGAAAGTAAAATATAGCAAAATAATACTCATCAGTTATTACAGACTTGTACTCAATCAAACATCTAGTCTAGGCAAAAACACACAAAGAAGAATCTGAGGGAGGCGCCCAGGCTAGGCTAGCTAGGCTTCCAAGCAAACCATTATTGTGACACTGT